>SJYW01022701.1:0-41771 GCA_006410735.1 Raphicerus campestris | reverse complement strand
TTCATGTGGTGAATTACATTGATTGATTTGTAGATATGGAAGAATCCTTGCATCCTTGGGATAAAGGTCATGGTGTATGACCTTTTTAATGTGTTGTTGGATTCTGATTGCTAGAATTTTGTTAAGGATTTTTGCATCTATGTTCATCAGTGATATTGGCCTGTAGTTTTCTTTGTTTGTGTGTGGCATTTTTGTCTGGTTTTGGTATTAGGGTGATTGTGGCCTCATAGAATGAGTTTGGAAGTTTACCTTCCTCTGAAACTTTCTGGAAGAGTTTGAGTAGGATAGTTGTTAGGTCTTCTCTAAATTTTTGTAGAGTTCAGCTAAGAAGCTGTCTGGACCTGGGTTTTTGTTTGCTGGAAGATTTCTGATTACAGTTTCAATTTCCATGCTTGTGATGGGTCTGTTAAGATTTTCTATTTCTTCCTGGTTCAGTTTTCAAAAGTTGTACTTTTCTAAGAATTTGTCCATTTCTTCCACATTGTCCATTTTGTTGGCATATAATTGCTGATAGTAGTCTCTTATGATCCTTTGTATTTCTGTGTTGTCTGTTGTGATCCCTCCATTTTCATTTCTAATTTTATTGATTTGATTTTTCTCCCTTTGTTTCTTGATGAATCTGGCTAATGGTTTGTCAATTGTATTTATCCTTTCAAAGAACCAGCTTTTGGCTTTGTTGATTTTTGCTATGGTCTCGTTTGTTTCTTCTGCATTTATTTCTGCCCTAATTTTAAAGATTTCTTTCCTTCTACTAACCCTGAGGTTCTTCATTTCTTTCTTTTCTAGTTGCTTTAGCTGTAGAGTTAGGTTATTTATTTGACTTTTTTCTTGTTTCTTGAGGTATGACTGTATTGCTATGAACTTTCCCCTTAGCACTGCTTTTACAGTATCCCACAGGTTTTGGGTTGTTGTATTTTCATTTTCATTCATTTCTATGCATATTTGATTTCTTTTTTTATTTCTTCTGAGATTTGTTGGTTATTCAGCAGCATGGTGTTTGGCCTCCATATGTTGTAATTTTTAATACTTTTTCTCCTGTAATTGAGATCTAATCTTACTGCATTGTGGTCAGAAAAGATGCTTGGAATGATTTAAATTTTTTTGAATTTACCAAGGTTAGATTTATGGCCCAGCATGTGATCTATCCTGGAGAAGGTTCCGTGTGCGCTTGAGAAAAAGGTGAAATTCATTGTTTTGGGGCTGAAGTGTTCTATAGATATCAATTAGGTCTAATTGGTTTATTGTATCATTTAAAGTTTGTGTTTCCTTGTTAATAATTTTCTGTTTAATTCATCTATCCATAGGTGTGTGTGTGGTATTAAAGTCTTCCACTATTATTGTGTTATTGTTAATTTCCCCTTTCATACTTGTTAGCATTTGTCTTACATATTGTGGTGGTCCTATGTTGGGTGCATATATATTTATAATTGTTATATCTTCTTCTGGATTGATCCTTCGATCATTGTGTAGTGGCCTTCTTTGTCTCTTTTCACAGCCTTTGTTTTAAAGTCTATTTTATCTGATATGAGTATTGCTACTCTTGCTTTCTTTTGATCTCTATTTGCATGGAATATCTTTTGCCAGCCCTTCATTTTCAGTCTGTATGTGTCCCTTGTTTTGAAGTGGGTCTCTTGTAGACAATATATATAGGGGTCTTATTTTTGTATCCATTCAGGCAGTCTTTTGGTTGGGACATTCAATCCATTTACGTTTAAGGTAATTATTGATAAGTATGATCCCATTGCCATTTACTTTATTGTTTTGGGTTCGGGTTGATACATCCTTTTGGTGTTTCCTGTCTAGAGAAGATCCTTTAGTATTTGTTGGAGGGCTGGTTTGGTGGTGTTGAATTCTCTCAGCTTTTGCTTGTCTGTAAAGCTTTTGATTTCTCCTTCATATTTGAATGAGATCCTTGCTGGGTACAGTAATCTGGGCTGTAGGTTATTTTCTTTCATCACTTTAATTAAGGAAGATTTTAAAAAGAACTTGAAATAAAGTAAAATCATTTCTGTAATGGAATTGCACCAAGAGGAACACAAAAGCAAGTAAACAGAAAGGATAATGCAATAAGAGAAGTAGAACATGAAAAGGAAGAAAATTTTAGGGACTTCCCAGTGGTCCAATGTTAAGAATCTGCCTTCCAATGCAGGGGATGAAGGTTGGATCCCTGCTTGAGGAACTAAGATCTCATGTGCCACAAGGCAATTAAGCACCTGTGCCACAACTAGAGAAAGCCTGCATGCTGCAGTGAAGACCCAGTGCAGCCCTCTCCCCTTCCCCTGCAAAAAAGGAAGACATTTTTAAAAATCAAAATCCATTTTAAAACATCTGAGAGAAAGGGACAAGTTTAGAAGATTCAACACATATCTAGTACAGGTATTCCTGACCTGAGGCATGAACTTCCAGGTTTGTGGATAAAATTCAGGTGATCTGTGGGTTTAATTGATAAAAATATGTCTATACTGCCATTCACCTTTAGATGAAATTTAACATTTTTCTTTAGTAATTAAGACATGAAAACACAATACTGTTAACAGCAACTGTGATGTGTCACCAAAATTAATCACAAATCCCATAATATCAAATTATAGCTTAAAAAACTCCAAATGTCATTTACATTTGTGACTTTTTCAAACTTATAGTTAGTATTAGATCTGCCACTAGTTCTTATTATTTACTTTAATAATAAAGAAGTAGATATATTACTATATCACAATTTAAAAAATATTTTTAGGAACTATATCTCAATATAGTTAATTTCCTATGATATTCTATGTATTCCATTTCATGCAAATATTACTCTGAAAAGGGGTCCATTGGTCTCAACAGACTGCTAAAAGTTCCACACATTTTGGAATCTCTATTATGTAATAGGGGTTCCTGAAGGGAAATTATAATTCAAGAAACTTTCCTGAAATAAAAGAGAATTTGAAATCACATGTTGAGAGCACTGGAAACTGGCCCATAATGGCTGACAGTATCCTGTAAAGAAAAGTTCTTTGGATAGCCAAGCAGAAAGACCAACAGAAAGAAAATTAGATTGTCATCAGAGACTTTTACAGAAACACTTTACTGACATTGAAAATATAGTAACATATGTAAGAAAGCTAAGGAAAGAAAACGAGGGCTAAGAATCTTTATGTTCAGTCAAATTGACCTTTAAGTATAAAAAGCCTCTGGTAAACTGATGTAAACATGCACGAACACAGAGAATATTGTTCTCGTGTGCCTTTCCTGAGGAATCTAGCAGACTGCAATGAAATAAGAACGGAATTTAAGAGTAAGCATTTTGAAACTTTTATAGCACTTTGACATTGCTGTGACATCCAAGCACATAAATCATTTCTCCAGTAATTTATTTTTCATTGTACTCTACAAAAATATTGGTCCATAGAAGATTGGAAAAAAATTTTTTTTAACTCTCCGTGCTAAAATATAGCTTCAGACAAACAAATTTACCTCAAGGATGATTAGAGAACATTCAATATAAATTTACTGGTACAGTGAAAACCAAAAAAAAAAAAAAGAGAGAGAGAGAGAAATCATGACAAACGAGATCATATAACATGGAATATCTGTATGATCTGACAATGTAAATAACGTGACTATTTTTAAAAAGGGAGCATTAGGAATAGGAAGACAGTAAGCTGCCTTCTAGTTCTGCCCTCTGACAAAGTCTAGGAGCAGTGATCCAATTATTAGTAATGAGCATTTCTCACATGCAGCCTGAAATCTTGAAATATGTACTATTTTCTCCTCTTGGATTTGCGTGATTCCAAGTCTGAAGCGAGAAATCTGTATGATTAGCCTTCAGTGTATTAGAGAGTAAAATAAGTAAGTAAAGTAAAGTCACTCAGTCGTGTCCGACTCTTTGCGACCCTGTGGACTGTAGCCCACCAGGCTCCTCCATCCATGGGATTCTCTAGGCAACAGTACTGGAGTGGGTTGCCATTCCCTTCTCCAGGGGATCTTCCCAACCCAGGGACTGAACCCAGGTCTCCCGCATTGCAGGCAGGGGCTTTAACCTCTGAGCCACCAGGGAAGATCTATTAGAGAGTAAAGAAGCTATCAAAGATTACCAAGGGTTCCATAGCTAACTTGAAAGAGGCTCCTAGTGGTTGAATATGGAATAAACCAAGTTAAGAACTTGAGGAGACCTGAGGATGTTTACTGACAGAAGGAAAAAGCCTACGTTGAATGGAAGACACAATTTAAGGGCAATGAAATAATGGGTAGAAAATAATTTGGGGAAAAAAAAAGATCTTTAAAAGACCTCCTCACTCTAACCTGTAATTCCATCCCTGCAAACTTTGCTGGCACTCAGGCTAACTGAGGCATTTGCCACTTCTAGGGTGAGAGGAATAGGAAGAGGCCCCATATTGTCTGGAGGGACTAGAATGGATAGGAATCAATTGATAGGCTATCTCTGTGCCATTACTCTTGAAGTTACAGCAGACCTGGGCCTATATCCTTTTCCAAAGGGCCTTCCTAGGGATCACTGCTATATATTATGAGACTGCTGAGTCATTCTCCCTTGAATGATGGTTACCTATGTTTGCTTATGAACTCTGCAGGTCTTCTTGCAGTTTACAGCATAAAATGAATAACCTTCTTTAGCTTTACAATGAGTTAGCCTCAGAAAAGAAGATAGCAGCTCTTGAAAGACTCAAATCCATGTGCCATTGAGTCCTACTCCTGAGGAAAGAAACACGACTCTTCTTTGATACTATGAGCTTCATAATTATTCTTCCCTGAAAAGATGTTAAGGAATATCTAAACACATAATATGTATTTTATGTTCCTAAGCCTTCTGTTTTTCATGCACTGCTACTTTGAATATTCTGCGATTTAAAAATCAAGGCTAAAACAGGCCTTGAGATAACTAGAGAGCGTTGCCCTTAAGTAAAAGGACCTTGAGACAAAAAGAAAATAATCATCATCTCCCATTGCATAATGCCTTTAATTTTTCTTCAAAGTCTTTTTCATATCTATTATTTCACTTGATCTTCACAACAATCATGTAAGGCTGTTCACTTTAAAGAAATGAACTTGAAAGCAGTGAACGTTTAAAATGTTTCCAAAAAATGTAGTAAAACCACAAAGAAAATTCCCAGAGCATCTATACTGTAGCTCTAACTTAAACTGTATTTACTGCAAATTGTATTGACTCAGAAGAGATGGCGGCTCGTAAATACAGTTTCTCTGTCCTGAACCACATTCAAACTGCAGTTGTTATGAATACAAAAGAGCTTTCTGAGTACATAACTGTAGTTTTGCTGCATTAAAGCGAAAGGCTGGCATTTGGACTAGAAAACCGGCTGTAACTGTGTCTGTTCTGCATGGCAAGCATCTCAGTGCCTGCCAGCAATAGGGATGGATTTACATATATTGACTCAATCCAGCATATGAGTAACGATCAATTTTCTTGATCTATTCTATTCTGTCAATCTGTGCTTTTGCTAGCAAATTAGGAGACATTGCTGTCAGCCAGATATAGAGTTTCCTGGGCTTATGTGAGCTTTTAAGATCTCTTTTCTACTTAATTAAAAGATACATATGGTGGTTGGCAGAGAGTAACCAGACTAGTGGAAGTAACAAAATTTGCCATGTATAGATGAGTTCCTGGAAGAAAAGTCATGAAAGATGGCAAAATAAATGTGATGGCAGACTTCCGTTTCTGAGGATAGTATATTTTCATGGCAATTTTATTAATAGTAAAATAAATAGAAAGGGACAAATACAATTTATCTGTCAGAAGTAGCCAGTAAAAGCATCCTTTTCAAAAGTCATAAATTACTTTCAGGTAACAGTATGTAAGGGAAAATGCTTTCCTGTTGGGTCTCTCATATTAATGAATCATGTCATATCAATTCATTTGCTTTTGGTCCACATCAACTCTGCACCCAGGTTGTATTGAAGTTGTAAGGAGGACCAACTAACTTAAAGGAATTGGCAACATTCCCTTATATAAGGAAAGGCTGGACACATGCTGAGCCCCTTGAAGTTTCCTTTCTCTCTAATGTACTGGTGATTCCAGGGAATCCAGCAGGCAAAATCCCAATACTTTTCTTAGTCTTACAGGGAGTGAGTAATGGAGTATTTCCGCGAGGGGGCGCAGTGGTGCAGTCTCAGTGTTTCTGCTTTTTCTAGCTTCTTTCAAGTGTTTTGGGGGATGGAGATTCTGAATCTGTACAAGTGAAATGTGGGCATACACACAGTTATTGGCTATAATTAAGTACTAATCTGATTAGGGATTGCTTCTATCTGTTACTGAATGCTAGTGTTAAATACTTATGAAATTACCTAAGCTTACCAGTGCATGGATTTTATGGGTAGACATATTAGAAAAGAATAATAGCCGAAGTTCTGTACTCCAGTGAAGGCAAACAGGCTCTGATCCAGCCTGACTCTTTCATTGATGAGTTCTGTGGTCATTAGGAAAATGTTGCCCTTTTTGTACCTCAGTTCTCTCATCTGTAAAATAAAAATGTTGCAGTAGACACACTATTTTCAAACTTAATTTGGGACATTTCCTCTGCAGCTATCATTGGGGAAGAATGGGTGACTCTGGGACTCCCACTCCTAAAAACAGTGTTAGTAGATATGCTTATAACCATTGTATAAGGCACACTTCCAATTAGATATTTTTCAAACTGAGGCTAACAGGGGTTTAAAATCTTGGCATTAGAGCATCTTGAAGGTTTCTTACACCTGTAAAATTCTATGACCAGTATGAGAACACATGAGCCTTTTTGCCTGTAGGGTTTATGCTTAAGAATTTTGTTCTCCAAATTCCAGGAATGGATGTAAGCCAAGTCACCTCCAATTCTCAGTGTTTCTTTCCTCATTGGTCATGTCTGACAATGATAGTCCCTATCCAGCTAGCTCACTAATATAGCATCTGGCACATAGGATGAAGGCAATAAATTGGCATAAATGGCTCTCTGGTCTCCCTAAAATTGACATGTCTACTGCGGCTGCTGCTGCTGCTGCTGCTGCTAAGTCACATCAGTTGTGTCCAACTCTGTGCGACCCCAGAAACGGCAGCCCACCAAGCTCCTCCGTCCCTGGGATTCTCCTGGCAAGAACACTGGAGTGGGTTGCCATTTCCCCTAGATTTTTGCCAGAAAAACAGTGAGAATGGCCAAATGGAGAACGGGCATCCGAAAGGGCAAGCACTTGGCACGAGAGCAGACTGAGAAGAAGATAAAAATAAAACTAAGGTGTCTGATCCCTAAGAATCAATAAATTGACACAAATTCTGAATTTATTCCCTAACCCGTCTCATTTGGTTTGGAAATGAAAATAGACATACGGTGCTCTTTGCAAAAGCTGCATCTCCTTTTTGATCTCCGCCTCCACTGCCTCCCCCTTGACACATGGTGTTAAATAGCTCGGCACTGAACATTTGCCCGATGGAGATGGCAGGATGAAAGAGTTCACCCCAACCTGCACCGCACGGGACTACCCGAGAGTGGAGGTACAGGCACTTCCGATGAGAAGTCTCAGATTAGGATCCAGAGCCGTGATGGACGGTGAGCTAAAATGTATACGGCCCTTTCCCCTATTATGTCAGGTCTCCAATGCTCACACTCAACACTTAATGTATTATAGCTAATCCTACTAGGAGTACTCCCACGTCTTTCCAAACTAAAAGAAATCAAGACGGGGTGGAGGGCGTGCAGGACCTATGCAAGGACACATATTAAGTTTGACAGTCCAGCTTGCCGTGATGAATATTCCCTGAAGGAGAGGTTGTTATCTTAAGATTTCCCATAGCTCATAGATATGAGATGGGCCCATGAGTCATTAGTCAACCTGTATTTAATGAGCATCTACTTTGTGCCAAGAATGCCGTTACCTGCTAGAGTAATGAACAAGACACACTTTTTATTTTCACAAAATTTACAATCTTAAGGGGAATACTGGCAATAAATTTTATTTGTGCAAAGGTTAAAAGTGACCCCAAAAAACCTATATGGCTAAAACAGTTAAGAAGAGGACCCAACTTCATCCAGGGATCAGGGAGGGCTTGGCTTCTCTGAGGAAGCAGTTGTATATCTGGTACAACTAAGCCAGGTTTTTCTAAAACTACTTGATAACAATCACCTGGGCATTTGTTTCTACTGTTCTATTTCTAAGCTCCTTCTCTTGGAGATTCTGACTGAGTATATCATGGGGTGAGATCTTGGTGTATATATCTGTAACTTTCCTAGGTTATTCTTGCAATTGAGGAGGTTGAGATAATCTGGAATGAAGGAGCAAGCATTCCAGACAGAGAGACTGTCCATACCATGTGCCATGTCAAGAGGATCAGAGAGGATTTGCTAGAACAATTTTTTATAATGTTGAAACCTTGCATGACTGAGAAGAAGCTAAGATGAATTCTGGGATGGAGGAAGAAGAGAAAATTGATGGCTGCTCTGCAGAAACAACTGGACTTCCTGATTCCCTCAAGCAATCCCTAAATCAAGAGAGTTCCAGAAAAACATCTACTTCTGCTTCATTGATTACGCTAATGCCTTTGACTGTGTGGATTATAACAAACTATGGAAAATTCTTCAAGAGATGGGAATACCAGACCACCTGACCTGCCTCCTGAGAAATCTGTACACATATCAATAAGCAACAGTTAGAACCAGACATGGAACAACGGACTGGTTCCAAATTGGTAAAGGAGTACGTCGAGGCTGTATATTGTCACCTTGTTTATTTAACTTATATGCAGAGAACATCATGTGAAATGATGGGCTGGATGAAGCAAAATCTGGAATCAAGATTGCAGGGGAAAATATCAATAACCTCAGATATGCAGGTGACACCACCTTTGTGGCAGAAAGCAAAGAGAAACTAAAAAGCCTCTTGATAAAAGTGAAAGAGGAGAGTGAAAAAGCTGGCTTAAAACTCAACATTCAAAAAACGAAGATCATGGCATCCAGTCTCATCACTTCATGGAAAATAGATGGGGACACAATGGAAACAGGGATAAGACTTTCTTTTCTTGGGTTCCAAAATCACTGCAGATGCTGACTGCAGCCATGAAATTAAAAGATGCTTGCTCCTTGGAAGCAAAGTTATGACAAACCTAGGCAGCATATTAAAAAGCAGAGATATTGCTTCACTGACAAAGGTCCATCTAGTAAAAACTATAGTTTTTCCAATAGTCATGTATAAATGTGAGAGTTGGACCATAAAGAAACCTGAGTGCTGAAGAATTGATGCATTTGAACTGTGGTGTTGGAGAAGACTCTTGAGAGTTCCTTGGATAGTAAGGAGATCAAACCAGTCAATCCTAAAGGAAGTCAGTCCTGAATGATCATTGGAAGGGCTGATGCTGAAGTTGAAGCTCTAGTACTTTGGCTACTTAATGCAAAGAGCCAACTCTTTGGAAAAATCCCTGATGCTGGCAAAGATTGAAGGCAGGAGGAGAATGGGACAACGGGATGAGTTGGTTGGATGGCATCATCAACTCAATGGACATGAGTTTGAAAAAGCTCTGGGAATTGGTGATGGACAGGGAAGGCTGGCATGCTGCAATTCATGGGGTTGCAAAGAGTTTGATATGGCTGAATGACTGAGTGGAACTGAAAGCTACCCCGAAATTAAGTTTGCTTCCATTTGATATAAATGTTATTTTCTTTAAACAACATGGAGAAATGTAGCATAGCTGAACAAGAGGGGCAGTTTGTGGAGACTTAGAAAGACTCTAGCTTTCTAAAATATATCTTCTAATGATGCATAAAAGTCTGCAGAGAAACTACTTGTAGGTTTATATTTCAATTAAACATTAGTAGTCATGGCCAAGTTGCTCCCCATCAACCACAAATCTGAGTGTCTTTATTTGTGTTAGACACTATGTATGAACCTTCAAAGCTACTTATGCAGCTATGCAAATGGCTCTTAGGAGAGATTATATGCAAAATAAATGAAAGATTAACCTTGCTTATCATATATTTGAGCACAAAGGTGCACCCTACCCTTTGCTTTTAGAATCCCTGGCAATTGTTTGCTGAAGCTGGCTTTTAAAGTCTGTTGTTAACATCTTTTCCCATTTGTATATCCAATGACACATTGGTAGCTTGAAATCATCCATTGTGGGAGCATTTACCCCATGGAAATCAGCAATTTGTTTTTCATTGCTGAAAGCCTATTGTTAAACACTTACTGGCACACCCCTGCCTAATAGGTATTCACAGTTTTGGAACTGTGGCTATTTTTTTTCACGAGAGTATTCACTCCTACCAGTGAAGGTGCCTATTCTCTGCTCTTTTTCATTAGGGAGGAAAGTCGTTTCCAGCACCTTCACTTCACTCCTGTTATTTCTCCTTTATCCATGGCCATTTAGGGGAGGCTGGAGTCGTATCTGGGCAAAGGGGATGAAGCTACTATATTTGGTCTAAATCACTCCTGACTTAAACTGTGGAACTGGGGACAATAGTCCTGAATAAAACTGAGGGTCTATTAGTAAAGAATAGGGACTTCTTCTTGGGCCAGGAAATGAATAATATTTCCCATTTATGTAATAGAAGAAAAAGATGAATGTGGTCTTTAAGATCTGGAAGCCTGAACCATAATAGAACAATGTCATCCCTGTTTTCTTTTTAACATTTTATACAGCAGTGGTTCTCCAAGTGTGGTCCTTGGATCAGCAGCATCAGCCTCGTCTGGGAACTTGTTAGAAATACAGACTCTTGGGCTCCATCTCCCAAGTCTACTGAATCTGAAGTTGTGAAGAGAGGACGTGATGGGAAGGTCTGATTAGGGGTGTAGTGTAGCAATTGGTGTTTAATAGATGTTCTGGATGATTCTGATGGATCCTAAAGCTTGAGAACCACTGTCCTAAGTGTGTGCTTAACTTTGTCAGTGTGATGGGTGTAAAGTGAATTTCAGTGAATAATAAGCACTCAATTGGTGTTAGACACATGGTAGGCACAGTCATTGACTCATTAATTTATTTAATATACATTTATCGAGCGTTTGTTGTGGTTACCCTGTACCATGTAATTGGTTACCCTAGCAGCCAGTATGATCTTTTAAAAATGAAAATCAGTTGCGCTGCTTCTTTTTTTATTTGTTGAAGTGTGGTTGATTTACAAGGTTGTGTTTCAGGTGTATAGCAAAGTGATTCAATTAGGCATACACACACACACACACATCCATTCTTTTTCAGATCTTTTCCCATATAGGTTATTACAAAATATTGAGTATAGCTCCCTGTGCAATAGAGTACGTCTTTGTTATTTACATATTTTATATGTAGTGTGCTGTTTGCTTTCTTAACATCCTTCAGTGACTTACATAGCAAGAAGAAATAGAAACTAGAAGTCCCTCCATGGCTTGGCCTGTCTGCCTCTCCCAGCTCCTTTCTTCTTTTAATCCTCTTTCCTCTTGGTGCCTATACCACANGCATACACACACACACACACACACACACACACACACACACACACGCATCCATTCTTTTTCAGATCTTTTCCCATATAGGTTATTACAAAATATTGAGTATAGCTCCCTGTGCAATAGATTACGTCTTTGTTATTTACATATTTTATATGTAGTGTGCTGTTTGCTTTCTTAACATCCTTCAGTGATTTACATAGCAAGAAGAAATAGAAACTAGAAGTTCCTCCATGGCTTGGCCTGTCTGCCTCTCCCAGCTCCTTTCTTCTTTTAATCCTCTTTCTTCTTGGTGCCTATACCACGCTGGTCTTCTTTCTATGGTTGACTCTGTCTTGACATTCTAGCTTTGGATCAAATTTCACCTTTTCAGAGAAGGCTTATGACTGCCTTATCAAATGTACCCTCCACTTATCTTCCATCACGTTCACCATTTTTTTCACGGCATCTAAAGTCAGCATGTCTGTTCACTCACTTATAGTCTAACTCTTCCTCTGGAATGTAAGCTCCACAAGGGATGCTGCTACCTCTCTGTATCTAAGCGGACCCTGGGACCCTGGTCCCAACACATATTTGTTGAATCAGTTTCCAGGCATTACCCTAGATGTGCCAGAACTGAGATTTGAATTGCTAGAGGAAATTAACAGCTGGAATCAGTGCTTTGACAGATTCATATCATGCTTTTTTTATATCACTTGTAAATTACAACCTATTCCATTTATAGAAACTTACATTTACTTGTAGGAAACTCTTCAAGGGCTCATGGAACTCACTTGTCTGGACAAGATCAGGTTGCTTCAGGTTGAGCTGGCAGTGTGTTCATTTACTGATGGGAGATTGCCAGGAACTTGAAAAAGAATATCAAAATGTCTTATTTCTTGCACTATATCAGATAAGCAAGTAACTGACTCAGAAAATTTATGATAGCCTTGCAGTTGTTTTTCCCAGAGACTGTTCTGGAAATAGATGAAATCAGACTCCAGTGCCATCTAGTGGTCATGTTTAGTTCCTATAGAAATAAAATCCCATATACTTTGATTTGTATTGTGGTGGGTGGGTGTGGGTGTGTGTGTGTGTGTGTCTGTCTGTNTGAAATCAGACTCCAGTGCCATCTAGTGGTCATGTTTAGTTCCTATAGAAATAAAATCCCATATACTTTGATTTGTATTGTGGTGGGTGGGTGTAGGTGTGTGTGTGTGTGTCTGTCTGTCTGTCTGTCTGTCTGTCTGCCTGTCTGTCTTTCTAGTCTTACATATTACTTTAGTTATACTAACGTTGATGTGGGTTGCTTAAATTCTAGGAAATTCACGAGAATCAGTAATCTTTCCAGTTGTCATATGGTCATAGAAATATGTTTCATAAGCAACTGTATTAGGTGACCATTTGTTATTTTCAGCTTTGCAACACCTGAGACCGAATCTATCCGATGTCCCCATTTGGTGGTGGGTATTGGCTGTCACTCCGAGGCAGAGAGAGAATCCTGAACTTCTATTCTTCAGTCACCAGGGAACATTCGACTTTGTTATATATTCAGACGTCGCATCCTATCCTAGTTTTCCATCTTTCCCATTGGTTCCTAGCAAGTTTCATTTCAAAAGCTAACCAAATCTTTAGTTGGAGAAGCAAAATAGAAAAGCAGTTTTAAACAAAAATTAGAACCTCACAATTATTTTCATCTTCTGTAGCCATAATAAGATTTATAGGGTCTGTAGAAACTAATGGGAATTAATATCTAGGTGCATATAAAACAGACCCTGTGCTAAGCATTTTAGTCACGTCTTTACATGCTAAGCAATAATGTACAACGTGGATGTGGACTCCCTATTTCTATTTTATTTATTTTTTAAAAGATTAGGGTTTTATTTTATTGTTTATTGGAAAGTTTTGTTTTTTTGGCTGAACTGTGTGGCTTGTGAAATCTTAGGTCCCTGGCCAGGGATCGAACCTGCACCCTGGGCAATGAAAGCAAAGGGTCCCAGTTGCAGGACCAAAATTCCCAGGACTCCCTATTTTTAAAAAAGAAAGAGTATAACTCATAGAAATATCATTTTTGAGCCCCTAATTAATGTCAGACATTATGCTAGATGTTTTCTACCCATTCTTTAATCTAATCCTACAAATTTTTAGAAGTAGTATTATCATCTATCTGTTTAGATGAAGAAACTGAAGCTCACTTTGCCCCAAATTCCCATATCTGAGGGCTGGAGTTAGAGTCCTTAAGGCTGGCTCCAGATTGTTCTCTTTCTTTTACTTCTTTTCCAGTATTTTAGAAAGAATTTTGATTTTTAATTGTTTAAAAGATATATTTCTCCTTCCACTCCTCATCCCATCAGATGACCAGTAGTTTGAGGGCAGGGCCCACATCAGGGCCTGGCATGTAAGAACTCAATAAATATTTGTTGAATGAGTTGAAGGAGGCAGGCTTGGGAAGGTTCCAATTCTCTAGTCAGTCTCTTGGTTAACACTTGAACCAGTTGTTTATTGCTGCATAAAATATTACCCCAAAACTCAGTGGCTGGAAATAGCAGACACTTATCTCCCAACTGCTGTTGCTCAGAAATCCAGGAGCAGAATACCTGGGTCTCTTGAAAGGTGGTGGCCAAGATTTTGCTAAAGGCTCCAGTCATCTCAAGGCCCAGCTGGGGCAAGGTCTGCTTCTATTCAATATGAAGATGCGCCTCTGGCCCCAGGAGAGATGTGTCCATGCTCATTCAGCTGGCCAGTGGCAGACCTCACCTCCCCACCAGGTCAGCCCTTCTGCCAGGCTACCTCATGACACGGCAGCTGGCTTTCCCAGAATGAAGTGGTCCAGGAGAGAGCGACAGGGAACGCTGAGATGGAACCCAGTCTTTTATAGCCTAATCTTGGGAGTGATGTTTCTTTTTTTAAATTAATTTTTACTGGAGTATGGTTGCTTTATCCTGTTGTGTTAGTTTCCTCTGTGTAGCAAAGTGAATCAGCTCTGTGTGTGCATATATCCCCTCTTCTTTGGATTTCTTTTCTATTTGCTGCTGCTAAGTCACTTCAGTCGTGTCCGACCCTGTGCGACCCCAGAGATGGCAGCCCACCAGGCTCCGCCATCCCTGGGATTCTCCAGGCAAGAACACTGGCGTGGGTTGTCATTTCCTTCTCCAATGCACGGAAGTGAAAAGTGAAAGAAGTCGCTCAGTCGTGTCCGACTCTCAGCAACCCCATAGCCTGCAACCTACCAGGCTCTTCCGTCCATGGGATTTTCCAGGCAAGAGTACTGAAGTGGGGTGCCATCGCCTTCTCCATCCTTTCTATTTAGGTCAGCACAGAGCATTGAGTGGAGTCCTTTGAGTTATACAGCAGGTTCTCATTCATGATCTGCTTTATACATAGTATCAGTAGTAGACACATGNCCTTTCTATTTAGGTCAGCACAGAGCATTGAGTGGAGTCCTTTGAGTTATACAGCAGGTTCTCATTCGTGATCTGCTTTATACATAGTATCAGTAGTATACACATGACATCTTTTTAGGTCTGTTGTATTCCCTTCGTTAGAAGTGACTCACGAAATCCCTTCCACTTAAGGGGAAAACACTTCGCATGGGCATGAAGATCGGTGGGGGCCATCTCAGAGGCTGCCCACTGTAACATTAGTGGCAGGCCTTCTGAGTATTGAGTTGTACAGTCATTCTGTAATATGCTAGATTCGTTCCTTCCCTTAATAACCAACAATGTTTTGTAAGCCAGCTGAGGCAGGCTCTCATAGTGTATAGGAGAGCTAGTTCTGGTGGTAGGCAAACTGGATCCAGACTCCAGCTCCCTCACTTCATAACTGTGGTCCCGATGATGTCTCCATTCCTTTTTCCGGAAGTAGACTTTTACAGCACTTAATGCGTAAGTCTGTCATACGGATTAAATGAGATACTATCAGGGCATTGCTAGTTACAGTACCTTAAAGCATGAAAATGACAATAGACCGCAACTAATACAGTGTAAATGTACCTGTGAATTTATTTCCAACTCTCCGTAGTGCTTTCTTACGTATTTTCTATTTTATTTTATTCTTAGTGTAATCCTAATAAGGCGTGGTAGAATCTGATACACTGGTACCCATTTTGCATTTGAGACACATAAAAGTGGAATGATATGCCAGTAAATCATGAAGCCAGGTCTATAATCCAGTTTTCCTTTGCCCAAAGAATTTCTCTTTCCTAAATTCTTTCTTTTTTATTTTAATATCTGTGAGAGATGGGCGAAGAACTTCCTTACTACTCCATTTCTGTATATATTTGGTACTCTGTGACAACAGAGCTGAGAATTACCTAGGTAATGAGGCCAGATGTTGTCTTAGAGCAGACAGAGTCATATTTTGAATGTTGTAAAAGAACCATCTATAAACTAACTGTAGTACATGTACCACATTCTAAACAGTACAGTTATGGTAGCTTAGGAAACCCACATCCTGGCTTCACTTCCTCATTCTAAGAGTATGGTTTTCTGTTAAGCTAATGAAAAACAACCTCACAAGATTCAGAGTCTATCCCTTAATTTAAGAATGGTCTACCAAAAAGCCTAGGAGACCTCCTCATGATAGATTCCAAATGATATTTTACCTAAGCCAACAATAAAACTCTATAATAGAGACATTGAACCACAAATACATTCCTATTTAATTCCTCTTATTCTCCAAGTCCTCAACCCCTTCTCTTCCTTTCCCTCCCAGAAAACCCCAAATTCAGGCCAAACAATAATGAAGAAAAATATTGTTGACTATGTGTCATAATCACATCTGTCTTTGGGAACAGAGGACTCTATTCCCCAGATATTAGATGCAGCCTTGAATCATTGTAATTTATGAAGCTGATCTGTTCAGAAGAAAGGTCATTTTGTTATTGAGGCTTGGTGTTTCCTTCTCTCTTTTCCTTCTTTACAAAATAAACAAGCAGCAGATTCTCTGATCAAGCTGATGATCTCTTCCCCCTTTAAATGATCACAGCCTTCTTTTGAAGCCTGTGTTGTTGAGTCTTCTAGATGCATATTAGACACCCAGCTCTTAAAACTTTTACTTACTGGAGTCTACAGTGTGCTTTGGGAGGCTTAGAAGGAAGGAAGTGAGGGAAAATAGGAGATTATTATAAAGGAAGGAAGGGTGAAAACAATATTTGATGGGTATATGTCTAACTTTTCAATATTATTGGAAATTGAAGAGAAAGCAAAGTTTTTAACACCTTTATGGAGTATCAAAGTAGTTGGCGCCTCTTTAATGTTTAAAAGAGAGAAATCCTTCAAAGCCAGACTCTGTATGCTTCTTTTTGTCTCATTCTCTGACTAACAGACTTAGTTGTTCTGGGAGGGCTCCAAGGGCAACAGGTCATTGCCACCACTGGTGTCCACATGCAGCCCTAAGCTGAGCAAGCGAGAAACTCATGTCACCACTGTGACCTTTTGGGGTGCTGATCTAATAGAACACGGTGTTCTCAAGAGCTGGTCAAGACTGGAGAGCGTGCACAGGAAAACATCAGTGCCATCATAATACAAAATGTGTGTGTGTGTACCTGCTAGATAGATAGCGGTGGCAGTTGCACAACATTGTGGATATATTTAATAATTATGCACTTAAAAATGGAGTGGCAAATTTTATGTGTATTAGCATAAAATATAAGTCCCTATATACACAGAAATACACAGATAAGCATATGTATGTGTACATGTATCTATCTACATGTAATCAACAATCTTTAGGCAGTATCCCATATTCAAGCCACATGTTGAGAAATGTGTACCACCCTGGGTCATACAGTTTGTGAGGACCTCAAAGAAGTTAAGACATCCTCAGAGTTGGAATCTCAGCTTAGGAAAGATCTGGAGACTACTGGGTAGAATGAACGGAGGAGGAAAGTAGGTATTATAGCCCAGGAGGAGTGAAGATATTTTAAGACCAGAGTCACTTTCAAATCCAGAGTAGTGTCACCTGGAGAGAAAAGAGACTGGCTGGGGGAGAGCTAGGACAAATGACTAAAGCTAACAGATTGGGCCTCAAAACCTGATGAACCATCTAACAACCTGAGAATACAGCAGTGCAATCAGACTGGTGAACTCAACTGTCCTACCAGGGTCCAATCCAGGAGCTAGAGCATCTTACCCAGGTGGCAGTTTAAGGAATGATGCTGGATGCATTTTCAGAAACCCAGACTCAGGCTGTCTACAATGTACTGCTGATCTCACAGACTAATAATAACAAAAAATAGCTATATAGCATACTTATTCTATACCAGGCACTATGCAGTTACCTTGCACATCAAAAGATAACAGCCCCAGAGAGATATTTTTAACTCCTGATATGAGACAGAAAATAGGAAAAGAATTCCCTTTTTTGGACAATGAAGTAAAAAAAATGTCAGGGAATTCAATCAGGCAAGTAATGCATCTCAGTTCTTTGGTTATTTTTGAATCATCTCTTCCTTTCAACAACTGTGGTATAAATACACAATGGAATATTACTCAGATGTAAAAAAGAAGGAAGTATGTACTAAGACATGAATGAGCCTTGAAAACATTGTGCTAAGTGAACTAAGCCAGATATAAAAGGACAAATACTGTGTGAGTCGACTTATGAAATATTTAGAATAGGCATGTTTATAAAGACTGAAAGTAAATTAAAGATAACTGGGGGCTGGGAGAGGGAAAAATCAGAAGTTATTGCTTAACAGTTATAGAGTTTCTGTCTGCAGTGATGAAAATGTCATAGAAATAGACAGTGGTGATGATTGCACAACAGTGTGGATATGTTTAATGCCACTGAATTATACACTTGAAAATGGTTCAAATGGTAAATTTTATGTTATATATATTTCATGTCNTAGAGTTTCTGTCTACAGTGATGAAAATGTCATAGAAATAGACAGTGGTGATGATTGCACAACAGTGTGGATATGTTTAATGCCACTGAATTATATACTTGAAAATGGTTCAAATGGTAAATTTTATGTTATATATATTTCATGTCAAATTTTAAACAGGGCTATCCACCCTAACATATTATCTCTTTCTTCTAGCTTACTCAGAGAAGAATTCGGTTTAAATTGAGGAAATTTCTGAAGAGAAGAGTCAGCGCCTGACGTGGTAAGTCCTGTGCTCAGAGCTGCTTGGAGGTCTTTCTCAGAAGGATCTGGGTGGGGACCATCCAGGTTTCCAGCCAACAGTGGTTCTCAGTAGTGGTACCACCCCCCAGGCGTGGTTGAGCCTGTTGAACTCACAACAGTAAAAGGCCCTGTTCTGAGCCTTTTACCTTTGGGAGCCCTGTTTAACAGGACTTTCCATGATAATGGAAATGCTCCATAGCTGTCCAGTAGTTGCTGACCACAGGTGGCTGTTAAACATCTGAAATATGCTCAGCATTACTGAATAAATGACTTTTTAAAGATTGGGATATAGTTGCTTTAGTGTTCTTTTCTTATTTCCTTAGCATCTTGCTATGCTCACTGTCACTAAATGACCTGAAGAGATTAACATATAACTCATCACAGCAACATTTGCATTTTGAGAAGGTCATCTGTGGACAGTATCACTATGATCAAAAAAGATGATTCTCTAGTATAGAAAATTTCAGGCACCAAGACAAGCAGATCAAGCAAAGTATTAGTACATCTGAGTGTGACGTTTGAATGTACCTGTGTCTGCATGTTTGAGGAGGGGACAGTCTTAGGAAAAGACTTTCATGGTTTTCTTCTAATACACCTCATAAACTGATGAGTTGCAATCTTTTTTCATGACTGCTCCCCTAAGGACATTTTTTTTTCTTAATTGCCCTTTCTCATAATAGACTATCTGTTTATATACTAACATAATCTGTACTTTTGTACATAAAAAGAGTAAAGGTCTTTGGTTGTTTTTTTTTTTGAGACACCTCACAACCAGTTTTTGCTTCGTTGGGGATGATATAACTAAAGTTGAGGAAGTGCACTAACAGACCACTGTCTGCATTTTTGTGAGACCAGAAAGCCTGGTATTAAGAGCATGCTTTCTAAGTTAAAATTTTAGTTCCACTCCTTCCTGGCTGTGTGGCCTGGGCCAGTTATTTAATCCATTTGTGCTTCAGTTCTCTCATATGTGAAAGCAGGTATAGTAATAGTCCGTACTTCATAGCTTAGAACAGGTCTGCAGGCAAAGTAGGAATTAAGCGTTAGATATTATATTTCATGTCGGGCTGCACATAGAAAGTCATGTTACCTTTACTGCACACTAGGGTAAGCTGAGCTAAGATGGGTGAGTCGTGGGGTGTCTATAGGACTTACTGGAAAAAGTTTTGTATTCCATTACTGTAAGAAAAAAATATAAACAAGAAAAACAATTTTAAAAACCATATAGAACTTTCAAATAATAAAATTTCCAAAAAATGTAGTGAGAAACTTGAACGTATTTGTCATCATTGCCAGAAATCTTGGCCTACACATGGTGGCAGTTGTCCAGGGAAAATGCTAAGGGTCTTCAGTGTCAAAGTAATAATTCTGAATTCAAGAAGTTTATAGTGGGAGTCACTCAAATAGTACCTCAAGATAATCTTAATCTTTGTAATTTTTTTTGAAGAGTCATTTTGAAAAAGAGTGAACATGGTTTAGTGCAGTGAAGATTTAGAACTTTTCCTGTCCTCTGGCTGGTTTGTGGTTTGCTCTGGGCGTGCAGCGGTGTGCCACATCCCAGTGGTTGGGAAGCTCTGATGTTGCACGGAAGCCTGGCCCAGAACACAGAGGTGAGATGAATTTTCCTGATAGAAGCCCTTTGCAGAAGCACCGTACTGCACTGTCTTCATCTGAAAAGAAGACCCAAGCGTGGCTTCTTAAAGGAACTATTTCCAGTCCCATTCAGGGCAGTTACCACTTGGTCCAAGATGGGAGGGCTGAGGCGGTGGTGGCAGTAGCTCAGAACAAAAGCAGGAGGAAGGCAGCCAAGGACCAATTTGCAGGAGATGCTGATGGCCAGGGTCTGACTGGATGGGCCAGGAGGTGAAACTGTGGCATTGAGAGCCGTATCCGAACTGGTTTCCTGCCCCCAACCCAACCAGAGCCCCTGGTAGATTTCTAAAAATACAGAATTAAATTTCCTCTCACCTCTATTTGAATAATTCCATGCTTTTTATTATTGTTTCCAAGCAGTGAACTCAGAGAACTGCATGTGCTAGCCAAGCCTAATGATTGTTTTATAAATATTTATAAGTCAGATACTATCTTCCTTTCTTTTCTCTCTCTGCCTGGCTATACATTATTGGGAGACTCATTCTTCCTTTTCCCAGTCACTCCTTTGACGTTTTTGCAGAGTTGGGGAGGGCATTTGGAATCTGACATTTTTCTTTGATGTGCTTGCCTGTACTTTGGGAGTCTTTGTTAAGAAGCTTCATTCTGAAGTATTTAAAGGGGGCCTCCCGAGGCGGCCTTATTGTTCACGTATGCCTGAACCAAACTGAAGCCTCTTAGTCGATATTTACATTCTCTTGCAGAAGAGAGGACTCATTTAGTACTTTCATTTATCAACAGAGATTTCCTTCTGGTTGAGACAATGTCTTTTGCCCATCCTAAAAATCATGATAAATAAAAAAAATTTTTTTTTAAGAGCATGAGAAATAAAGAGGAGGGGGAGAAGAGGAACTATCTGGAGCAGAAAAGTCAAGAAGTGAAATCAGTTAACAGTTCTGTAGATCAGGTCTTGTTCCTGGAAACCCTCTGTCCGTTTTCTGGCAGCAAATGCTGCCCCATCTATGGTGTTTGGAAACCTGCCTCGGTGGCCGTGGCTTTCAGGAAGTGGTGCCAGACTAATTAGATTATGTTAACTGTGCCCAAGCCATTATATTGGATTGATCTTAGTTTTTATCCTAAGCCTGGAATCAGTACAGAAGCTAACTGCTAAATAAATGCAAGTCCCCTGTCTGGTAACGATAGGTGCTCCTGATCTTCACTCTGCTGGGATGGGACATTGTCTCATGGGAGAAGGCACAGAGGCCCTTCAGAGTGGACACTAACTTAAGCAGAACTTGCTCTTCTAGTCTCCAGGTATGCCTAGAGCCAAGGTTATTGACTGATTAATTGATTGATTGATTGTAGAATAGTTGGTTTACAATGTATTAATTACTGCTATACAGCAAAGTGATTCATTCAATTATATATATATACACACACATGCACACACACACACCCATACATTCTTTTTTTTAATGTTCTTTTCCATTATGACTTATCCCAGGACATGAATATTGTTCTGTGTGCTATTCAGTAGGACCCTGTTGTTTATCTGTTCCATATATAAAAGCTTACGTCTGCTAACCCCAGCTTCCCACTCCATCCTTCCCCCAACCTTCCTCTTTCCCTCTACCAACCACTGTTCTGTTCTCTATGTTTGTGATTCTGTTTCATAAATAGTGGTTTGTTTGTGTTGTATTTTGGGCTCCCCAGGTAAGTGATATTATATGGTGTTTGTCTTCTTCTTTCTGACCTACTTCGCTTAGTATGATCATCTCTAGTCACATTCATGTTGCTGCAAATGGCATTATTTCATTCTTTTTTATGGCCAAGTAGTCTTCCATTATATGTACGTACCACATCTTTATCTGTTCCTCTGTTGATGGGTATTTAGGTTGTTTCTATGTCTGAGTTATATGTCTTATTACATTAAGATCTTCCAGAAAGTTTATCTTGATTACAAAGGGAAAAGTGCTTATTCAGATGGTTTCCTAGGAGAGCAGTCTAGGAGCAGAGGTACATAGTCTTAATAACTGTAACCACCTGAAGAATGGCAGCAGCAATATAAGTAGAAATGTGTCCAGTTTCTTGTTCATACCATAACTGGCTTCATGCAAAGTACTTATCTCACCTTCTCTCATTTTGCAATGATCCTGAGGAAACACTGAACACATTTCAAAGTGTTTAGGACAACCCTATGGGGGTTGGCCATTCCTAACCTTCTGAGAGATGAGGAAACTGAGGCTGAGTAGCTGAGATATGAAGTAATTTCCCAAGGCCAAGGAGTGGCCCAGCTGTCATGTTCTCATTTGCACAACTGGTCCTCTGAAGCCCGGCATACATCCTGTAATAAGGAACTAGACCTTTGGGTGCAGAAGAAGGAGCTTTCCCCTGGCTTTCACTTTGTCATTGATAAAGAACACTTAGAGACATTTTTAAATTTCTTCAATCATCCTTCTAGAAGGGATTCTTTGCTGGACAGGCTACCTCCAATAGGGACCACGGTAAATATTAGTCCCTAGAATGTCCTCTGAAAAAAGGAATGAAAGAGGGAGGAACAAAGGAACAAAGAAGGGTGTTCCTCTTCTCATGCTATCTGAACAGCATCTCCATGAAACTGAGACCTGGATCTTGGGTAGCTGCCCTAGATGCTCATTTTGGGGGGAGACTCACATCCAAGGACAGGTAAGTTTCTGGCTTGCTGTAGACTGAGGGAAGAATCCTGGTGTGATATACACCAGACCTTTGAGAAGACTGGCTGCCAGTGAGCTACCAACCCACACACCACAAACCTAGCAAAACATGAATATACAGCCCTCCTTGGCCTCTGTGGGAAGGTACAGGAGAGGAAGGTGGGGGTCTGGAAATTAAGCTTATCAATTTTTAAAATCAAAGTTAATCATAACAAGGAAGGACTTTACCAGGTTAAAACTAGTTGACCTCTTCCATTGGGGTTCAGTGGCTTGGCATACAGCAGTGGTTTTCACACTTTGTGTTTTCAAACTGTGGGATCCTTATAAAAAATAGTCTCATGTTTAATAAAAAGTCTAAATTAGATTGTAGCTACAGCTGCAGGATGAGGTACAGGAGCCTACCCCATCACCTGCTCCATCCACAGTGCCTTCAGAGCTCCCTGAAGGTTTGTAAACTATCCTCTGGTATATTTGGGGGAGTTTATATTAATTCTGAATGTATTTTACAAGTGAAGACAAAATTTCAATTTAACCAAATTAATATATTGTCCTATAGATCACAGACTTTAAATTGGTGAATGCCAAATGAATGAAGTTTGTCTGACTTTGTGTATTTCAAGCATTATAGAATTTAAAAATAAAACTGTTTATAATAGAAATTCTCAGAGACAATAGGCAGACTATACAATGAACCCGGTTGTTAATATTTTGCTAATTTTTTATCTGTTTTAACGTCCTCATTTTTCCTGGAATGTTTTAAAAATAATCTCACACTCCATATCCTTTCACCCATAAATATTTCAGTATGCATCTCTAAACCAGAGGACTTTAAAAAATTATATGCCATTATGATACAAAATCAATAGTAACTCTTTAGTAGACATAGTAGTAGCATTTTAATCTTATATTTTAACCCAATCCGTGTTTGTCCAAATATATATTAAAAAAATACTAGTTTTCTTCTGTACTAACATCAAAATGTTACTATCCACTAGATATTTACAAAGAATTTTTTTAGATAGAGCGTAGGTCATATTATTTTGAGGAACTTTTGGTTTAAATAAAGTTAAAGAAATTGTCCATTTGTAAGATTTATTAAAATCTTTACTGAATTTTCATGTGACTCTCAAAGAGGGAAATGCAGAAAGTTTGGAATTTGACTACTGACAGATTTTCCATGGAACATGAGACTGGACAAGTGTCCTGTGAAATACGTATGAGGAGAAAGCCAATCTCAGCCCTGTGTGTGTCTGCTTAGTCGCTCAGTCACGTCTGACTCTTGTGACCCAATAGACTGTAGCCTGCCAGGTTCCTCTGTCCACGGGATTCTTCAGGCAGGTGAGAATACTGGGTGAGGGGGTTGCCATTTCCTTCTCCAGGGGATCTTCCTGACCCAGGAATTGAACCCAAGTCTCCTGCATTGCAGTCAGACTCTTTACTGACTGAGCTATGAGGGATCTCAGCCCCTGGGGTATAAATTCCTAAAGGGTCTTCGTGTTTGCATTTTCTAGAGAGTTAAGGACCCAGCCTTGCTCTTGGCGGGCAGTGAATAAAGATGTTGAATGTACACCAATTGTCGTATTACCAAAGAATGAAGATGCTGCTCAGGAAGCAGCTACAATTTAATTACGGAGAAAGACAAATGCTGTTCTCATAACTCAGGAACCACATTCTATGGTGCTACATTGAATATTATGCTTACAAATTCAATGAGGTTCCCGTGACAGACACATCCATGTGGCCATGATAAGTTCCTCTGTCTAGAAGTCACATGATGACAATAAGGTTTGCACGGGGCCTGGAAAAATGAGTAGGGGAGAAGAAGTCATCTGGAATTTGACTGAATAACATGAATAAGGACACAGAAATCTGAAAAATTATGATATGCTCAGGAACCAGTGAGGCCAGCCAGGTTCAGGAGCTCTGGGAAATGAGACCTGACAAGGAGAGTGGAATGTGAGAATATTAAAGAACTTGACAGTCAGTATGGAATATTATCCAGATGGCTCGATGATAAACTACTGGAGAGCAGATATCATATCTTTTGTGGCATCCTTCCAGATATTAACAGAATATCTTAAATACAACAGGCTCAAATAAACAGATATATGTATATGGAATTCCTTTGAATGGAATGAGCCATGAACTGATACATTTCAGCATAAACTCATTTCTCAGCATAACTAGCCTACCAGTTACTACAGACAAAACTCTTTAAGAGGATAGTTCACAGGGTGAGTCTGTTTAGATGGGAGGAAGAAAGGAAAAGAAAAATCAGATATGTGGGTCATTTAGGGGCAGAGGTTACCAAAACACAGGGCTCTGTAGTCAGGATGAAGGATGGAGTAGAACACGGAGTCCTATTTTAAAGAGGGTTGGAATTTAAAGAAGGTTTAGAATTGGCATTGGTGTCAATGTAATCGAGATGGATGCTCCTCTCAGGATAGTTTGTAGGCCAGTGCAAGTCATTGAATCGTCTGTTTCTGGACAGAAATGAGATAAGTATTAAAACTGTGAGTAAGCCAGATGGCATGGCTGGACATCCAAGCAAGTGGTTATTTTCTAGTAATTAATTTTTATTGTGTTGTACAAAAGTATTAGTTTAAATAGTGTTGAGTGAAAAATGAGTCCTTCACCGCAGATGGTTTGAGAACTACAATCTAGATTATTCCTGAAAATGCCTTGAGGAATACGTCTTCTCTTGCAGCCAGTTTTTTGTTCTGCATTAAAATAAGTGACTGTTTCTTTGTTGGAAAACCAGATGGCTTGCAATTATAGGCCATCTTATTAGAGAATTCTGCATCCCATCCAAGGAGCTAAACCCAGCATAGGGAGACTCATGCTTGGAGAGGCACAAGAGAAGTGGGAGGGTCTGAAGCTGCTCATCCCTTCTTCCCTGATGTGTGGGAGGTATTCTCATTGAATAGCATAACAGGAGGAGTATTGGCCCTGTTCAGATTATTTTCTTTCTTTCCTTCCTTCGCATTTTTCTCCCTGGCCTCCTTGTACTGTATCAGTACATTTCCTGTCTTACAACTATACAGTGTGGCTCTGTCCTATAGGTGACCACCCTTGTTCATACATGTAATTTTATTCTCTTCTGCTATTCTGCATTCTGACATGTTGCTTCTAACTAAAAGATGAGCTAAGCAGGAACTGTGTGACCATCACATTTAACAGATGGAGGAACTGAGGATGCAGAGAGGATTTGTGACTTACTCTATTCATACAGCTAGAACTCAGCTAGAACTCACATCTTCTCACCACCAGTGAATGATCTTGACTTCTGGCCATGATAGGAGGCAGATGAGGAGAGCCAAAGGGCTTCCAAAGAGTTTTTAAAATGTTAATAGAACAGCATGTGCAAGGGCCAGCATAGAAACTGGGAGAAGATTTGTACTCAGTCAATGTTAGTTTCCCTTCTATAAGAAATGTCAGAAAGTAGCATAGATAAGGAAAGAAGTCATGCCTTTAAGCAAAACATGGCCCAGGCTCTTTAAAATCAAGAATTTCAGGATTAGCATTCTACAAATCCGTTGAGTCAACTTTCCCCCAAATCTTTTCCAACCCATGCTAACTAGCTCCCAATCTCTGTTACTTACTGTTTGACCTCCAGCTGTTTAATCTCTCTGATCCCCAGAGTTTTTCATCTAACAAAGAAGTTTAATGCAATTTACTTTGTAGACAGGCTGTGAGGTTTAAAGATAACGTGCCTAGCACATAATGGACACTTGATAATTGGTAGTATTGTGTTATGTATACACCATTTTACACTGACTTTATCCAGTGTAAAACAGTCAAATCAACCAATAGATATTTAGTATCACCTTGACTGAGCTTTGTGTAGAATAGATCTGCTACCCTTAACTACCTATTTGTTAATTCAAAAGTCAGACAAACAAGTCCAAGTGTCAACAATATGCAGCCACATGTAAAGTACAAATGCCTTTATGTATTCACTTAAAAATTATGTATCCTGCTCAAATTCTTCTTGTACAGCATGATATTCGAAGCCCGCAAGGGTGATTTATTACAGTCTGGCAGCACTGCTTCTTCAATGCTGAATATGCTGGAGGAAGATTAAGAGGGAAGACGGAACCATTTGACAGTATAATTACACACACAACTTTTAATGTTATTGTGTATGTATCAAAGATATTGTATCAAAATTTAAAGATATAAATATTTTAAATTTTGAAAATGAGAACACTTTCTGTTGGTGGAAAAGGAAAAGGGGAATTTAATAATATGCCATTCAAACTTGCTTTAAATAATTATGTTATTTCAGATCTACAAGATAAACAGTCCACACCACAGAATAGGGCATGGGCTATAATTTAATAAACACATGTCCCACAAGAGTGATGAAGAATATAGCCGAAAGCTGAAATTGGATGCATACATGATCTGGGGGTATAACTTCATTTGTAAAATGAATCACAGTCTAAACTTGGACTCAGTCGACTTATTGAAATCATACTTTCACACGAAATGTTGTTTTTCCTATAGGGGCACTTTTCCCAGCTTATTTTTAGTTGAATTCTTTTGAACCAAGCACTCCAGTGCTCACCAATGGCCAGCTAAAGACACTGTTTAGGAGTATCCTCTCCATAGTTGACTCTCTGACCCACCTCCAAAGCTTCTCTAACCTTACTGACTCCAACTCCCTCTCTCTTACTCTCTTCAAATGAACTCCAGAAAACAAACATTATGGGGATTTTCAAAATCTGTGTCCATGGAGTCTGTAATCTCTCTTTTCCCCCAAGCAAGAGGCCATGTAGTGTGACAGGAAAAAATACAGGAGCAGGCTCATAGAAAAGTAGATTGTAAGTCTGGCATGGCTATTAATGATCTGAGAACCTTGGATCAAGTCATTTCATTGGTCTTGACTGCAGTTTTTTTCATCTGTATAGAGTGGAATGAACCAAGGAATCTTAAACCAAGAAATTCAACCAAAGCATACACTGCTGCAAATTTTCTGCCTTTGTTCAATCAGTGAAACCCACGGAGCAAGCTCCTCTTCCAGCTCCACTACTTATCAACTACATGATGATAGACAAATTCATCTGTCTTTTAATATCAGTCTCCATATCTATAAAGTGAGCAGAGAACAGTAGTTTCCTAAAAGGACTTGCTCTAATGATTAGATATGATTATGTGAAGAGCTGACTCAGCACAGTGGTAGCCTCAGAGCAGATATTCTTTAAAAGTTATCCATTATTTGGCTTTCAAGAAAATAATTTTGATTCATTTTGATAAGAGGGCAATAGATGCTGGTAGTTACACAGGCGACATTATTTCCAGAAATCTATTTCTCATATCAAACTTTCCTTTTGGGTCCCATCCAGCCTTTTACTGCTCAAGGAGAGCCAAGCAGAGAACAGTCTACGCCCACCTCCCCTCCCTACTCCATCTCTCCTCGGCCACCTTGTAGCAGCGCGTTTCTGGAGACACATTCCAGGGTTTCTTCCTGGCAGTTCTCTCACTTCCTTTTATTGTTTAGTATTTTTCAGTTTCAAATTTAAAGGATGAGTGTCTTCATTAAATTTTAGATTAAATTCTGGAATCACATTAATTTAATGGGTATTCTAGCTTAATGATTTCAGGTAGAAACTGGGCTAGACTCTCATCTTGGCTGACACCTGCTTATGTGTAACTTTGAACAAGATACCTTATCCCTCTCATCCTCAAATGAAAAGGGCACATATATCATAGACTTGATGTGAAAAGTATATGAATTGTTACTTATGACAGCACATAGTAAGCAGTATGGAGAAGGCAATGGCACCCCACTCTAGTACTCTTGCCTGGAAAATTCCATGGACTGAGGAGCCTGGTGGGCTGAAGTCCATGGGGTCGCTGGGGGTCGACACGACTGAGTGACTTCCCTTTCACTTTTCACTTTCATGCATTGGAGAAGGAAATGGCAACCCACTCCAGTGTTCTTGCCTGGAGAATCCTAGGGACAGGGGAGCCTGGTGNGTCTCAGCCCTGTGTGTGTCTGCTTAGTCGCTCAGTCACGTCTGACTCTTGTGACCCAATAGACTGTAGCCTGCCAGGTTCCTCTGTCCACGGGATTCTTCAGGCAGGTGAGAATACTGGGTGAGGGGGTTGCCATTTCCTTCTCCAGGGGATCTTCCTGACCCAGGAATTGAACCCAAGTCTCCTGCATTGCAGTCAGACTCTTTACTGACTGAGCTATGAGGGATCTCAGCCCCTGGGGTATAAATTCCTAAAGGGTCTTCGTGTTTGCATTTTCTAGAGAGTTAAGGACCCAGCCTTGCTCTTGGTGGGCAGTGAATAAAGATGTTGAATGTACACCAATTGTCATATTACCAAAGAATGAAGATGCTGCTCAGGAAGCAGCTACAGTTTAATTACGGAGACAGACAAATGCTGTTCTCATAACTCAGGAACCACATTATATGGTGCTACATTGAATATTATGCTTACAAATTCAATGAGGTTCCTGTGACAGACACATCCATGTGGCCATGATAAGTTCCTCTGTCTAGAAGTCACATGATGACAATAAGGTTTGCACGGGGCCTGGAAAAATGAGTAGGGGAGAAGAAGTCATCTGGAATTTGACTGAATAACATGAATAAGGACACAGAAATCTGAAAAATTATGATATGCTCAGGAACCAGTGAGGCCAGCCAGGTTCAGGAGCTCTGGGAAATGAGACCTGACAAGGAGAATGGAATGTGAGAATATTAAAGAACTTGACAGTCAGTATGGAATATTATCCAGATGGCTCGATGATAAACTACTGGAGAGCAGATATCATATCTTTTGTGGCATCCTTCCAGATATTAACAGAATATCTTAAATACAACAGGCTCAAATAAACAGATATATGTATATGGAATTCCTTTGAATGGAATGAGCCATGAACTGATACATTTCAGCATAAACTCATTTCTCAGCATAACTAGCCTACCAGTTACTACAGACAAAACTCTTTAAGAGGATAGTTCACAGGGTGAGTCTGTTTAGATGGGAGGAAGAAAGGAAAAGAAAAATCAGATATGTGGGTCATTTAGGGGCAGAGGTTACCAAAACACAGGGCTCTGTAGTCAGGATGAAGGATGGAGTAGAACACGGAGTCCTATTTTAAAGAGGGTTGGAATTTAAAGAAGGTTTAGAATTGGCATTGGTGTCAATGTAATCGAGATGGATGCTCCTCTCAGGATAGTTTGTAGGCCAGTGCAAGTCATTGAATCGTCTGTTTCTGGACAGAAATGAGATAAGTATTAAAACTGTGAGTAAGCCAGATGGCATGGCTGGACATCCAAGCAAGTGGTTATTTTCTAGTAATTAATTTTTATTGTGTTGTACAAAAGTATTAGTTTAAATAGTGTTGAGTGAAAAATGAGTCCTTCACCGCAGATGGTTTGAGAACTACAATCTAGATTATTCCTGAAAATGCCTTGAGGAATACGTCTTCTCTTGCAGCCAGTTTTTTGTTCTGCATTAAAATAAGTGACTGTTTCTTTGTTGGAAAACCAGATGGCTTGCAATTATAGGCCATCTTATTAGAGAATTCTGCATCCCATCCAAGGAGCTAAACCCAGCATAGGGAGACTCATGCTTAGAGAGGCACAAGAGAAGTGGGAGGGTCTGAAGCTGCTCATCCCTTCTTCCCTGATGTGTGGGAGGTATTCTCATTGAATAGCATAACAGGAGGAGTATTGGCCCTGTTCAGATTATTTTCTTTCTTTCCTTCCTTCGCATTTTTCTCCCTGGCCTCCTTGTACTGTATCAGTACATTTCCTGTCTTACAACTATACAGTGTGGCTCTGTCCTATAGGTGACCACCCTTGTTCATACATGTAATTTTATTCTCTTCTGCTATTCTGCATTCTGACATGTTGCTTCTAACTAAAAGATGAGCTAAGCAGGAACTGTGTGACCATCACATTTAACAGATGGAGGAACTGAGGATGCAGAGAGGATTTGTGACTTACTCTATTCATACAGCTAGAACTCAGCTAGAACTCACATCTTCTCACCACCAGTGAATGATCTTGACTTCTGGCCATGATAGGAGGCAGATGAGGAGAGCCAAAGGGCTTCCAAAGAGTTTTTAAAATGTTAATAGAACAGCATGTGCAAGGGCCAGCATAGAAACTGGGAGAAGATTTGTACTCAGTCAATGTTAGTTTCCCTTCTATAAGAAATGTCAGAAAGTAGCATAGATAAGGAAAGAAGTCATGCCTTTAAGCAAAACATGGCCCAGGCTCTTTAAAATCAAGAATTTCAGGATTAGCATTCTACAAATCCGTTGAGTCAACTTTCCCCCAAATCTTTTCCAACCCATGCTAACTAGCTCCCAATCTCTGTTACTTACTGTTTGACCTCCAGCTGTTTAATCTCTCTGATCCCCAGAGTTTTTCATCTAACAAAGAAGTTTAATGCAATTTACTTTGTAGACAGGCTGTGAGGTTTAAAGATAACGTGCCTAGCACATAATGGACACTTGATAATTGGTAGTATTGTGTTATGTATACACCATTTTACACTGACTTTATCCAGTGTAAAACAGTCAAATCAACCAATAGATATTTAGTATCACCTTGACTGAGCTTTGTGTAGAATAGATCTGCTACCCTTAACTACCTATTTGTTAATTCAAAAGTCAGACAAACAAGTCCAAGTGTCAACAATATGCAGCCACATGTAAAGTACAAATGCCTTTATGTATTCACTTAAAAATTATGTATCCTGCTCAAATTCTTCTTGTACAGCATGATATTCGAAGCCCGCAAGGGTGATTTATTACAGTCTGGCAGCACTGCTTCTTCAATGCTGAATATGCTGGAGGAAGATTAAGAGGGAAGACGGAACCATTTGACAGTATAATTACACACACAACTTTTAATGTTATTGTGTATGTATCAAAGATATTGTATCAAAATTTAAAGATATAAATATTTTAAATTTTGAAAATGAGAACACTTTCTGTTGGTGGAAAAGGAAAAGGGGAATTTAATAATATGCCATTCAAACTTGCTTTAAATAATTATGTTATTTCAGATCTACAAGATAAACAGTCCACACCACAGAATAGGGCATGGGCTATAATTTAATAAACACATGTCCCACAAGAGTGATGAAGAATATAGCCGAAAGCTGAAATTGGATGCATACATGATCTGGGGGTATAACTTCATTTGTAAAATGAATCACAGTCTAAACTTGGACTCAGTCGACTTATTGAAATCATACTTTCACACGAAATGTTGTTTTTCCTATAGGGGCACTTTTCCCAGCTTATTTTTAGTTGAATTCTTTTGAACCAAGCACTCCAGTGCTCACCAATGGCCAGCTAAAGACACTGTTTAGGAGTATCCTCTCCATAGTTGACTCTCTGACCCACCTCCAAAGCTTCTCTAACCTTACTGACTCCAACTCCCTCTCTCTTACTCTCTTCAAATGAACTCCAGAAAACAAACATTATGGGGATTTTCAAAATCTGTGTCCATGGAGTCTGTAATCTCTCTTTTCCCCCAAGCAAGAGGCCATGTAGTGTGACAGGAAAAAATACAGGAGCAGGCTCATAGAAAAGTAGATTGTAAGTCTGGCATGGCTATTAATGATCTGAGAACCTTGGATCAAGTCATTTCATTGGTCTTGACTGCAGTTTTTTTCATCTGTATAGAGTGGAATGAACCAAGGAATCTTAAACCAAGAAATTCAACCAAAGCATACACTGCTGCAAATTTTCTGCCTTTGTTCAATCAGTGAAACCCACGGAGCAAGCTCCTCTTCCAGCTCCACTACTTATCAACTACATGATGATAGACAAATTCATCTGTCTTTTAATATCAGTCTCCATATCTATAAAGTGAGCAGAGAACAGTAGTTTCCTAAAAGGACTTGCTCTAATGATTAGATATGATTATGTGAAGAGCTGACTCAGCACAGTGGTAGCCTCAGAGCAGATATTCTTTAAAAGTTATCCATTATTTGGCTTTCAAGAAAATAATTTTGATTCATTTTGATAAGAGGGCAATAGATGCTGGTAGTTACACAGGCGACATTATTTCCAGAAATCTATTTCTCATATCAAACTTTCCTTTTGGGTCCCATCCAGCCTTTTACTGCTCAAGGAGAGCCAAGCAGAGAACAGTCTACGCCCACCTCCCCTTCCTACTCCATCTCTCCTCGGCCACCTTGTAGCAGCGCGTTTCTGGAGACACGTTCCAGGGTTTCTTCCTGGCAGTTCTCTCACTTCCTTTTATTGTTTAGTATTTTTCAGTTTCAAATTTAAAGGATGAGTGTCTTCATTAAATTTTAGATTAAATTCTGGAATCACATTAATTTAATGGGTATTCTAGCTTAATGATTTCAGGTAGAAACTGGGCTAGACTCTCATCTTGGCTGACACCTGCTTATGTGTAACTTTGAACAAGATACCTTATCCCTCTCATCCTCAAATGAAAAGGGCACATATATCATAGACTTGATGTGAAAAGTATATGAATTGTTACTTATGACAGCACATAGTAANTGTTTAGGAGTATCCTCTCCATAGTTGACTCTCTGACCCACCTCCAAAGCTTCTCTAACCTTACTGACTCCAACTCCCTCTCTCTTACTCTCTTCAAATGAACTCCAGAAAACAAACATTATGGGGATTTTCAAAATCTGTGTCCATGGAGTCTGTAATCTCTCTTTTCCCCCAAGCAAGAGGCCATGTAGTGTGACAGGAAAAAATACAGGAGCAGGCTCATAGAAAAGTAGATTGTAAGTCTGGCATGGCTATTAATGATCTGAGAACCTTGGATCAAGTCATTTCATTGGTCTTGACTGCAGTTTTTTTCATCTGTATAGAGTGGAATGAACCAAGGAATCTTAAACCAAGAAATTCAACCAAAGCATACACTGCTGCAAATTTTCTGCCTTTGTTCAATCAGTGAAACCCACGGAGCAAGCTCCTCTTCCAGCTCCACTACTTATCAACTACATGATGATAGACAAATTCATCTGTCTTTTAATATCAGTCTCCATATCTATAAAGTGAGCAGAGAACAGTAGTTTCCTAAAAGGACTTGCTCTAATGATTAGATATGATTATGTGAAGAGCTGACTCAGCACAGTGGTAGCCTCAGAGCAGATATTCTTTAAAAGTTATCCATTATTTGGCTTTCAAGAAAATAATTTTGATTCATTTTGATAAGAGGGCAATAGATGCTGGTAGTTACACAGGCGACATTATTTCCAGAAATCTATTTCTCATATCAAACTTTCCTTTTGGGTCCCATCCAGCCTTTTACTGCTCAAGGAGAGCCAAGCAGAGAACAGTCTACGCCCACCTCCCCTTCCTACTCCATCTCTCCTCGGCCACCTTGTAGCAGCGCGTTTCTGGAGACACGTTCCAGGGTTTCTTCCTGGCAGTTCTCTCACTTCCTTTTATTGTTTAGTATTTTTCAGTTTCAAATTTAAAGGATGAGTGTCTTCATTAAATTTTAGATTAAATTCTGGAATCACATTAATTTAATGGGTATTCTAGCTTAATGATTTCAGGTAGAAACTGGGCTAGACTCTCATCTTGGCTGACACCTGCTTATGTGTAACTTTGAACAAGATACCTTATCCCTCTCATCCTCAAATGAAAAGGGCACATATATCATAGACTTGATGTGAAAAGTATATGAATTGTTACTTATGACAGCACATAGTAAGCAGTATGGAGAAGGCAATGGCACCCCACTCTAGTACTCTTGCCTGGAAAATTCCATGGACTGAGGAGCCTGGTGGGCTGCAGTCCATGGGGTCGCTGGGGGTNAATTAAATTCTGGAATCACATTAATTTAATGGGTATTCTAGCTTAATGATTTCAGGTAGAAACTGGGCTAGACTCTCATCTCGGCTGACACCTGCTTATGTGTAACTGAACAAGATACCTTATCCCTCTCATCCTCAAATGAAAAGGGCACATATATCATAGACTTAATGTGAAAAGTATATGAATTGTTACTTATGACAGCACATAGTAAGCAGTATGGAGAAGGCAATGGCACCCCACTCTAGTACTCTTGCCTGGAAAATTCCATGGACTGAGGAGCCTGGTGGGCTGCAGTCCATGGGGTCGCTGGGGGTCGACACGACTGAGTGACTTCCCTTTCACTTTTCACTTTCATGCATTGGAGAAGGAAATGGCAACCCACTCCAGTGTTCTTGCCTGGAGAATCCTAGGGACAGGGGAGCCTGGTGGACTGCCGTCTATGGGGTTGCACAGAGTCGGACACGACTGAAGCGACTTAGCAGCGTCAACAGCAGCAGCAGTAAGCAGTATATACTTTGTAGCTATTACTTCTACTGATTAGATTCCTGAGAGAGAGAAGGTATCAAAGAATGAGCTCCAGCTGTATGCACCTCTTATCTAAGATTATACAGAAAGTAGACTGGGGTGAAAAGGCTGAGATTAAAGAAAAAAACTGTTTAGATAAATATTAAGAGTGAAAAGGACAGGCCACAGTTCTACACAGAAGAGAAGTGAAGAAATATTGATCGAATGAAGAACTTGTTACTGTTTCCTGAAGTGCCCACTACATACCAGTCATGCTTATCCATCACGTCATCTAGTCTNTTAGATTCCTGAGAGAGAGAAGGTATCAAAGAATGAGCTCCAGCTGTATGCACCTCTTATCTAAGATTATACAGAAAGTAGGCTGGGGTGAAAAGGCTGAGATTAAAGAAAAACGCTGTTTAGATAAATATTAAGAGTGAAAAGGACAGGCCACAGTTCTACACAGAAGAGAAGTGAAGAAATAGTGATCGAATGAAGAACTTGTTACTGTTTCCTGAAGTGCCCACTACATACCAGTCATGCTTATCCATCACGTCTTCTAGTCTTCACAATAGCTGTCCCTGAAAGTATCAAGAGTCCCATTTTACTGACGTGTACATTGAGGCCTAGCGAGCTTAGTAGCTTGCCCAAGGTCACACAGCTAGTGAGTAGCAGAACTGGGATTTGAATCTGCATTTGACTGACTTCAAGATCTTTGGTTATTCAGGATGTCCTGTTGCCTTGCAGTTGGAATGGGGCAGGGGTAGGGAGAAATCTGAGGAATAGGAAAGGTACATCCAGAGCATCTTTTCTTTCTATTATTATTATTTCTGACCAAACATTTACTTGTGTCAGGTATTCTCTCAGATATTTTTCCTTATGAACCTTAGCTGTACTGCTATATCTCCCAAGATGTTTCACCATAAAGAACATTTCTTAAGGATGTGGGAAGCTTGGTAGTATTTTTCCCTTGTTTGACAGTAATTTAAAGATTTTCTTTTCCATGTAGAGGGAGGTTAAAGGCTATTAGCTGCTAGAAACTAATCCATTTAACATAATTTTTTCCAAAGGTCATTGTTATTCTTAAGTGAATATTAATTCAAGACATAAAAGTTTTCAAGGTGGCATGCCCAAATTACTCATAGATACTCAAGAAATAGTTAAAGAGCTCAGGATTAGTCAATTTTTCCCAAAGCAGTTTCTTATTTATCTTCTTTTTAAAGCTGAAACCTTAACAAACCCAACTATTGTCGAAATGCATAGGTTTTCTTTTTTGTTGAAATGATTATTCTTGAAAGAAAATGAGTCTTTTAAGAGTGAGGCTATAAAAACAGTGAAAAGGAAGGGGAAAAAACCATCAGAAAAACTTATTGAAAAACTCTAAAAGGATCAAAGAGTAACTTTCTGGTCTGGCTGTAGCATCATTTTTATGATGAATTTGACATCCAACCTTACTGTCCTCCTTAACCAAAGATGTTAACTTTTTATTGTATTAATTTCAAATTTATACGTGCATAAAGAAATAACCTACTTTCTTGGGAACATGTTCCATTATAGATTATAAATAACACACTGAATCAGTTATTTTCAAGCATATTTTTGTTCTCTAACTTCGTTTTGAGTATCAAACCAAAAGACGGTCCCTTCAAACAACACAGAACTTTTTATTTGTCTTTTAATAAAACCACTCTTCTTTTTTATCACACTTTCATTAAACATTTTATGAATGTACTAAAAAATATTGAAGCCAGCATTCAAATGCTCCCCTCTCATAGCAGAATTACACTCTTTCATTCTTCTCTGCATGTCACGGAACATTCCAGCCAGACTGAAATGTGGGCTTTGTGGGCCCCTCAGGGTCTCTGTGTGGAATCGAGTGAGAAAAGCACCAAACAGGAATATAACAATAAAACCAAAAAACTGGGTGAAGTATTGCTATAGCTTCTCCCATGAAAGTCATCTTAAAACTTTAAAGTGTCACTCAAGTCATTAATTTATTCATTTATTTAAATCATTTTACAAATGTTTATCGAGGGCTTGCCATATGCCAGACAGTATTATAGATGCTGTGATATAACAGCGAATAAGTTACAAGTCTCTGCCCACAAAGCTTATATTATAGAGAGAAGAGGCAGATAAGTAAGTAAAGCGTACAGCTGGTTTGCAGAAGAGACTTAGTACAGAGAAGACACAGAGGGAGGAGGTCAGAGGAGTGCTGGTGTGGGTTGGGGACTGCTTCTTCAAATGAAGGCAGACAGACAAAGTGATTTGCGAAAAAGACCTGGAAGAGGCAAAGGAGGAAGAAATGTGGACATCTGGAGGAAGGCCTTTCCAAGGGAGTGAACAGTGGGTGCAGATGCCCTGAGGTAGAAATGTGCTCAATAAGCTCAAGGAACAGCACAGGGCCTTATGTTGTGACAGTAGTTTTCAAGTTGTTGTTTTTTTTTTTTTTTTTGGATTTTTGAAAACTTTTTTATTGCCAATTAAAATGTACATGGAAGTAAACTAGAACATTGAATCTTCATGTGCCCTTCACCCAACTTCAAAAACCGTCAACTCATGGCCAATCTTGTTTCAGCTACAGCCAGCCATTTGCTGCTCCCCTCCTACTACAGCTGCTACTAACACTACTGGATTATTTTGAAGCAAATCCCAAGTGGAATATAATTTCCATCATGAATTATTCAGTATCGATTTCTCAGATTGAGGACTCTTTATAGAAATATAATCACAGTATCATTATTACAACTAAAATAACAATAATTTCTTTATATTTTCATATATCCAATCAATGTTCCAATTTCTTTGACCATCCATAAATTATTTGCTACAGATTGTTAAAGATCTGAATAAAGTTTATACATGATAATTCATTGATTTTTCTTTTATTTTTGTTTTTATTTTATCTCCTTTTTTTCACTGTAATTTATTTGTTGGTGAACTGAAGTTATATTCTTGTGGAGAGTCTCACAACCTGTATTTTCCATATTGCATCCCTGTTATTTTTCCCCATTGTCATTTCCTCCATTACTTTCTCTTTTTCCCTTATTTCTTATAAGCTAGCAATTAGATCTATAGTTTTTTGCTTAACACATATTTGATTGTTTTTTGGTCAAGATTTATCAAGATCATCAGTGGCTGCTAAGATCAAACAAAGCAGGCAGTCAGACAGTATGTCCCTCATGATGAAAGCACATACCACCAGCTATGATATATTCTTGATCAAGTTTTTTTAAGATGAGACAGAAGGGTGGAATTACAGACACTAAATAGAAAACTGTTGAATGCTGTAGGTCTAAAGTAATGATGGTGGTATCAGAGGAAGTGATAAAAAAAATAAAGTTCTATAAATNCAGCTATGATATATTCTTGATCAAGTTTTTTTAAGATGAGACAGAAGGGTGGAATTACAGACCCTAAATAGAAAACTGTTGAATGCTGTAGGTCTAAAGTAATGATGGTGATAGCAGAGGAAGTGATAAAAAAATAAAGTTCTATAAATGGTGCTAACTTGTGATATTTATTTTGTCTCGGAAAGTAAACATCTAAATGAGGCAAATATTGTTCAACATCTGTTTCTAACAAAGTTTATAATCTTTTCTTTTGTAACAATCAACTTATCAGAGGCTTTTAAAAAAAGCTGTTTGTATTTCTCTATCAAATTTGACTCTTTCCCCCAAAAAATTATCCTGGGATTTTGATTGGGATAGCTTTGCATATATAGATCAGGATGAATAAAAATGACATATTTAAGTACTGAGTCTTCATATATCATGCACCTGATACATTCTTCCATTTATTTTGGTCTCTCTAATCTTTCTCAATAATGTCTTATAGTTCTCTATGTGTAGGTATTGGACATCTTCATTCAATATATATTCTTAGTTCTCAGGGTTTTTTTCATTCTATTTTTAAATCATTTTTTGCCTGGTATGTAGAAATCCAATTGGTTTCTATATGCTAATCTTATGTTTAATGACTGCTAAATTATCAGCATATCTGAAGATCCTTTTATGCATGTGAAATTATATCTCCTGGAAATATGACAGTTTTATTTCTACCTCTCCATACCTCATAGAATTGACTAGAACCTCCTGTGCCATGATGGATAGAAATAGGGGTGAGGGGCGTCATCGTCAGGTATTAATAGAAATCTCTCAGTAATTCACCATTAAATACAGTGCTTACACTAAGTTTTATCTTTTAGAGATTCTCTTTCCAGATTAAGATAATTCCCTTCTATCCCCAATGTGCTAAGAGTTCTTGATGTGATTGGGTATTGCTCTTTATCAATCACACTTTCTGCATTTATTGAGTTAATCATATGATTTTCCTCTCCTTTATTATGTGAACATGATGAATTATATTGATTTTCAAGTGTTGAACCAACCTTATACTCATAGAACAATTCTAACTTAGTTTTCATTCAATGACTAAAAATTTTAAGATTGNCCAAACATTTACTTGTGTCAGGTATTCTCTCAGATATTTTTCCTTATGAACCTTAGCTGTACTGCTATATCTCCCAAGATGTTTCACCATAAAGAACATTTCTTAAGGATGTGGGAAGCTTGGTAGTATTTTTCCCTTGTTTGACAGTAATTTAAAGATTTTCTTTTCCATGTAGAGGGAGGTTAAAGGCTATTAGCTGCTAGAAACTAATCCATTTAACATAATTTTTTCCAAAGGTCATTGTTTTTCTTAAGTGAATATTAATTCAAGACATAAAAGTTTTCAAGGTGGCATGCCCAAATTACTCATAGATACTCAAGAAATAGTTAAAGAGCTCAGGATTAGTCAATTTTTCCCAAAGCAGTTTCTTATTTATCTTCTTTTTAAAGCTGAAACCTTAACAAACCCAACTGTTGTCGAAATGCATAGGTTTTCTTTTTTGCTGAAATGATTATTCTTGAAAGAAAATGAGTCTTTTAAGAGTGAGGCTATAAAAACAGTGAAAAGGAAGGGGAAAAAACCATCAGAAAAACTTATTGAAAAACTCTAAAAGGATCAAAGAGTAACTTTCTGGTCTGGCTGTAGCATCATTTTTATGATGAATTTGACATCCAACCTTACTGTCCTCCTTAACCAAAGATGTTAACTTTTTATTGTATTAATTTCAAATTTATACGTGCATAAAGAAATAACCTACTTTCTTGGGAACATGTTCCATTATAGATTATAAATAACACACTGAATCAGTTATTTTCAAGCATATTTTTGTTCTCTAACTTCGTTTTGAGTATCAAACCAAAAGACGGTCCCTTCAAACAGCACAGAACTTTTTATTTGTCTTTTAATAAAACCACTCTTCTTTTTTATCACACTTTCATTAAACATTTTATGAATGTACTAAAAAATATTGAAGCCAGCATTCAAATGCTCCCCTCTCATAGCAGAATTACACTCTTTCATTCTTCTCTGCATGTCACGGAACATTCCAGCCAGACTGAAATGTGGGCTTTGTGGGCCCCTCAGGGTCTCTGTGTGGAATCGAGTGAGAAAAGCACCAAACAGGAATATAACAATAAAACCAAAAAACTGGGTGAAGTATTGCTATAGCTTCTCCCATGAAAGTCATCTTAAAACTTTAAAGTGTCACTCAAGTCATTAATTTATTCATTTATTTAAATCATTTTACAAATGTTTATCGAGGGCTTGCCATATGCCAGACAGTATTATAGATGCTGTGATATAACAGCGAATAAGTTACAAGTCTCTGCCCACAAAGCTTATATTATAGAGAGAAGAGGCAGATAAGTAAGTAAAGCGTACAGCTGGTTTGCAGAAGAGACTTAGTACAGAGAAGACACAGAGGGAGGAGGTCAGAGGAGTGCTGGTGTGGGTTGGGGACTGCTTCTTCAAATGAAGGCAGACAGACAAAGTGATTTGCGAAAAAGACCTGGAAGAGGCAAAGGAGGAAGAAATGTGGACATCTGGAGGAAGGCCTTTCCAAGGGAGTGAATAGTGGGTGCAGATGCCCTGAGGTAGAAATGTGCTCAATAAGCTCAAGGAACAGCACAGGGCCTTATGTTGTGACAGTATTTTTCAAGTTGTTGCCTTTTTTTTTTTTTGGATTTTTGAAAACTTTTTTATTGCCAATTAAAATGTACATGGAAGTAAACTAGAACATTGAATTTTCATGTGCCCTTCACCCAACTTCAAAAACCGTCAACTCATGGCCAATCTTGTTTCAGCTACAGCCAGCATTTGCTGCTCCCCTCCTACTACAGCTGCTACTAACACTACTGGATTATTTTGAAGCAAATCCCAAGTGGAATATAATTTCCATCATGAATTATTCAGTATCGATTTCTCAGATTGAGGACTCTTTATAGAAATATAATCACAGTATCATTATTACAACTAAAATAACAATAATTTCTTTATATTTTCATATATTCAATCAATGTTCCAATTTCTTTGACCATCCATAAATTATTTGCTACAGATTGTTATAGATCTGAATAAAGTTTATACATGATAATTCATTGATTTTTCTTTTCTTTTTGTTTTTATTTTATCTCCTTTTTTCATTGTAATTTATTTGTTGGTGAACTGAAGTTATATTCTTGTGGAGAGTCTCACAATCTGTATTTTCCATATTGCATCCCTGTTATTTTTCCCCATTGTCATTTCCTCCATTATTTTCTCTTTTTCCCTTATTTCTTATAAGCTAGCAATTAGA
>SJYW01022699.1:6138-17976 GCA_006410735.1 Raphicerus campestris | reverse complement strand
TGGCTGGATGGCATCACTGACTCGATGGACGTGAATCTGAGTGAACTCCAGGAGTTGGTGATGGATAGGGAGGCCTGGCCTGCTGCAATTCATATGGTTGCAAAGACTCGGACACGACTGAGCGACTGAACGACTGAACTGAACTGAACAGAAGCAGAAGATATTAAGAGGTGGCAAGAATACACGGAAGAACTGTACAAAAAAGATCTTCACGACCAAGATAGTCATGATGATGTGATCACTCACCTAGAGCCAGGCATCCTGGAATGTGAAGTCTAAGCTTGATAGTTAGATTGTAATGGTTGAAATCGATGGAGAGTTTTGAAGCCTGTGGATGTGAAGTGCTGCTCTGGCAGGATCAGGCAGCAGGCAAGCTTCTCCCCATGGAGAAGGCAAGAGGAGAAGGGCTGGCAGAGGATGAAATGTTTGGATGGCATCATCAACTCAATAGACACGAGTTTGAGCAAACTCCAGGAGATAGTGAAGGGCTAATGTGGTGCNCCCCATGGAGAAGGCAAGAGGAGAAGGGCTGGCAGAGGATGAAATGTTTGGATGGCATCATCAACTCAATAGACACGAGTTTGAGCAAACTCCAGGAGATAGTGAAGGGCTAATGTGGTGCTGTCTATGGGGCTGCCAGGAGTTGCACATGATTTAGCAACTGAACAACAGCAGTGGTAGCACCCACACCAGTTCCATGGCTTTCCTGTGTTGCAGCCCCTCCAGGTATGTGTCTGCCCCAGTTATACCATGCCACTCCACCGTGGGGGTGGAACCTGCCTAGAGCAATGAAAGTGGATCTCTATTTAATTGCACTTCTTTTTTATTCATTTCTTACTCTCACTTGAGCCCATTTCCCCTCTCCCTCTCTCTTTCCAAAGTCCCTAACATCATAGGCATCACCTCCTCTCATGTCCACCTCTCCTGCTCCAGGTTCTCCTCAAAGGCTCTGCTCCTCTGCCCTGCCCTGGTTCTTTCTCTGGGCCTGCGCTGAAGTTGCCCTGCTGGGCTGGATACATTCTTAGCAGTGAACCGTTTTCTTCTCTGTTTCTCCATTGCCTTATTTTCCTAAGCAGGAATGTGTGCACTGCTCAGCGTCATCCCAAGAGGCTGCCTTACACTTGATGGATAGTTCAGCTGGGTATGGAACTCTGGGTTGAAAGCACATATCTCCTAGAACTTTGAAAGCAGTTACCTAAGATTTTGTTTATGAAGAGAAATTCAGCGATGGTCTGACTCATTCCTGTGTAGGGAACAGTTTCTCTTTCTCCATTGGGCTTTTGGACACAATTATTGTTCTAAAATTTCAAAATAATATAATCTCTTATTTTTTAAAAAACCTTCATGTAGGGCCGACACATCATAGTCTCTTTCCAAACAGAGGTGAACATACATTAGCCAGAGGAGTTATTCTTGCTGTTCTTCAATTATTTTCTTTCTTCTTCAGTCCTTTGAACAAGCAGTCCTTTCCTACTTGTTCATTAGGAGCACAGAGCAAGTAGAAAATCAGACACTTCTTTTCTACAGGCAGGGGTTTCCCTTCCCTTTGTGCTTCTGACTTGACAAGGCAGGGCTCCTTCCCCACCTCATGCCTCATCTGGTCCCACCCCCTGACTCAGTCCTGCACCCCTTTCTGGTCCCTGCAGGAAGCTTGGAGGCAAAGCAAGCCAAGCTTGTCTTTACAACCGTGTTGACATTAGAATAGCCACAGATGGGAAGTCTGTGTAGAGTTCATGGTTTCAAATTCACATGGGGCCCAGGGTGGAGCAGGGTGATGAGCCTGTAAACATTAACATGAGAGCAAGGACGTGTGTGTACATGTGTATGTGTGTATGCATTTGTGAGTTTGTGTGTGTATATATGTTAGTGAATATGTGTGTGTTTATGTGCATTATGTGTGTATGTGTGTAGTATATGCATGTGTGCATGGTAAGTCCCTTGAGTCATGTTTGACTCTGTGAGACCCTATGGACTGTAGCCTGCCAAGCCCCTCTATCCACGGGATTCTCCAGGCAAGAATACTGGAGTGGGTTGCTGTGCCCTTCTCCAGGGTGACCTGGAGACTGAAATTGCCTCTTTTACATCTCTTGCATTGGCAGGCAGGTTCTTTACCACTGAGTCACCTGGGAAGCCCATGTGTATATGGATGTGTATATATTTGTGTGTGTGTGTGTGTGTATCTATATACATGTGTCTATTTATAAATAAATATACACATGTACCTCTGACTTCCCTGGGGGCTCAGTGTTAAAAAACCTGCCTGCCAATGCAGGAGATGCAAGTTTGACCCCTGAGCTGGGAAGATCCCCTGGAGGAAGAAATGGCACCCCATCCCAGTATCCTTGCCTGGGAAATCCCGTGGACAGAAAAGCCTGGCGGGCTACAGTCCATAGGGTCACAAAGAGTCAGATATGACTGAATGACTGAACACATACACGCATGCACCTCTGTTTCAGCTGCGCTTTCCTTTTCTGTATATATTTTGAGGTTTTTGGGTTTAGAGTGGAGAAATACACCAGGCATGATAAACCCCCTTCACAAATAGAAATAAAATCTTCTCACAAAGTGAATCATGAAGCATACTTTCCCAGGAAGCTCCATTATTTTAAAAGCGGGTTTGTTTGTTTGTTTCATTTTTATTCTAGGGCCAGGCCAGCCAGGCTCCTGCTGTAGCTCAGCCATGTGATGGCCATCCCTGCCATCACTCACATCTTGCAGGGGCACTGATGAGTGGGGGATGTGTTGCATCACTGTCAAGCCTAGTGGCCCTGATGCTCTGCAAAGGGGAGATGGATGGTCAGCTGGCTTCAGTGGAAAATATTCTTCCAGAAAGCTCCTTGGATACCAGATTGCTTCTGTTTCCTTCCTTCCTTTTTTTTTTTTTTTCTGTTTTAAAGGGAAACAATACAATGGGCCATATTTCTTGAGAGTCACCATTTGTTGGCAGGTTTCACCAAGAGAGGTCCGACAGGGAGATGGAAGGACCCTCATGCCGTGTTTAAACCAGCGGGGGTCTCGCTGGTAGAAGTCACTGCAGTCCCGAGTTGTCCTGCCAGGTACAGAGCCCTGTTAACTCACATCATTTGAGGACAAGCTCATGGATGAATTGTGGGTCACTCATGTCCATTCTCAGGCTGCAACTGTCACGTGAGTGTGGAGAAAACCAACGAGACAGGAAGCAGCGATGGGTGGAGGAAACTATCATGTGGTGGTGGTGGTGGTGGGTTTAGTTGCTCTGTCATGTTCCACCCTTTGTAATCCCATGGCCCGTAGCCTTCCAGGCTCCATGGGATTCTCCAGGCAAGAACACTGGAGTGAGTTCCCATTTCCTCCTCCAGGGGATCTTCCCGACCCAGGGGTCGAACGCAGGTTTCCTGCATCGCAGGTGGATTCTTTACCAGCTGAGCCACCAGAGAAGCCCATTTGTCCTGAAGAATAATACAAATCTGACTTGAAGTCGGCCACTCATACTTACTGTTTTCTCAGTCTTCCCAGAAAATTACCAGCCCCCATTCAGGTTTCTTCTGGATGAAGAGCGGCAGCACCTCCCTGAAGCTTCTGTTTCATCTGTGTTCAGAGGTCCTCACTACCCAGCACGAAGCCAGCAGGAAAGGGTGCTCACTAAAGATCATATAATGAATGGTTCATGGGAAGGTCAAGATGAGGCCCTTGTCATGAGTCTGAAAGTCCCTGGTGTCCCTGACAGCATCAGGAGGCAGGTTTGGGAAGTGCCTTTCCACGTGGCAGCAGTCACTGAGTGGGAAGTCCTGAGCCCTCACTTCCTGTCCTGATGGACACATGTGATTCACCCTGAGGCCCCTCAGTCTGGACAGCAGCCGGTTACTGATATATAGGTAACAGCTGGGTCCTGTCTCTCTGGTTGCTGGCATTCATGTGCCAGGCCTGGGTCTGAAGTCAGGATGCTCATCACAGATTTGGGAGTCACAGAGCTGGCTTCCTGGCAGGGCCACCAACTGCAGACGGAACCACACCCGCTGGCTTACCTCTTGGGGCCATGTTCCTTTGAGAGCTTTGAGGGTCATGCTTTTAGTGAGGCTGAGGCTGTGACGATGTTTATTATAGTTTTCTTATATGTATATTATAGCATAGCTTCTGGGAGCCTTCAAACTGCATAAAGGGAGGACAGACCGCTGGTTGTCCCTGTGCCATACGTTGTATCCTGAGTTCCTAATGTCCCTCTCTCCATCTTCCCCGAGAGGACCCCGAGGTCAAGGATGGAGGCTTGGATGAGCTGGCCACCTGCTCCAGGGCCAGGCGGTAGGATGGATTCTGTCGGAGCTGGGCTTCCAAGGCGCCCTGCACTGGGGACTCAGCACACTGTGGTTGCACAAGAAATGCTACTGCCATCTTTATTTCTACTGTAACAGTGCCCTGTGAAATTCTGACTCCTGCTCTCAGGACCACATCTTAGTTTTAGAATCTTTATCCCAAACAACATATGCTAAATAATAGTCTATTTTTATTAAGCGCAAAGGTGGCTCAGTAGTAAAGAATCTGGCTGCCATGCAAGAGATACAGGAAACACAGATTCAATCCCTGGGTTGGAATTTCCCCTGGAGGAGGATTGGCAACCCACTCCAGTAATCTTGTCTGGAGAATCCCATGGACAGAGGAGCCTGGTGAGCTACTCTCGAGGAGGTCATAAAGAGTTGGACATGACTGAGCAGTTCAGTTCAGTCGCTCAGTCGTGTCTGACTCTTTGTGACCCCATGAATCACAGCATGCCAGGCCTCCCTGTTCATCACCATCTCATCATGTAAGCCATAAACAGACCATATTACAGAAGTATATGCATTTATTTGTGTGTATTTATCACCTCCTGATCAACCTGAAAGACTGGTTTGAGCCCCCATGTGGTCTGTCCTCTTTGTCCAGGTCTCCCCAGCTCCTCCCCTCCTGAGATGCTCTGTGCTGGTTGCCCTGTGACCTCTGGTCCACCTGGTGGCAGTAGGCTTCGTTTCTGAACACATTCCGATGGGGGGCCTCGCCCATGGGACCATCCTGCAGCCCCCCCTGCCCCCCGATCCACATCAACACTTCCGAAGGCCCCACGCCCTGCGACTCAGCTCCTGCTGCAGCCTCCCCACCCCCTCCATGGTGGCCCGTGTGTTCCTGATTCTGTCCTGAGAAGCAATGACTGACTTGGCGAGTCTTGCATGTGATCTGCTCTGCGTGTTGGGGTCTCATGGGATTCTGCCGCCCCAGGAAGGGTCTTCTCCCTTCATCCTCACCTATTGGAAGTGCGTACGCTCGGCCACTGCCGTCTTGTAGCATCAGGGTCCCAGCTGTCATACTCTTTCCTTGTGAGGTGACACAGCTTGTCAGGCCTGCTTCCTATGGGGTCTGCCTCTCATAAGGGGTGGGAAACAAAGAATGAAAGAATGATGGTTCAGTTTCAGAGACCGGAATCAGGGCCTGGCTGGCGATCACTTGTGGGCCCAGTCATGCCACGTGGGGAATGACGGCCTCACCCCCGTGGGCATCAGAGGCAGCTGTTCACTTGTGCCTCGAGCTGCCACCGAGCCTCAGTTCTCCATTCAGAGTGGACAGGCGTTAATTTCTCGTGTGTATCTGTGCCGGTGAGTGGGTGTGTCCACCACGTGAGTGAAGAGTGAATGACACATGACAGTAGGTGGTGGGTACGTCACAGCTACCTTCCTAGAATACAAGTCCTTCCTAGTCCCCCTGGATGATCAACCCGGCACAGAGTGATTCTCATCCAGCAACTTCATGTCGGGGAACCAAACCCACAGAGGCCCCTGCCCTGGGAATCAGCCACCCTTGTTCTATGAGACAAGAAGCAAATGCGTATTGCGAATTGCCAGCCTCTTCCTTTCACCAGGAGCACTTTCGTGGGGGCTGGGTTTGCGGGCAGCCTTTCCTTTTCTTACAAATAGGGAGTTTCTGACCCAGTAGCTTGCCCATGCTGTCGTGCTACTAAATTCGAGTGACAGTCATGAAACGCTCCCATGATCAGTGACACAGGATGATTTTCTACTGCTGACAAGCCCACATATTGAGTATGATAACGGTTACTCTGTCTTCATCCTCTGCTAGAGAATAATATCAATCCATTTGATGGTCCGGCCCAGGCAGCCCGCCCTTCTGTATCAATCTTCATAGGGTACTGCCTGTTGTCTAAGAGAAAGCCTGAAACGAGGTCATTCCATCACTCTTCGCAGCTGCGATGCTCCTGCAGGACCCAGGCTCCAGTCACTGTCCGTCTGCAGTGCAGAGAAGCCAGCATGCTAATCACAGCAGAAGTGCCTGAACACCCTCAGAACAGAGCCACCAACAGACCACACACAGGAGTAAAAATGGAGCCGGGTCCAGCCGCGGCATCTGCTAGCTAAAAGTGAAAACACTGTGTGGTGGAGGTGGAGGAGGGGAGAAGGGACCCTGCTCAGTGACGAGCGTTCTCTAAGTGTCTTCTGCTGGGGCCACTATGATGTTTCCTGGATGGACGTTCACCATGCAAGGGAGCTTCTCAGAACATTCAAATAGGGCACCCATTTCTGTGATGGATGAGCAATTGCCCCATGAGTATCTTCTTGAGTTTCTCCTAAGTTAATACCAAAATAAATATGCTTTTAAACCAAAATAGGAAGGAATGCATTGAATCTGAAATCAGTAGTGGTCGTATCAGAGGGGTGGTGCACCTGTATGCACTGTGTCCCCTGTGTTTAAATAATCAGAACAGTGGGAAGGGAAAGAAGCCAGCCTCTGTACCATGCTCCTTCATTCCTGCTCTGTCTTGAGAAGCTTTACCTCCCATGAGGGTGAGTCTCTCTGTGCAATCAAAAAGAACTAAGACCAAAATGATACCCGCACCCTCTAGAAACTTCTCCAACAAGACTGGGCTGGACTGGGGTACTCCTCAGAGATGCAGAAATAAATTTTGGGACCACAGCTGTAAATCCACTGAGAGTGTCTGAGGGATATGTCCCTGGAAGTTTCAAAATGGAAATCTCAGCTTTTAGAATTCACTGAAGCACTTCAATTTCCTATGAATGCAAAAGGACCATTTATAAGAACTAAGAGAGCACCAGGTGATGGCTAGTTTACCAGGCTAGTGGGATCTCCATCTCTACTGACCTCCAGCACCCTTGAGTCCAGCTCCTCGCCATGCAGGCTGCAAATACACTGTCATCCCCACGCCTACATCACAGCTCTTTCAGAGGAAGGGCGTATTGTTACAGTCATTCTCCCGAATTACTCTGGGAATCGCTCACAGTGACGTGGGGGATGAAGAGACTTTGTCATTTTCGAGGGATGCGCCATCCCTGCTGGCCAGTTGCCAAGAAACATGTTAATTATTTCCCTTAATACCAAACCTTTAGGCTTTAAATACAGTCTCTCAGAAACCCAGGAAACAGATGTTCAGCAGTATAATACATGTGAAGAGCCCAATCTGATATTATTTAGGTGTGCCGATGGGAATTCTGGGGTGTCAGTAGTGCCTAATAGGGCTTTTTGGCACATCTGTGGCTTAGGATCTGACCCTTGTTCGGCTTCTCATGTAACTGTTTGTCTCTTACTTGTAAGCAGCACAGGAAAAGCAACTTCTGAATTATTTCTTCCTCATTTAATTTGGGTGCAGTTTTTACACACACACACACACACACACACACACACACACACACACACACAAAGTTCTTGTTGCAATATTAGAAAGACACAAAGTAATATTAAAGGACATAAAATTCATACTATATGGGTGTACCTAAGAGAAGATGCAGGGATTATTTTCCTGTTTTCAAGAAATAGTTGCCTTTTTGATGATATTAGAACCAAGTTGTGTGCCAGTTCATTAGCTTTTTTAAAAGGCAAGAGACCACAGGTAGCGAATGCATCAACACTGCATTCCTAAAGCACTCCTGGTTTCTATATAAGGTTTGTGAACGCAATTAGCTTCACTTCTAATCCAGGCTATTCCTTTAGGTCCTGACGGAGTAAGAGTCCCTCTGCTTCTGAACATCTAACGACCAGTTTTGCAATGTCACCAATTTTTCCAACCATCTGAATACCACCAATTCAATTAAGCTCATAAACTCCCTGCCCTGGTCCTTCGGACATGCAGCTCCACTCAGGAGAGAGGGGATGAGCTGAGCTGTCCCCGTGAGATATGGCTCAATCAAGAGCCAAAGTTTTACGTGTCAGTTTTGATATATCCGATAATAGCTGCAGGTTGTTTTGCAATGTCCAATGTTCTGTGAAGATGGGCTTTTCATATTCTTTATTGTTTTTTACTGACAAAACATTGCCTGGACTTTTGCAGTTTTGTGAAATGAAACAGTGGGAAAAAAACCCGTATATAATCTCACTTTCACACAGCTAAGTGGGCTCTCCCTTCCTGTGGCTGGTTTTCGTCAGGATAGAATGAGTTCCTGTTCATTGGTCCGTCATAAGTGGGCCCAGTGACTGAGCATGCCCCACAACCAGACGCCACCACTCACTCGGGTGCACACGCGGGTGTGCACACGGCACGCCGAACCGCAGGGCACCGTAACCCTCCCTCACCGGCCCTTGGAGCCGTGGACCGAGAGAGAAAAAGAGCCGGCCTTTCCAGAAGGTGGAAAGCCTATCCTGGCGTTTACTCATCTAGTGGACGGCGTGTTTATACTGCGGGTAACTTGCTTCTTCCGAACAAAGCCTAATTCCTTCTTTTCTCTCCCTGCTGCTGCCCAGCCTCAGCCTCTGGCTGGGAACCCAAGCCCCGCTTCAAGCCCTTGCAGGCCGAGGGCATCAGGGGTCCTGTCTCTCTGCTCCTCAACATAGTGGGGGACTAGAATGTGAATCACTAGATTCAAAGTCTTCAGATCTCTAGATTGTCTTTTCTCAGTCTTTACTGATAACTAGATTATTTTTAATCTAATAGATAAGAAATGCTTTATTTTTTAGCTGTCATTTCTCTATTTGTGAGAATGAACATTTTTTTCAGATAGTTTATTGCTATTAATTCTTCTCTTCATCTAATTATCTGTTTATATCTTTAAGATTTTAGTTGTATTTTTTATTTATGAGCTTTTTGTCATCTTTTTAATAAGTATACTCTTTAGTCTCTTTTCATTGTTTGGCCTATAAATGTTTCATAACTTTTTTAGTAGGTTCGTTATTACAAATCATAAAAAGTAGAGGGTATTCTAATTCTCTTTGAAAAAGTGATGACAGCTGTACATGTGTTTTCTATGAAATTTTGGAACCTTTGGTCAAATAGGTAACTTATTGTAATAAATTATTTCTTTGCTAGAAATGTGCTTTCAATTTATCTAAATTATTCTGAAGCAATATGGAGAACTCATGAGGAGTTTTAAGGATTATATTAAACTTAAAAAAAAAAGAACCTAAGGAAAAAGTTGTCACAAAGTAACACAGGATGTGCCCACTGCAGCTCTATTTGAAATGCTTTTAAATCCCCAAGGGTTAAAATGGATGAGTGGTACAGCTGTCAATATAAAGGCCATATATTTGTACTATCATTGTTCAACTGTGCAAAAATACACATTGTATTAGTGAAGACAGGAAGGAAACATGAGAACAGAAAAGTGGGTGATGTTCTAGGATATGGGCATATTTTTCTAATTCTCTTTATTTTTCTAATACCATTACTAGTGGTTCTAAAATTTTTCCTCATAAAATCTAAATGAAAATAACTAAAAAAACCCAAAAGAATCAAAACTGAAATTAAAATTATTTTGGAAGGGGTTTTTTAGTTTAACTATGGGTGGTTTCTTGATTGCATGCAGAAGCTCAGACGTGATGGAGCTAAACCCCGCAATGTGTAACGAACGGAGCGGCTGGTTGGTATACTGCTCGCCACTTGGTTCCCTGGAGATCACTGTCACTGCTCTGCCCAAACTGAGTGTATTTGCAGAGTTGTTTTACTGCTGTTGGCTCAACACCATCTAGTTGATACCACTCCCACAATGAATTAGGCTTCCCTGGTGGCTCAGATGGTAAAGAATCTGCCTGCAAGGCAGAAGACCCAGGTTCGATCCTGGGATTAGGAAGATCCCCAGGAGAAGGGAATGGCAACCCACACCCGTATTCTTGCTTCAAAAATTCCATGGACAGAGGAGCCTTATGGGCTGTAGCCCACTGGGTCGCAAAGAGTTGGACACGACTGAGCCACTAGCACAGCTACAGCCTCAATGAATTAAAGGAGAATCCCTACTTTCAAGGAGCTTACTGCTGAAAGGCACAAAGCTGTAAGAATAAATGCACTCATAATAAAGTATTCATCCATATCACCCATATAGCTGAAGGTTCTAATTAGACCTTTAAACAGACAGTCAATGTGACCAGGGTGTGAAGTGGTTTCAGTTACCGTTACAAGTAGAACATTGGCATTTGCATTTACTGACTGTTTTGTGCTCAAATTGGTAATCGAGTTTTTGTGTTTAATTTCCTCTCCATTTTTTGAAATAACAGAAACAGACAGTACTTACTAGCGTTTACATTTCAATAACCTGCTTGGGCTGGGAAGCTACCACCTTGGTGAGCTGAGCCATGGAGGGAGGAACACAGGCTTTGCTGCCAGGGCTGGTTTTCTACCTTCGCTGCAGAAGGTTGGGTTTTGTTCTGTTGATTGAAAATTTGCAACTGAAACCTGGAGACTACTAATTTCTAAAACATTTGAGATTTGACAACTGAAGGACAAGAGTGTAAACACTGGAGTGAAAATATTGAAATAGCACCCCTTCCCTAGATCAAAAAATACTTTTGAAATTGTGGAGAAAGGGTCTAATTGTTGAGTGGCTGATGGCAATGGGATTGGATCAGGGCAAGTTGTCTGAGTCCAGGTACCCCTGGTGTTAGGAAAATTTCAATAGCAGAGTCCAACCGACCAGAATCCAGGAAGGACCCGTGCACTAGGTCGGCCTGAGTTGACAGCTAGGCTGCTCTGGTTCTGTTCAGATCTTGAGAATCTCCATCTGGGGATGCAACCTGGTGGGTGACCCTGAACCAGAGTCCAGCTGGGGGTTCCTGGATCAAACTGGCCTGAGGAGGTGGGTCTGGGGCAGGTGTGGCCACACCCGGGGCAGGCTGCCCTCCAAACTCTCCACTTTTTGCCTCTGTTCCTGTGGCTTTTCCTCTGCCTCGCAGCCCCTCCCTGAGTGGGGGCCGGGGAGGGGCAGCTCTGGGCCCGTTTTGATGCTGCTTCTCTAAGTTTGGTCCTCAAAGAGCTAATGTGGCAGCTGCCACTCACAGCACTGGACATACTTGGGGTCCTGACTGCATCCCCCCGCCAGGGGACAGGGCTCACTATGGGTGTGGGCTCAGCCTCTGCTGGCCGTGCCTTGGACCTGTGGCCTGGTAGGAGTTTGGAGTGAGAGCCAGGCAGAAAGAAGGGAGAGGAAGACTTGCAGCCTGTGAGACCTTCCTGTGCCTGGTCCGTTGATGGGGGAAGGGCGGGGCATGGTCTGGGAGCTCTAGTCCAGGTCTTAGAGAACCTCTTAGTTTCTGGATGTGTGGAATGGAGATGCTTCCGCCATGCTGACCTAAAACAAAAGTGCACAATGTGGGAGCTGAGAGTTGTTATATTTTGGGCAAAAGGAGGACTGCAGCCCAGGAGACAGCATCTCAGATAGCTCTGAGAAACTGCTCCAAACAGACAAGGAGGAAGGTCAATATACATGTGATTTTGGTGAACGGGTGTGCTCAGTTGCTCAATTGTGTTCGATTCTTTTTGGCTCCATGGATTGTAACCTGCCAGGCTCCTCTGTGCTTAGAATTCTCCAAGCAATGGAGTGGGTTGCCATACTCCAGTGTATCTTCGCAACCCAGGGGTTGAACCTGCATCTCTTGTGTCTCCTG
>SJYW01022697.1:0-12575 GCA_006410735.1 Raphicerus campestris | reverse complement strand
TTTTTCCCTCTGAGGTTCAGATGCCCTGCCGGGCTGCCAGCTTCTGAGGATGGAGCCTGTGAGAGCAAGGCAGGAAAGCAGAGCCCAGCCCCAGGCTGGAGGCACCCCCAGGCCCACCCATTGCCCCTGGGGCTTCGGTCACCTGGAACTTGAGGGTGGGGAAGGAAGGTGTGGGACCAGTCAAGGTTCTTGCTTTATTTTCCCAGATCTCATTTAGTGGTTTTGGGAAAGGGTGTCTTTCAAGATTCTGAGTTCATCTATTCAGGTGATACAGTTCTTCTCATCATTCTGAAGGCTGGTCCCAGGACGCTGAAACACCCCTTTACTGTCCCCCCAGGGATCTGTAGCCAGTGCTCTCCAACCACTAGGTACACCTTCCAGCTCAAGTGCTCAGGGCTGTACCAGANTCATCATTCTGAAGGCTGGTCCCAGGACGCTGAAACACCCCTTTACTGTCCCCCCAGGGATCTGTAGCCAGTGCTCTCCAACCACTAGGTACACCTTCCAGCTCAAGTGCTCAGGGCTGTACCAGAAAATACCACCATCTAATATGGGCCTCCCTTGTGTGGGTCAAGCCACACAGGCCTTCTGAAATCATGGTGTTTTTCTGACTTGGCACTATCCATCGAGTGGCTGTTTCAGGGTTATTTGGGGCCACTGTATTAGTCAGGTCCTCTGAGAAGCAGACAGCAAGATGGGATTACATTGCAAGGATTATGGAAGGGATTGTAGTAAAGGATTGTACAAGGATTGTAGTAGCCTTTGTGAAATAGATAGGAAATCAGATAAGGCTGGAGGGCCATCAGATTCTGCATGCCTGACCCCCAGTGAAGGAGAGAGAGAAAGAAGATTGAGTGGGAAAGTCCTAGACAACACTACAGTCTAAGGATATTTCAGCGAAGCCATCGAGTCCTCAGGCCAAGGCTGGCTTTCAGAGGAGTCTGGGTGCCCCAGGATTGGGTCTCCCTTGTGGGTACTCAATGCGCTCAGTCATTGCAGGGAAGAGCCCATGGGATCTGGTGCAGATGTAGCTGTTTTTAAAAAAAAATATTTATTTATATTTATTTATTTGACTGCACTAGGTCTTAGTTGCAGCATGCAGGATCTTTAGTTGCACCCTGTGGGATCTAATTCCCTGACCAGGGGTCGAACCTGGGACCCCTGTGCTGGGAGTGTGGAGTCTTAGTTACTGGACCACCAGGGAAGTTCAGCTGTTGATTTCAAATGTAGAACTGGGACTCTTGGCTAATTATGCTTTTGTAGTTGGAAGTCTGCAAACTACATTCGTAGAGCCATAGACATAGCCTCTTCATATCACTGCATGGCCCTGACTCTTTGGAAATGGCCAGGTCCCTCCCAGGAGTGTCAGGTGAGGTATGTGTATCAAACTCAGAGGTTTCACAGAGACCAAACACATAGCACAGATGACTCTCAAAGGGCAGCCCACTGACCATTTACAGCAGAATCATCAGGAATGTTTAAAGCACAGATCTGGACTCCACTCGGACCTACCCAAACACATCTCTGAGGGGTGGCTTAGGAGTTGGCATTTAACCAACAACACGTGCCAACACATACATGTGATTCTTGTGCCTTCTAAATTTTGAAAATCACTTCTGATGTGAAAAACTCAAACTTTGTGTACCACTGATGAATTGAATTTGGAGATGCCACCCCACTCCAGTACTCTTGCCTGGAAAATCCCATGGATGGAAGAGCCTGGTAGGCTGCAGTCCATGGGGTCGCGAAGAGTCGGACACGACTGAGCGACTTCACTTTCACTTTTCACTTGCATGCATTGGAGAAGGAAATGGCAGCCCACTCCAATGTTCTTGCCTGGAGAATCCCAGGGACGGGGGAGCCTGATGGGCTGTCATTTATGGGGTCGCACAGAGTCAGACACGACTGAAGTGACTTAGCAGCAGCAGCAGCAGAAAAGAATAGCTTTGTTACTTTGCCAGGCAAAGGAGGACACAGCAGGTTCCTGCCCTTGAAAACTCTGTGTTCCACCCAGGAGGATTTGGTAAGGAGTTTTATAGCAATGGTTCAAGGGCTGGGTTGCTGATAAGATTAGGGTGTGTGCAGGCCCTGTACTTCTTTAATCTGATTTCAGGTAATCTCTTGATGAGCTGCTCTTCAATTCAGTTCAGTTGCTCAGTCATGTCCAACTCTTTGTGGCCCCATGAACCACAGCACACCAGGCCTCCCTGTCCATCACCAACTCCTGGAGTTCACCCAAACCCATGTCCATTGAGTCGGTGATGCCATCCAACCATCTCATCCTCTGTCGTCCCCTTCTCCTCCTGCCTTCAATCTTTCCCAGAATCAGGGTCTTTTCAAACGAGTCAGCTCTTCACACCAGGTGGCCAAAGTATTGGAGTTTCAGCTTCAACATCAGTCCTTCCAATGAACACCCAGGACTGATCTCCTTTAGGATGGATTGGTTGGATCACCTTGCAGTCCAAGGGACTCTCAAGAGTCTTCTCAACACCACAGTTCAAAAGCATCAATTCTTCGGTGCTCAGCTTTCTTTATGGACCAGCTCTCACATCCATACTTGACCAATGGAAAAACCATAGCCTTGACTAGGCAGACCTTTGTGGACAAAGTAATGTCTCTGTTTTTTAATATGCTGTCTAGGTTGGTCATAACTTTCTTTCCAAGGAGTAAGCATCTTTTAATTTAATGGCTGCAGTCACCATCTACAGTGATTTTGGAGCCCCAGTCAGCCACTCTTTGTCCATCTATTTCCCATGAAGTGATGGGACCAGATGCCATGATCTTCGTTTTCTGAATGTTGAGTTTTAAGCCAGCTTTTTCATTCTCCTCTTTCACTTTCATCAAGAGGCTCTTTAGTTCTTCTTCACTTTCTGCCATAAGGGTGGTGTCATCTGCATATCTGAGGTTATTGATATTTCTCCTGGCAATCTTGATTCCAATTTGTGCTTCTTCCAGCCCAGTATTTCTCAAGATGTGCTCTGCATATGAGTTAAATAAGCAGGGTGACGTACTCCTTGACGTACNCTGGTAAGCTGCAGTCCATGGGGCTGCTAAGAGTCAGACACGACTGAGCGACTTCAATTTCACTTTTCACTTGCATGCATTGGAGAAGGAAATGGCAGCCCACTCCAATGTTCTTGCCTGGAGAATCCCAGGGACGGGGGAGCCTGATGGGCTGTCATTTATGGGGTCGCACAGAGTCAGACACGACTGAAGTGACTTAGCAGCAGCAGCAGCAGAAAAGAATAGCTTTGTTACTTTGCCAGGCAAAGGAGGACACAGCAGGTTCCTGCCCTTGAAAACTCTGTGTTCCACCCAGGAGGATTTGGTAAGGAGTTTTATAGCAATGGTTCAAGGGCTGGGTTGCTGATAAGATTAGGGTGTGTGCAGGCCCTGTACTTCTTTAATCTGATTTCAGGTAATCTCTTGATGAGCTGCTCTTCAATTCAGTTCAGTTGCTCAGTCATGTCCAACTCTTTGTGGCCCCATGAACCACAGCACACCAGGCCTCCCTGTCCATCACCAACTCCTGGAGTTCACCCAAACCCATGTCCATTGAGTCGGTGATGCCATCCAACCATCTCATCCTCTGTCGTCCCCTTCTCCTCCTGCCTTCAATCTTTCCCAGAATCAGGGTCTTTTCAAACGAGTCAGCTCTTCACACCAGGTGGCCAAAGTATTGGAGTTTCAGCTTCAACATCAGTCCTTCCAATGAACACCCAGGACTGATCTCCTTTAGGATGGATTGGTTGGATCACCTTGCAGTCCAAGGGACTCTCAAGAGTCTTCTCAACACCACAGTTCAAAAGCATCAATTCTTCGGTGCTCAGCTTTCTTTATGGACCAGCTCTCACATCCATACTTGACCAATGGAAAAACCATAGCCTTGACTAGGCAGACCTTTGTGGACAAAGTAATGTCTCTGTTTTTTAATATGCTGTCTAGGTTGGTCATAACTTTCTTTCCAAGGAGTAAGCATCTTTTAATTTAATGGCTGCAGTCACCATCTACAGTGATTTTGGAGCCCCAGTCAGCCACTCTTTGTCCATCTATTTCCCATGAAGTGATGGGACCAGATGCCATGATCTTCGTTTTCTGAATGTTGAGTTTTAAGCCAGCTTTTTCATTCTCCTCTTTCACTTTCATCAAGAGGCTCTTTAGTTCTTCTTCACTTTCTGCCATAAGGGTGGTGTCATCTGCATATCTGAGGTTATTGATATTTCTCCTGGCAATCTTGATTCCAATTTCTGCTTCTTCCAGCCCAGTATTTCTCAAGATGTGCTCTGCATATGAGTTAAATAAGCAGGGTGACGTACTCCTTGACGTACTCCTTTTCCGATTTGGAACCAGTCTGTTGTTCCATGTCCAGTTCTAACTGTCGTTTCCTGACCTGCATATAGGTTTCTCAAGAGGCATGTCAGGTGGTCTGGTATTCCCATCTCTTTCAGAATTTTCCACAGTTTATTGTGATGCATGAAGTCAAAGGCTTTGGCATAATCAATAAAGCAGAAATAGATGTTTTTCTGGAAAAATCTGGTCTCGGACAGTCTTCTCTGACCTCTTCATTTATTGGGAGTTTTAGTTCTGCCTGCAATGAAGGAGACCTGTATTTGATCCCCGGGTCAAGAAGATCCCTTGGAGAAGGGAATGGTTATCCACTCCAGTATTCTTGCCTGGGAAATCCAAAGGACAGAGGAGCCTAGTGGGCTACAGTCCATGGGGCCACAAAGAATAACTAACACTTTCACATTCACTTTAGTGCTATAAAGAGCTCAAAAGATATTGTTATGATATATCCCTTGAGTTAATATCAATACCTTGCCCCAAAACTACCATTTCATGGCTGCTCCTCCCTTGTCTCTGCATCCCCTCCCTTCCTTGATTAGCAGCTGTTTGAATCTGCCCTTTGGGATTCAGGAAAGGTCATGGAAGCTGGAGTCTGTTCCCTACAAACAAGGAACAAGGGACAGGGAAGGGCTTCCACACCCAGGAGCCCCACAGGGTCCTGCTTGACTTCACTTCCTTACACCATGAGTAGGTGACTGACTCCAGGTCCCCCATTTCTTGGTCAGTTCCAATTTTAAATGCTGAGCATTAATTCTCTGAGAATGCACCTATGTACCAGAACTTGTGTCTCAGTGTTTGGGTTAGAAGCAATGCATAAGGACCACAGATTTCTGAGCTGATGGGAGCTCTGGGAAACCTGTGCTTTCTGGTCTAGTCAAGCTCATATACCTGTACATTGCCTTTCCCCAAACATCATACCAGGTATAGGATTTCTTTGGGCCTCCAATCTTAGGAATTTCAGATTCTTGCTTTCTCTATATACATATTGCATAGCACTACCTCTTTTCAATCGTGGGATAGTCTTCTCACTATAAGGATTTTGGGATTTCCAAATCTCCCAGAAGATCTCTTTTTCCTAATTTCTCTGTGGGAAGGTGTGCTTTTTATTCTTCCTTTTATCACTCTTACACACTGACTGCCAGGGTCCATGGGCTGGGCTTCCATGAGCTTTCCCCACTTGTCACCTGCCTTTCTTTTCTTCCATCAGCACCAGCTGGTTACTCAAGCCTCAGAGATTTCTTATCTTATCTATGCTTTATCTGCAGCACTCTTGGAGTTTCAAAGTGCACCCTGCAGCCCCACTCCTTGCTGCTGTGAGCACCTAGGAACACTCAGGCCTCTGTTATTTCCTTATCTCTGCCCTCTTCATCCTTAGACATCCTTTCTTGCCTTTGAGGTCATTCAGCCCAGTTGCTTGACCCTGCCCTGTTCCCAGCTTAACCCAACCCACTCATTCTCAGGGAATGAGTGGATTCCCTGGTGGCTCAGTTGGTAAAGCTTGTGCCCACAATGCCAGAGACCTGGGTTCGATCCCTGGGTCGGGAAGGAAATGGCAACCCACTCCAGTATTCTTGCTTGGAGAATCCCACAGATAGGAACCTGGGGTCGCAAAGAGTTGGACATGACTGAGCGACTTCACTTTCACTTTCAAGGTGGTGGCTCAGTTGGGTAAAGAATTCGCCTGCAGTGCAGGAGACATGGATTCAATCCCTGGATTCGATCCCACAGGAGGAGGAAATGGCTACCACTCCAGTATTCTTGCCTAGAGAATCTCATGAACAGAGAAACCTGGAGGACTACAGTCCATGGGGTCTCAAAGAGTCGGACACAGCTAAGCACTCATCACTCACTATCTCTAAAAACCAGTCCAATAATACCCAGTGCTAGTGACAGTACTGAAAATCCAATCACATTGTGGCTGGCTGTGGTAGATACTGTTATAATTTCTTAGGAATATACTTTGGCAATACACATGAAGTATGAAGAGGTCATGGAAAAGGCAATGGCACCCCACTCCAGTACTCTTGCCTGGAAAATCCATTGGATGGAGGAGCCTGGTAGGCTGCAGTCCATGGGGTCGCTAAGAGTTGGACATGGCTGAGCAACTTCACTTTCACTTTTCACTTTCATGCATTGGAGAAGGAAATGGCAACCCACTCCAGTGTTCTTGCCTGGAGAATNTACTCTTGCCTGGAAAATCCCATGGATGGAGGAGCCTGGTAGGCTGCAGTCCATGGGGTCGCTNCATGAACAGAGAAACCTGGAGGACTACAGTCCATGGGGTCTCAAAGAGTCGGACACAGCTAAGCACTCATCACTCACTATCTCTAAAAACCAGTCCAATAATACCCAGTGCTAGTGACAGTACTGAAAATCCAATCACATTGTGGCTGGCTGTGGTAGATACTGTTATAATTTCTTAGGAATATACTTTGGCAATACACATGAAGTATGAAGAGGTCATGGAAAAGGCAATGGCACCCCACTCCAGTACTCTTGCCTGGAGAATCCCAGGGACGATGGAGCCTGATGGGCTGCCGTCTATGGGGTCGCACAGAGTCCGACACAACTGAAGTGACTTAGCAGCAGCAGCAGCAGCGATGAAGAGATCATACCCTTTATACACTTTGATTTTGTTTAAATCCTTTGATTTGATGATCTAACTTTTGGAAATTCAGCTAAGGAAAATAAACCTCAATATGAAAATACTTCACATAAAGGAAAATGTACAACACAGACATTTATAATATGGAAGAATTGAAAATAATAATTCATATTTATTAAGTACTTATTATGTACTGTCTGCCTGCTAAGTCACTTTAGACATGTCTGACTCTTTGCAACCCTATGGACTGTAGCCCTCCAGACTCCTCTTTCCATAGGTTTCTCCAGGCAAGAATACTGGAGTGGGTCGCCATGCCTTCCTCCAGGGGATCTTCCCTATCTAGGGACTGAACCCTGTTATCCTGAATTGCAGGCAAATTCTTTACTGTCTGAGCTACCAGCTGCCTCTTTTGTACTAGGCACCATTAAATTCTTTATATTTATTATTTTTTAAAATCTTCACCACATCTCTATTATATAGGAACAACTATGATCTGGTAAGAATTATAACTACCTCCCTATAACTTCTGTAATTTCCTCCAGATACCTAGTAAATGAGAGGTGTTTTATAGTTTGGACCACTGGCCCAAGGCTGCCCTGCAGCTAGGGTCATTGCCTTACCTTTGGACACAGCCATTTACTGCCCCTCCTTCTTCTCAGTAATTAGAATACAAGAGAGNACATCTCTATTATATAGGAACAACTATGATCTGGTAAGAATTACAACTACCTCCCTATAACTTCTGTAATTTCCTCCAGATACCTAGTAAATGAGAGGTGTTTTATAGTTTGGATCACTGGCCCAAGGCTGCCCTGCAGCTAGGGTCATTGCCTTACCCTTGGACACAGCCATTTACTGCCCCTCCTTCTTCTCAGTAATTAGAATACAAGAGAGTAAGCGTCATTGCATAGCCAATTAATTATATGAATCACTACAAAGCAAGTTCTCCCTCTCCTCCTTATAAAATTGGATTTATGAATCAGACAAGACTTAAATGAATTGGCTTAACTTCAATAAATGTGGAGGGGGAGCATCATTTTAGATCTAGTTGCTCATTTAAACCGTTAAGGTCTTCTGGATCCTTATCCAGAAGTATAATTTAGTATAATAACTCTCTCAGATTTTGTTTTTTGTTTGTTTTTTAATTACAGATCCTCTGACATATGCTCTAAGTCTTCATTTCAGATGTTGATTAGCTTAGGGCCAGGTGGGCAGTGCCTAGAGACCCTCTGTTAGGATAATCATGCCAAAACTCATCTGCTCCTATCTTTTTGAAAAAAACTTAAATTACTTATAAACTCCTTATATATAAAGCCACAAACTGAGCTTTTATCAGCCATCTATTAGCTCCAAAACATGCTCTGAGTGCTGGGTTGATTTTTTGGCAAACCCTCTGTTTCCTCACCTGAATAACAGTGATCATTCCCACATCATAGCATTAGAGAATAGGTGACTGTGCCTCCTGCAATACTTGGCAGGTAGATGACTCTTAATATACATTCATTCAAGCCAGCTTCTCCTCTCCTTTCATTCAGTCAACAGGTTGGCCTGTATGGTGACTTCTGGCTTTGAGTTATTCAATAAAACTTTTTTGAGGGGTAGGGTAGGCTGCAGTCCATGGGGTTGCAAAGAGTGGGACACAACTGAGTGACTTCACTTTCACTTTTCACTTTCATGCCTTGGAGAAGGAAATGGCAACCCACTCCAGTGTTCTTGCCTGGAGAATCCCAGGGACGGGGGAGCCTGATGGGCTGCCATCTATGGGGTCGCACAGAGTTGGACACGACTGAAGCGACTTAGCAGCAGCAGCAGCAGCAGCAGCAGGGATAGGAAAATAATCTTTATTAGTGTATGTACTTCAAAGGCAAAGAGTGTTTTACAATTCAAGTTAATAGTCCTTTTTAGGAGTAATTACTGCCTATGGGGACTTAAGACATGCTAAAATCACAATCTCTTTAGCAGTTATACTTTTCAAGTAAAACGAATGGGTCATTTCCTAAAGGAAGATGCTGTTGTACTCATGTAGGTAAATTCTTCTTCCAGTGGTCCTCCTCCTTTCCTGTCTTTTTGCCACTGACACCCCTGACTTGTCATGCTTATTGTGGGTAGGGCATCGAGCTAACCTTGAAGGGGTTAGAAGGACAGAGACAAAGCAGAATCCCTAGAGACAGTGTCCTAAGGGGATGCCAGAATCACTCATTTATTCAACGAAGACCATGGAAGTCTAGACACTCTTCTTTGTCTTCTAGACACTTATCTATCCATGAAAAAGACCAAATATACCCCTTCACTCATCTGAAGCCTATCTTCTAGTGGGGCGAGGCTGACAACAAACACATGATAAAGAGGACGATTTCAGAGGCTCAAAAAAATGTCATGAAGAGGGGAAATGAGGCTTTGGTGGATTAAACATTAATAACGTGTCCAGGGTCATGCATTAGTAGGGGACAAAGCCAGGATGCAACAACATCCTTACCCCAGAATTCAGGTTTCCTGACACTCTGCTCCCCAGGCTGTCCTGTAAAACTAGTCCTCCTGTCACAACTGAATGAGGATTAGAGCTCACCTCTGTATAGCATTTTATCCTTTTCCAAACTATCTCTAGCATGTCACTTCATTTCACCTTGGGACATTATTATTTCCAGCTTCTCCTCCGAGGCCTGCCACGAATGTAGAAGAAAATGGCAGAAACAGATCCTTCAGCAAAGGAGCCAATTAAGCTTCCTGCAAATATAGAACAGTGAAATTCCCGTGACATGGAGGACCACGAAAAGCGTTGAGTTGGCCATGTGTAAAGTAAACCATCAGAGAAGGCAATGGCAACCCACCCCAGTATTCTTACCTGGAAAATCTCATGGACGGAAGAGCCTGGTAGGCTGCAGTCCACAGAGTCGCTAAGAGTTGGACACGACTGAGCGATTTCACTTTCACTTTTCGCTTTCATGCATTGGAGAAGGAAGTGGCAACCCACTCCAGTGTTCTTGCCTGGAGACGGGAGCCTGGTGGGCTGCTGTCTCTGGGGTTGCACAGAGTCGGACACGACTGAAGCGACTTAGCAACAGCAGCAGAGTAAACCATGGTGGCCTGGAATTTAAATAGGAAAGGACTTTTCCTTTCTCCTCCTGTGACTCACAGAAATTAGATCTTATGCAGTCTCCTCAATGTTGAACAAAGGTGCAAATGGGAAGCTCGGGTGTTCTCAGATGCTGCAGGAACAGGAGGCAATGGCAGCCACACTCTGGTTTTCCCCACATCTCCAGGGAATTGTCCTTTGGGCTCAACAGAACAGAAGCTTATTCCTTCAAGCTCCTGGTCTTAGCAATTGAAGTCAGCACGTGACTGTTTCAAGGAACATTGGCATACTTGATCTTGTTTGATGCACCCCACTGACTGGGTTCTAATATTCTCCTTAACTGCAGATGAGGAAACTGAAGGCCAGGGAAAAGGGCCAGAGAAGACAACTGACTCAATGTGTTTCTGTAGGTTTGCAAGGGAGGTAGGCTTTAAGGTATTGGAGCTTCAGCCTCAACATCAGTCCTTCCAATGAATATTCAGGTATGATTTCCTTTAGGATTGCCTGATTTGATCGCTTTGCAGTCCAAGGGACTCTCAAGAGTCTTCTTATCGTGACATCATTTATTAACTTACAAATTGAAATTTGTCAATAGAAGTAACAATTGGGTATTGATTAAATAAAATATATTAAGTCCATGTGATAGAATACATACAAGCCATTGAAATTGCAAAAAATTATCTCATGGCATTATTATGTATTCATAATAAGTTTAGTTCAGTTCAATCGCTCAGTCATGTCCAACTCTTTGCAACCCCATGGACTGCAGCACACCAGGCTTCCCTGTCCATCACCAACTCCTGGAGCTTGCTCAAACTCATGTCCATCGAGTCGATGATACCATCCAACCATCTCATCCTCTGTTGTCCCCTTCTCCTCCTGCCTTCAGTCTTTCCAAGCATCAGGGTCTTTTCCAATGAGTCAGTTCTTCACATCAGGTGGCCAAAGTATTGGAGTTTCAGCTTCAGCATGAGTCCTATGAATATTCAGGGTTGATTTCCTTTAGGATTGACTGGTTTGATCTCTTTGCACAATATGTTAAGCAGGTTATAAAACAAAATGTACTTTATGATGACAATCTTACAAAAAGTAATAAATGTAAATAGAAAAATAGCAGGAGATTACACAGCAACATTTCCCAGGAGTTACTTCTGGGTGTAGACTATAGATGGTTTTTCTTTCTTTCGGTATGATTTTCTTATTTTCTGCATTAAACATGCACTGTTTTTATTCTTTTACTTTTTAACTTTTTGTTGTTGTTGTTGTTTTGGCCTTGCTGTGTAGCATGTGGGATCTTAGTTACCCATCCTCTGCCCTCCAGAGATTAAACCCTTGCCCCTACAGTGGGAGTGCAGAATCTTAGAGCAAGTGTTCTTTTTAAAATAAAACACTTACATATGATTTCTGCCTGGAATATTAGCTACATGTTAAATATCCAGGGAGGCTCTGAGTTAGGGCCAGGCTTGTGGATATGATGTTAGACATGAATATGATTTCACGAGGCAGAGAAAATATTTCTGCTGATTTCTGAGTCATGGACTACGGCCTGAAGATTTCAGGAAAGCTGTTATGGAAAAAGAAATGCTCTCTTCCTTAAGTATTTTCATTTTACTCTGGAGAAGAGATACCATCAAAGCATAAGACAAAAGGGAAAAAGGAAGGTGGGCATACATGTNCGGCCTGAAGATTTCAGGAAAGCTGTTATGGAAAAAGAAATGCTCTCTTCCTTAAGTATTTTCATTTTACTCTGGAGAAGAGATACCATCAAAGCATAAGACAAAAGGGAAAAAGGAAGGCGGGCATACATGTCTGTGTGAGGCCAGCAGTGATGAGGCAAGTTGCTGCCTTCAGGCAGCTGGGCCCTGAAGAGCAGTCAAAAAGCCAAGAGGAGATGGGAAGGGGCGAGCAGACTGCCTGGGTGGGAAGAGGTTATTCCTTCAGCTTCTCTCCTAGATACCCAAGCCGCCTGCTGTAACTCTGCTCAGACCAGCGCACCCCGGTACGGCTGTGTCTTGGCTCTGAGACCATCTGTGAGGAGCCTGACCGGGTTGGGCATACTATCGGGGCACCCCCCTGGAGAGCATGGCTCGGCCTAGCACCATCTGGGAGGGCACCTGCCCACCTGCCCGCTGCCCTTCACGAAGCTGGGTTTTGGCTGCCAAAGCAGTTGGCCCTGTGCTTGTACTATTGGCTGAGCTGCCCAGCGCCAGCCAGGGCAGGAGCGTGGGTGGTGCCAGAGGTATGTGTGGAGGCAGAGGCCTCAGATGCTGAGGCATCTGACTTCAGGATGAGAGCTCCAGATTCCCAAGTGGCTCTTTATTACTCACAATATGCTCAGATTAGGAGCAACATGCTCATCGGAATAATACGTGCATATGGGACGCATGCGCCCCAGGCCACCTCTCCGTACCTGCCCCTCAGATACCCTTACGTTCGGGCTTTCAGGCCTGTACTCCTTGCCAAGCATTGCTTAGATGGGTGAGTCAGCAGAAGGCAGCTCCTCTTTCCTCCCGCCCCGCCCTGCTGCCCTGTTCTGCAGCCCTGAGCCAT
>SJYW01022695.1:431392-445257 GCA_006410735.1 Raphicerus campestris | reverse complement strand
CAATTAAAAAAAAGTATTTACAATGAAAAAAAAAAAAAAAAGAAAGGTTATATTCACTGGTAGGGTTGTTGCAGTTTGGGCAGGACAGTTTATGCTGATTTTTCCAACTTTATAGTTAATATCATCCCCTTCTGCTCTTCAAAGTGTCCTAACTTAGATGGTAAATTATATGGTTTCCCTCTTCACTGGGGACTAAAAAGACTATTGGCTTACTTCATTGAGGTTGCAAACTACATGGAAGCCCAGATTCCAAATACCTGTAGCATATATTTCACCAAGCACGTGAGAAATGATACTGGGCTTCATTTCTGGCCCCTTGACAAAATCTGAGACAAAAATACAAGTGTCCCAAGAAAAAACGTTGATGCCTTAGGAAAAAGAGAGAGAGAGAAAGGAACAAGGATGCCTGGTGACCTGTACACACCCTTGCCCTTACCTTCTGCTTCACGGCTGGCGCTGTGCTGGGTCCCAGGTGCCCGCGTGCATGAGGTTTCACCTCTGGGTCATCGGGGGTTGGTGGCTCCAAGCCTAGGCAGCCCTCACACTGCCCCTCGCTGGCATCCAGGGCCTCAGGCCACAGCTCCCCCCAAGGTCCCTTCACTCACTGCTGACCTTCCTAGAGCTGGAGCAGAGAAGGTGCTGCTTGGCTCAGGGAGGCGATATGCCAAAAACTCCCCTGAACAGGCACAGGGACACATACCCATCACCTGAGTGACAAAGTGATAAATTCAAATGATGCCCAACAAGAAGGGTTGCAATTAAATAAACCCCACACAGGGAAGTCATTGAGGTCCATAGGTTCAGCGAGTAAGAACAAGAGGGCAGGGCCATGCTGTCACCTTCATGGACCCCTTCTTCTGTTTAAAAAAACATATTAAAAATGATACTTTACTATTATAAAGATGAATATAATCCAGGCTGAATTTATTATTGAGTGAGTGAAGTTGCCCCATTGTGTCCAACTCTTTGCAATCCCATGGACTGTAGCCTACCAGGCTCCTCCATCCATGGAATTTTCCAGGCAAGAGTACCGGAGTGGGTTGCCATTCCCTTCTCCACAGGATCTTCCCAACCCAGGGATCAAACCCAGGTCTTCTGCATTGCAGGCAGATACTTTACCATCTGAACCACCAGGGAAGCCCATAAATTTATTATTACATGGCCATTATTATTATATTTACTTTTTTCCTTCTGATTTTGAAAGACGTTAAAAACATCTTCCTGGGCCCCTAAAAGAGTACAGCCCCATAGGCACGGGGCATCCTGTGGCTGACAGGTAAGTCGGCCCTGCCTGGGGAAAATGTGACATTAGGAAGATACACATTCTTCTGTGTTCGTTTCCTACCTGTATCCCCACCCTCAGTTGAGGAAAATTAAAAATCTTCAAAGGTAAAGATCAAGGCAACTAACTGTTTTCCTTCTTTCCCCTTTATTCCTTCTCTGCTGTGCCTCTCTCCTCCCACCTTTTTTCTGCTCCCATCCCCCACCCACTGCCCCTCTTGTTTTGCAAACTCTGGTGCCATGTGTTTTCACCCAGTTCTCCAGGGGACAGGAAGTAAGCTCCCCTGGCACAGTGCCCAGTGCTCATCTTCGTCTGTCTCTCCGCCCCGTGTCTGCTATCACTGGTACTTGGGCCCTCGCCCTGCCACCATCTGCCCCTGCCACCCTGGAGAGGACGCCCACTCTGCCCTCACTGGGGCCCCTAAAGGAAGAGGGGCCACCGCCGGAGGAAGGAAGTTGTGGATTGAGAAGAGCAAAGGATGTTGTGGGTGTGCACGTGTGTGTAGGTCCTGAACGCACACAAACAGACACCTCNCTGCCCTGACTGGGGCCCCTAAAGGAAGAGGGGCCACCGCCGGAGGAAGGAAGTTGTGGATTGAGAAGAGCAAAGGATGTTGTGGGTGTGCACGTGTGTGTAGGTCCTGAACGCACACAAACAGACACCTCTCCTTTATGTGAGTCCTACGGAAGAGACCACAGAAGCTTCAAAAAGTGAAATGCGTGTGAAAGATGCCCCTGCTCCCCCGACAAACACAGAGAAGAGGAAAGACGATGCAGTGGAGATGTTAGCATCCTCTGGCGGTCGGTACCCAGAGACCAACTGCAGAAAGACAGCAAGGATTACCCCCAGGGCAGAAAACGATCTGAAGAAATCGTTTGGAGATCAGTTTCTTTTATTTTTTTTTCCTAACATAATTTTATTGAGTTCTAAACCCAGTGAATTCAAAAGTCCTCCTAGGTCAAAGGCAACAGTGAAAAAGTAGGGCTTGTCACGGGGAGGTAAGAGCAGGCAGCCGGCCAGAAGCCCAAGGTCAAGTCTGGCTGGTAACTGACAGAAGAGAAACAAGCGTGGCCCAGACAGGGACAAGAAGTCTGCAGGCATCAGATTGGTGCTGGAAGGGACAGGAGAGCAAACCTAGCCCAGGGTTCAAAAATAATGGCTTCCAGGGACTGAGTTTTTCCTCTGCACCTGCCACTTTACGCAGATCATTTCTAGACTGTACAGCAACCAGGGAGGGTAGGAAATAGTATTCTGGATGAATGAGAAGGCAGAAAGTGAAGAGATGTAAGCCACATGGTTAGTAAGTTTGGGTCTGGTTCCAAAGTCCACTACACCAGCTGCCAGAAACCCAGGTCTCCAAGGTGGTAAGAGTGGGTGAATCTCCAAGCGGAACTGTGGCCAGGACTGGTGGGCCAGACAGGGGCCCCATGTGTCCTCTCTGGATTCCATCCTCTCCATCTTGGCAGCATCAGGGCAAGGATGGTACCCCAGGCTTCCTAGAGCTGGTACTGGCCTCTCAGCTCCCTGCAGCCCCTCATAGCAGACAGAAGCCCTAGAAGCTCCTAAATCAAAAGAATGGAGTGAATGAGGCACATCCTCTCCAGCTCCTTGCAAGCAGGTTTGATTTACTTCAAGTTTCATTGTGCCTGGGTCATTGATGAATTCTATTTAAGTATTGCTGAGAAGCTTATGAGTTTGGAAGTCAAACTGCGGCACTTAAGAGTCACTGTCTCTCTCCTCGGGAAGGACCCCATGGGCTCAAGCCCCTGTGCATGTGTGACCTGCTGGCCTCAGAAGCTCAGATCACAGACTGAACCCGGGAATGACAGAAACATACAGGAGGGACGCCTGGCTTGTAAGCAGATTGAGTCGGAACCCTGAGATCTGACTCACATGTAAACGGACTGAAGGTGTGACTACGAGTGCCAATGGCAGGAGCCCAGATGCCCGCACCTGCTCTTGGATCACAGCATCCCTGGGCTTGGCCAGAGAGGTCCAGTTCAGACACACACCCCCATTTGCTCATCTCTTTCTTTCTCTGGAAGCAAATGCAGGAAGCTCTTTGGCTGCTCCCTCCCCACTTCTTACGCACCTGGGAAACCAACCAGTGGACTCCTCCTCCAGCCCTGCCTCCAGCCCTCCCCTTGTGAAGCCCCAGGAGACGCCCCGCAAGCGCGTGCTGGTGGGGCGCCCAGCACTCTGCTCTGCATTCCTTTTTCCCACCTCTGGCATTTTCTCTCCACCTCCAGAGGCTTGGGAGCAACCCGGGCACACTAGGCCCTTCGCCTGCCGTTCACACCATGTACCCACCGCCATCCCATGAGGTTAAAAAAAAAAGTAAAAACAAACAAAAAATCTTTTGTACAGAGATATATTTTTATTATACAAAGTTTGTACAGTACCAAAAAACAAAGAAAAAAAAAGGTGTAAATTTTTTTTCATTATTGTAGTTAAATGGTAGTGGAAGCCTTTTTTGTAAATGTAATAAAAATGTATAAATATGGTTTTCAGAAAACATCAAGTGCTGTAAATATGTAATCTACACACCTTCTTGGCTTGTCTGCAGTATATACATTTAATTTATCTGTCTCTGTATATGAGGCTTCCCCCTGGGGTCCTGCATTATGGTACTTTCCTGAATTTGAAAGCAATTTTAAATTTTTTGAATTCAAATAAAATATAAATTTTTGCATTGGTTTTCTTACATTTTTTTATGGACTTTTTCATGGCTTAGGGGCAAGTGTTTGGGAAGGAAAGGAAAGACATATGTGAAACTAAAAGCCAAGAGGGAAAAATATGGAAATCTCTTTCTTAAATGACTTTGTGTTGCCTCTGGTATATGTTGGGAACACCCAGAAAAAGTGAGCATGGAGGCACCATATGCAAAAATTAAATCAGAATGGATCAAATACCTAAATGTAAAACCTAAAACTATATGAAATTTACAAGAAAACATGGCAAAGCTTTGTGACACTGGATTTGGCAATGACTTATTGGACATGACACCAAAAGTACAGGCAACAAATTTTAAGGGAGTTCCCTGGTGGCCTGGGGATTAGGATACCAGGTTTTCACTGTTTTGGTCCAGGTTCGATCCCTGGTCTAGGAACTGAGATACCACAAGCTGCAGAGTATGGCCAAAAAAAAAAACACAAAAAAACCTCAAGCAACAAACTAAAACAGATGAATTGGACTTCATAAAAATTTAAAACTTCTGAACATCAAAGGACACAACAGAATATAAAGGCAATTTATAGAGCAGGAGAAAGCATTCACAAATCTTATATCTGTTAAGGGATTAATATCCAGAATATATAAAGAGTTACTACAACTCAACAACAAAAGCAAATAACCTGATTTGAAAGTGGGCAAATGACTGGACAGGGGCTTCCCCGGTGGCTCAGGTGGTAAAGAATCTGCCTGCAATGCAGGAGACCCGGGTGCAATCCCTGGTTCAGGCAGATCTCCTAGAGAATAGAATGGCAACCCACTCCAGTATTCTTGTCTGGAGAATTTCATGAACAGAGGATCCCAGCAGGCTACCGTCCATGGGGTCACAAAGAGTTGGACACAACTGAATGACTAACACACAAATGACCTGCAGACATTTTTCCAGATAAGATGTAAAATGGCCAATATGCACACGAGAAGATGTTCAGCATCACTAATCATTAGGGAAATGCAAATCAGAACCACAGTGAGAGCCACCTCACATCCATCAGCATAACCACTATCAAAAAGAAAAAAGGAGAATATAAGTGTTGGTAAGAATGTAGAGAAATTGGGATCCTTGTGCACTGTTGGTGAGATGTAAAACGGTGCAGCCCCTATGGAAAACAGTGTGGAACTTCCTCAAAAAATTAAAAATAAAACTACCATATCATCCAGAAATTTCATTTCTTTATGTCCAAAGAAAATGAAATCACTGTCTCAAAAAGATAGCTTTACTCCCATGAATTTCAGTATTATCCACAATAGCCAAGATATGAAAATAAGTGCCCATTGATGGATTCATGGATGAATGGATAAACAAAGTGTGTATGTATGTGTATATTTAAATATATACATATATATATATATCTCCTCACACCTCAAGGAGATGTGAGGAGATGGTGAGTTGTAGTAACTCTATATATTCTGGATATTAATCCTTTATCAGATATATGATTTGCAAATACTTTCTCCTGCTTCATAAACTGCCTTTATATATATATATATACATAAGCAGTGACATAAATAATAATGTTTTTAATTATAGTGATGCCCAGGTCAGCTCAGGACAGGATCCTGGGGACAAAGAAGCTACTCCCCTTCAGGGATGGGGCTTGGTCTGGACTGAGGAGGTCAGGGTCTAAGGACCACAGTCTAAAGGGCAGGTGGCTTGGGCAGCAGGAATCTATAGCAGAGAAAGGCCAAATCAATCAGGAGGGTCATCCAGGAGCAAAAGCCACCCAAAGAGATGTGAGGAAGGAAAGTAAAGGCTAGTAAAAGCTAGGAGTCTCCTTCTCCAAATGCATACAGTAAGTCCCCCACATATGGAACCTTCATGTTTTGAACTTCGAAAGATACAAACGTGCCCCTGTATGCCAGCAGTTGTACTGTACTGTAAGATTTAAAATGTTTGCTTTATTTTTGTGTTTGTTAATTTTTTATGTGTTATTTGTGTGAAAAGCATTATAAACATATTACAGTACAGTACTATATAGGTGATTGTTGGGTAGCTAGGCTAGCTTTGTTGGACATAACAAACTGAACTTACAAACATGCTCTTAGAATGCACTGTATGTAATGGGTTTACTGTATTACACATCATCCTTTTCATGGAAAACATGTCCAGACTACCATCAGTTCCCGATGCCCACTGTCCTGGCTCCCTTCATCCCCCAGTCACCTCAGCAACCTGACTTGTATGAACTTTCCCAGTCTGAAAAATGGCATTTCATCTCAAATGTAATGCCTTGTTTTTATCTTCCGGCCACAGGGAACCAGCCCTCCCATCAGGGATGTCGGGTAGCTTGGCTGAAGTTCAGGGTCAGGAATTGGACTGTTGTAAAACACAGGTAACTGCTGGATTAGCAACTGGGCAAGCAAAGGGGCAAGTATTACATCCAAGTTTCAAGTACACATTCACCCAGCATAGAAACACTCTAAGAAAAATTGCAGACAATTTCTAAACACCCTTTAGGATGAGGAACACTTCCAAACACCATGTGTGGACGGGATTTCATAAGCCTGAGTATGTAAAGGGACAATGCCTGTGAGACAAGCTATGCTGTTCCTGTAAAATCACCTAACTCTGAACAAAGAGCATGCCATTGAACTAAGAATCCAAATCACTGCATCCCTCTCTCCAATAAGATCACCTGCTATTCCTGGTCTAGAAAAACCCTGTATGCTAATTTTATCATGAACAGAAAAGGGACAGCTAATGTATGCACAATGCTTCTATAAGAACGAAACAAAGCAAGTAGGAAAATATTTTAGTTCATGAAAATACGCCCCTGAAAAACAAAGAAGAATCTTCTTTAAAACACATTCCAGGGACTTCCCTGATGGTCAAATGGTTAAGACTGTCTGCCAATATAAGGGATACGAGTTGAGTCGCTGGTCCAGAAGGATTCCACATGTCAAGGGGCAACTGAGCCAGTGTGCCACAATTACTCAGCCCACACTCTATGGCCTGTGAGTCCACGTGCTGTAACTACTTGAGCACCCTGGAGACTGCTTCCCAACAAAATAAGCCACCTCAATNCCTTTTCCCACCTCTGGCATTTTCTCTCCACCTCCAGAGGCTTGGGAGCAACCCGGGCACACTAGGCCCTTCGCCTGCCATTCACACCATGTACCCACCGCCATCCCATGAGGTTAAAAAAAAAAGTAAAAACAAACAAAAAATCTTTTGTACAGAGATATATTTTTATTATACAAAGTTTGTACAGTACCAAAAAACAAAGAAAAAAAAAGGTGTAAATTTTTTTTCATTATTGTAGTTAAATGGTAGTNGCCACCAATTTACCTCGGATCCCCTCGGTTACCAGTCTTGCTCCAAGACTGATAAAGCTCTCACATGACAGCAAACATAAGGGCAGCCTGAGGATTACATAGGGTTTTTTCTGCAGGAGAAAAACACATTATACTTAAAAGAAAGTACCTTCAAATCTGGATCCTAAGTGTTTGTAATTCACTTCCAAATTACCTCGATGGTACCATGATAACCTCCCTGGGTACACACCAACCTTAAAAACTGGGACAGTTTCTTTCTAGCATACATCTTAGGATCCTGGAAGATTTCAATATAGGTTTCTCTCTCTTTTGCTGTGGGAGGCAGTGTTTCCTATGAGGCCTTCCCTCCTGCATGGGTTCTCCGATGGGCACTGAAGTGGGAGCTGTTGTTGAAATCTTTGCCACACTCTGTACACTTGTAGGGTTTCTCCCCAGTGTGGATTCGCTGGTGAATAATAAGACTGGAGCTCTGGTTGAAGCATTTCCCACACTCTCTGCATCTGTAAGGCTTTTCTCCCGTGTGGATCCTCTGGTGGGTAATGAGGTTGGAACGGTCACGGAAGAACTTTCCACACTCGAGGCATTTGTAGGGCTTCTCTCCCGTGTGCACCCTATGGTGTGTGATGAGCTTGGAACGCTCCCCAAAGCATTTCCCACAGTCCATGCACTCGTACGGCTTCTCCCCAGTGTGGGTCCGCTGGTGGTTGGCCAACGTGGAGCTCTTACTGAAGCTTTTCCCACACTCAGCACACTCATATGGTTTCTCTCCTGTATGGATTCTTTGGTGACTGATGAGGGCAGAGCTTTTAGAGAAACTTCTTCCACATTCAGAACACTGATACAGTTTTTCCCCTGCATGGGTGCTTTGTGGTCCAAGAGAATTCGCATTCTTACTGGCACTGTGAGGTTGTTCAGGATTTGTCCCCTCGGTGGAGTTCCTCCAGTGAGTACTGAAAGATGGGCTCTGGTCAGAGCTTTCCCCAGGCTCATGACAGTGGTCAGGATTTTCTCCCAAGTGGATTCCCTGATGTTTCAGAAGGTCTGAGCTCTGGGTAAAGCTTTCCCAACATTCTTCACATTTATAGGGCTTTACTTTCATGTGCATTCTCTGGTGGGTGATGAGATTGGAGAGGTCACTGAAGCTTTTCCCACATTCAAGGCATTCGTAGGGCTTCTCTCCTGTGTGGATTCTCTGATGGGTGTTGAAGTTGGACCGGTCACTAAAGCTTTTCCCACACTCGAGGCATTTGTAGGGCTTCTCACCTGTGAGTATCTGCTGGTGGGTGGTTAACTGTGAATTCCGGCTGAAGGTTTTCACGCACATGTCACACTTGTAGGGCTTCTCTACAAGATACAGGCCTTGGTGGTCAATGAGCTTTTCCAAGTCTTCTTCAGAAGAACACTCTTCCCACTGCTCCTGGGATGGATCTCCCCACTGTCCTTTACTTTCATTTTCATTTTCACTGTCTTCCCCCAAATCGTGAGGGTAGCAATCATCCCCAGCAGCGCATTTTGATAAGGCTCTGGGCATATCTTCAAAAAGGTCCTGCTCTGAAATCTGGTCTTCATCCTCACACCTCATCTCAAAACCTGGAGAATGGATAGAAATGCGATCATTGGTTAGTGTCTATTTATACATCTGGATCTTACACCTTGAGAATCTGGCTAACCTGAATTTGTACTTGTGTCTTACATCTCACGTCTTATAAATGTGACCAACATGAAACTGATCAGGTTTTGGTGCACACCTGCATTTCTGACTTGTTAAGCTTAGGAACACAGTCTGAGATGTGGTTAAGTCCACCCAGGGCCCAGCCCAAGCAGCCACCTGTCAGTCTCATTAGCCAACCACCCTATTCCACTGCTGAACAAGGAACACCTCCTGCTCCTGGTATATTCAGTCTGGCCTGTGTCACATGAGATTGAAAGAACTCTATAACTGCCCAGATGGATCCAAGTAAAACTCTAGACCAACTGCTTTTTTCATCTGGGGAATTATACTAAGCCAGAGACTGGATAATCTCAGGAAAACAAACATCCTTTTCTTATTCAATTCCAGTCTCTTTTTCAGTTCAAAGAAAAGATAATGAGCCCGGCTCCCACACCCTCTGTGCGCTTGCAGATTTTGTGGACAATCTAATTACTAAAAACTTACCAGTGTCTGAGGTTTTAGGACTTGGGGTTGGAGGTCTGATGACATCTTCACCTGCCATGTCGTCCCAAGCCTCCTGGCTGACAACCTGGGTACTGCTCTGATCAGAAGCAGGGAGACCTGCTGCCTCCCTGCTGGCCCCCATGTCTCTAACTGCAGTCCTAGCCCTCATCAGCGAGTCCAGCTCCTCATAGAAGGGGCAGGTCCCAGGTGGGTGGCTGCTCTTGGCCTTTCGGTAGCTTCGAAGGAGGTTCTTGAATCTGCAGCGACACTGCTCCGGGGTCTTCAGGAAGCCCTGCGCCCCCAGCCGCTCTGCAATGGCCCGGTACACTGGGCTGTTCTGGTGGCAGGTGCGAAGCTTCTCAGAGAATGGGGACTCACCGAGAATGGCCAGGAAGGCCTTGGTCTCCTCGTAGCCCCAGTACACACCTGCTGTCAGGAGTAAAGAGTTCAGAATTGAGAGACTTGATGAGATTTGCCTAGGTCATCAGGGATCAGGGTCACCTGCTCTGCTAAAAACCTAGAACACAGGCAATCTCGAGATTACACAGGTGCCTAGGGCACCAGCAAACAGTGCACCCTTGTTTCTCAAAAGGCTATGCCAGGGCCTCCCACCTACCTCCTTCTAAGAGAGTCTATGAATAGTTGAGTGTCTTGGGACTTCCCTGGCAGTCCAGTGGTTAAGACTCTACACTTCCAATGCAGGGGGTGCAGGTTCAATCCCTGGTCAGGGAACTAAGATCTCACATGCCGTGGGGCATGGCCAAAAGTAAAAAATAAATAAATAATAAATACTTAAAGAGTCTTGGCTAAAGGGGAGGACTTAAGGAGCTGTATTATACCAGGTGACCAGTCCCCTGACTTCAGCTGACTGTATCAAGGAAAGGCCTATAACCAAGATACAGGAGACTCTGTATTTCCACATCCATTCAATACATGTCCTCTAACTGCTTTATAAATTTCCTTTTTAACAAACTGAGAATCCCTTCAGATAACGTTGTAAGACAATCTGACTGAGGATGCCCCTTCCTCTTTTGTGGAAGAAGGAAAAGTGCCTCTGCATGTAAAGGATGCGGCCTGGGAAGCGACGTGGTGGAGGGAAACCCACCTAGGAGTGGAGGCAGGAGCCCTGAGCTCTGGTCCTTGTGTATCTTTAGAGGTGACACTTCATAGCCTGGCCTTCTGGGTTTCCACTTTCCTGGGTGTTTCCTCAACATATGCTGTTCAAGTATACACAGTCATGATTTCTGCTACACCAATGAAATACTTCACTCAGTATCTTTCTTTACCTAAATTTACTACTTGTGAAATCACAGGCCGATGCACTCATACACATAAAGTTAAAAAGTTCACTCAAGTTAACAGTTATGATCATCCCCATACTACTATAAATACCCTCTGAGAAACACTGAATTAGCTTTTTAAGGTCCCTTAAGGTTCTAAGTGTTTGCTTCTTTTTTGCACAGTGAAGGAAACCATCAACAAAATGAAAAGACAGCCTACTGAATGGGAGAAAATATCTGCAAACAATATGACCAATAAGGGATTAGTAGTGAGGTTGCTCAGTCGTGTCCGACTCTTTGCAACTCCGTGGACTGTGGCCCGCCAGCTCCTCAGTCCATGGGATTCTCCAGGCAAGAGTACTGGAGTGGGTTGCCATTTCCTTCTCCAGGGGATATTCCCGACCCAGGGATCGAACCCAGGTCTCCCACATTGCAGGCAGACGCTTTAACCTCTGAGCCACCAGGGAAGACTAATGAAGGATTACTATCCAACATATATGAATACCTCATACATCAATAAAAGCAAATAACTCAGGTTAAAAAACGAGTAGAAAACTACTGAGCCCGCATGCTGCAACTACTAAAGCCCACGCACCTAGAGTTTGTGCTCTGAGACAAGAGAAGCCATTGCAATGAGAAGCCCGAGCACCACAACTAGAAGAGACCCCATTTGCCACAACTAGAGAAAGCCCAGGCACAGCAAGGAAGACCCAGCGCAGGCAAAAACAATAAATAAGAAAAAAAGAAAAGAACTGAATAGACATTTTTCTAAAGAAGAAATGCAGATAACCAACACATGAAAAGACACTCAAATATTGCTCATCATCAGGGAAACACAAATCAAAGCAATAAGAGCGATCACCTCATACCTGTCAGAATGGCTGGTATCAAAAAGTCTATAAATAACAAATGTTGGTGAGGATGTGAAAAAAAGAGACTTCTTGCACATTGTTAGTGGGAATGTAAACTGATGCAGCCACTGTGGAAAATGGCATGAAAGGGTCTCAAAGAACCAAAAATAGAGCTACCAAGTGACTCAGCAATCCCACTGCTGGGTCTATTTACAAAAAAACAGAAACACTAAGTTGCAAAGATACATGCACCCCAATGTTCATAACAACACCATTTACAATTGTGAAGGCATGGAAAGGACCTAAGTGTTCATCAACAGATGAACGGATAAAGAAGATGTGGTGTGTATATATATACATAGATTTATATATAATAGAATACTACTCAACCATAAAAAAGAACAAAACTTTGCCATTTGCAGCAACATGGATGGACTTGGAGGACATTACGATAGGTGAAATAAGTCAGACAGAGCAAGATAAATATTGTGTACTTTCACTTACATGTGGAATCTAAAAAATACAATTGACTAGTGACCATAACAAAAAAGCAAACTCACAGATATAGAGAACAAACTGGCAGTTACCCAGTGGAGAGGGGGAAGGGCCAATCAGGGGTTAGAAGCAGGAGGCACAAATTACTGGGTGTAAGACAGGCTCAAACTCTTAGGAGCTGTACAACATGGGTAACAGAGCCGGTAGTTTTGCAATAACTAAATGGAAAGTAACCTTTAAAAACTGTATCAAAATTAAAAAAAAAAAAAGGTTTTAAGTGTTTGCTTCTCTAAGGAAACCCAGACAAGGAGAACTGACCACAGGAGAGAGAATCAGAGCTTGAGGTTGACCTTGCTCCAGCAGCATCAATCCAGACTGGCAGTCTGTGTCCTGAACTACAGCAGAGGTTTGGTTGGTCGGAGGGTTGGAATCTGAATCCAACTAAGCCCCAAAGTTCTTACCAACACGACTCTGGAGTAGAGCTGGGCCCTCTGGGATCCCGGGCCCCCGGATGGACACGTTGGTGGCCAGGTCACCGTTACAGTCGTCTGCTGTTTCCTCCGGCTCCCCTTCCTGCTGCTCATCCACCTCCATGTCACTGTCCCCTAGCTGGGGGACACCCACAGTCTCTCCTGGGCTGTCCGAGGCTCTGATGGCCGTCCGAGCTCTAACCAGGGCCTCCAGTTCCTCATAGAAGGGGCAGGTCCCCGGCGGGTGGCTGCTCTTGGCTTTCCGGTAATTCCGCAAGAGGTTTTTGACTCTGTAGCGACACTGCTCCAGCGTCCGTAGGAAGCCTCGTGCCCTCAGCCNTCAAACTCTTAGGAGCTGTACAACATGGGTAACAGAGCCGGTAGTTTTGCAGTAACTAAATGGAAAGTAACCTTTAAAAACTGTATCAAAATTTTAAAAAAAAAAAGGTTTTAAGTGTTTGCTTCTCTAAGGAAACTCAGACAAGGAGAACTGACCACAGGAGAGAGAATCAGAGCTTGAGGTTGACCTTGCTCCAGCAGCATCAATCCAGACTGGCAGTCTGTGTCCTGAACTACAGCAGAGGTTTGGTTGGTCGGAGGGTTGGAATCTGAATCCAACTAAGCCCCAAAGTTCTTACCAACACGACTCTGGAGTAGAGCTGGGCCCTCTGGGATCCCGGGCCCCCGGATGGACACGTTGGTGGCCAGGTCACCGTTACAGTCGTCTGCTGTTTCCTCCGGCTCCCCTTCCTGCTGCTCATCCACCTCCATGTCACTGTCCCCTAGCTGGGGGACACCCACAGTCTCTCCTGGGCTGTCCGAGGCTCTGATGGCCGTCCGAGCTCTAACCAGGGCCTCCAGTTCCTCATAGAAGGGGCAGGTCCCCGGCGGGTGGCTGCTCTTGGCTTTCCGGTAATTCCGCAAGAGGTTTTTGACTCTGTAGCGACACTGCTCCAGCGTCCGTAGGAAGCCTCGTGCCCTCAGCCGTTCTGCAATGGCTCGGTACACCTGGCGGTTCTGGTGACAAGTCCGGAGCTTTTCAGAAAAAGGAGACTCACTCAAAATTGCCAGCAAAGTCTTGGTCTCCTGGTAGCTCCAGTGCACACCTGACACTTTCACATCCTCCACGGGCACCGGCCATCGTTCTTCCCAGGTCTTGGAGTCCCTCCAGGCCAATGCCGGAGCTGGTTTTGTTTGCTCAGGATCCAAGCTGTAATCTGCAGGGTTCTTTTTACCAGAATTTACAAGTCTTGGACCCCAAAACTCTGGTCCCTGCTCTTGCTGGGCAATGATGGTTGGTTTTGAAACCGGAACTCCTATACAAAAGGA
>SJYW01022695.1:393354-425448 GCA_006410735.1 Raphicerus campestris | reverse complement strand
AAAAAAAAAAAGGTTTTAAGTGTTTGCTTCTCTAAGGAAACCCAGACAAGGAGAACTGACCACAGGAGAGAGAATCAGAGCTTGAGGTTGACCTTGCTCCAGCAGCATCAATCCAGACTGGCAGTCTGTGTCCTGAACTACAGCAGAGGTTTGGTTGGTCGGAGGGTTGGAATCTGAATCCAGCTAAGCCCCAAAGTTCTTACCAACACGACTCTGGAGTAGAGCTGGGCCCTCTGGGATCCCGGGCCCCCGTATGGACACGTTGGTGGCCAGGTCACCATTACAGTCGTCTGCTGTTTCCTCCGGCTCCCCTTCCTGCTGCTCATCCACCTCCATGTCACTGTCCCCTAGCTGGGGGACACCCACACTCTCTCCTGGGCTGTCCGAGGCTCTGATGGCCGTCCGAGCTCTAACCAGGGCCTCCAGTTCCTCATAGAAGGGGCAGGTCCCCGGCGGGTGGCTGCTCTTGGCTTTCCGGTAATTCCGCAAGAGGTTTTTGACCCTGTAGCGACACTGCTCCAGCGTCCGTAGGAAGCCTCGTGCCCTCAGCCGTTCTGCAATGGCTCGGTACACCTGGCGGTTCTGGTGACAAGTCCGGAGCTTTTCAGAAAAAGGAGACTCACTCAAAATTGCCAGCAAAGTCTTGGTCTCCTGGTAGCTCCAGTGCACACCTGACACTTTCACATCCTCCACGGGCACCGGCCATCGTTCTTCCCAGGTCTTGGAGTCCCTCCAGGCCAATGCCGGAGCTGGTTTTGTTTGCTCAGGATCCAAGCTGTAATCTGCAGGGTTCTTTTTACCAGAATTTACAAGTCTTGGACCCCAAAACTCTGGTCCCTGCTCTTGCTGGGCAATGATGGTTGGTTTTGAAACCGGAACTCCTATACAAAAGGATTAAGTAGAAATGATCTGTCAAGCAAAGCATTTTGTCTAAAAAGTCGTTTACACATCATTTGACTCCAAGAAACTAATGAGAAATTTGCATGCTATTCCCTTAAAAGGACTGAAAGGAAAGGGAGAGGTCTCTAGAGGTAAACCTCCCCAGAAATATACTGACTTGCCTGCTTTGTTGATTTGCTACATCATACAAAAGAGGGGCTGTTACTGGTCCACAGATGGGCACATACTCTAAGACGAAGCAAAATAAACTTCATGGCTGGAAGGAAGGCTGTGTGTGCACATGTGTGTCTGGTTTGAGTTTCTCTTAGCTAGAAACTTGAGGTCTCAAATGCCACTGGCACCTACCTTTTGCACCTACACAAAACAGCTCTAACACAAAGCTAAGACAAAGGCTGGCGAGGGAGAGAGAAAGAAAAAACCCAGGTCTGCTGGGTGGTGTTGCCAAGCCAATCTGTACTGCGGTTGGAGCACGCCCTCCTCTGGACATCCAATACCATGGATGTCAAAACAGCCAGATTTAAAGGACAAGTGTCCCAAGAGCTCCTGACCCCAACAAATAGGAAGCCTTTAATTAAAATAAATATTTGAAGAAAACCAGATGAAAGAGTTTAGAGTGAAAGAGGCTTAAGGATTATCTAGTTCAGCATTTCCCAAAGGTTGTTCTTTGAAGACTATTTTCCCCAGAAATCACTGTTTAAAAAAAAAAAAAAAAAGGGCATGCTTTTCATCATGTGTAAAAAGGACACACTGCCCAGCAGTAGCCAACAGCTCCGAATGTCTCACTTTACTGCCCAGAGTCAGACTTGGCACCAACTCTCCACCTGATTCCGCTCTCATGTCTCACTCCCCTCTCACTGATCTTACACTCCACTGGGAAATGTTCATTATGGCTTGACTTCCCGTGAAGACATGCCTACAGAGAAAGGGTTTGTGCTGGTCATCGGGGCTGCAAGGATTTTGAGCCCTGTGGTATTTCTTTGGCATTGTGATTTAAACGCATCAATCTCCTGAGCTTAGTTCACTTGACTCTACTATGAGAGATGGAGCCTGTTTGATGCTGAAAAGACTGGGTTTCTTCTTTTTTTTTAATTTTTTAACTTAAAAAAATAAAAAACATGAATCCACCACGGGTGTACATGTGTTCCCCATCCTGAACCTTCCTCCCACCTCCCTCCCCATCCCATCCTTCTGGGTCATCCAGGACTGGGCTGAGTACTGAGGATATGAGGATAATGAGCCCTGAGCAGGCAGGCTCTTGGCAGCCAGCCTGCCGGCCCAGAAATCCGCTCCCACATCCCTGCCCTGTGGCCACCATGCTGGCCACAAAGAGCATGTCTTCTCACCGGGTCTGAAATTCCAGAGACTTCTCAGAGCTACGAGCCTTAGGGAATGAGGAAACACACCTTGGGAACTGAGCGTACCCAAACCCAACGATATCTTATCCAGAGAGCACAATTTCCTTACCCAGGGACAAGCCGTTCCCACAGTTGTCTCCTGGGGGGTCTGTGCAGAATTCCTTCTCAGCATGTCTGTCAGGGCCCAGGGCTTCCTGTGGAACATACAACAGAGGACCTCAAATGTCACTGAGCTTTGAAAACAGCGTGGGAATCCCGCCAGGCCCCAGGAAGGATAATGGACACAGTGATAGCCTATGTGAGGCCAGTCAGCAACCTCAGCTCGACCCAAGAGAGGCCCAGTATACAGGGCAGGAGGGGCAGAGGACTAGCACGCTGCACCCGACGGCAGGCCACAAAGAAAGGAGAGGAGCTGGGGTCAGGGCACAGGAGAAGTCATGACGGGAAAGGAGGAGCAAAAGGTAGCTTACCTGAGACTCTGCGGTCACCTCCCAATCTCCGACGCTCCCGGTCTTTGGGAGAGCAGGGATGCGGGGAGTGAGGACAGCTGAGAANGCAACCTCAGCTCGACCCAAGAGAGGCCCAGTATACAGGGCAGGAGGGGCAGAGGACTAGCACGCTGCACCCGACAGCAGGCCACAAAGAAAGGAGAGGAGCTGGGGTCAGGGCACAGGAGAAGTCATGATGGGAAAGGAGGAGCAAAAGGTAGCTTACCAGAGACTCTGCGGTCACCTCCCAATCTCCGACGCTCCCGGTCTTTGGGAGAGCAGGGATGCGGGGAGTGAGGACAGCTGAGAAGGAGAAAGCATCTCTGAAACCCAAGTTCTGGTTCCCAAAAAAATCACCTCGCTCTCAGGTGAAAAAAAAAAAAGCCCTGCTTGGATGACACTGAGACTTCCACTGCAGCTAAGGTGGATTCCTGCTTTCACTTTCCTTTGAGCGTTTCTGGCTAAGCTGCCCCGGGAGAGATGTCAGCCCTGAACTCCTAGGCTCACCAAACTGCCCCAGGCCCAGCCTGAGCCTGCTGCAGGACTCAGCGACAGTGAGGCCTGCTAGCACCAGTGGGAGTTTCATCTTCTTACTTCGCAGGGTGTCCACTGGACACGATTCTGTCCCTTGCACTGAATTCTGCACATCCCTCCTGGGGCGTTCTACCTTACTCCCACCCCTAAGCCCTCTTCTCTGATATTCCCTGACTCTTGGTACTCACCACTCTCCTTCAAGGGCTGTGGCACCATCTTGGTGTCTAGATACTTGGGACGGTCAGGACACAAGTTCTTCGCCCACTGCTTCTGGGACTGCCCCTCGGGCCCGCAGCCCTGAGATTCCTTCATTGGCTTTAGGGACCTTGTATCTTCTGCACACAGTTCCAGTTCCTACACACAGATGGCCAAAATTCCCAATCATAAGTTCAGTAACTGGTAGGGGAAGGCATGTTCTTTACTGTTACAACTGTGGTTCAGATGTTAACAGGCTCTTAAAACAAAAAAAACCAAAGATGGCTTAAAGTATGACAAAGTCATGAGACTGACTTCAGTAAAGAATCCAGCATTTATACCACCAAAGTGGGATTATCTGCTCAACTTCTGCCATAGGTACTTTCAACACTCACATGGTTCAAAAACAGAAAACATACAGAGATATAATTAGTGAAAATACCCCAAACTCCACCTGTCTCCATTCCACCTGTCTGGTATCTTCCCCAACTCCTCACCACAGGCAACCACTGTTTTCCTGCAGCCTTTCACAGTTTCTTTATATACAAGCAACCATATAAATATATATTATTTTTCCCCATTTTGACATTAAAGGTAGCAACTATTATTATACAATGCCTTGACCCTTATTTTTTTTTTTTATCCAAGATAATATTCACCTTTATCAAACTTTATTAATGAGTTTGCCAAAAACTCACTTCAAAAACCTTTTGGCCAATCTGAAAACTCAAATACACTCTCACAGAGAGGAATTTTATCTCTGAGAAAATATATTAGGATGGGTTGTGATCATCAAAAGCCATTCTCAATGAGGAGACCCACCAATGTTCTGTGACATTTTGAGAGAGAAAACACCCACTTGTCAATGTTTTAAGAAAACAGTAATTTTGTGTTCAAGATAAAAATAACTTTGTTATAGTTACAATCTTATAATCCACAGAAGTACTAGGGTTTGCTGCTGCTGCGGCATCGCTTCAGTCGTGTCTGACTCTGTGTGACCCCATAGACGGCAGCCCACTAGGCTCCCCCGTCCCTGGGATTCTCCAGGCAAGAACACTGGAGTGGGTTGCCATTTCCTTCTCCAATGCATGAAAGTGAAAAGTGAAAGTGAAGTCGCTCAGTCGTGTCCAACTCTTAGCGACCCCATGGACTGCAGCCCAACAGGCTCCTCCATCCATGGGATTTTCCAGGCAAGAGTACTGGAGTGGAGTGCCATTACCCAACAATCATTTTCGAAAGAAGCAGACTCAAGTGCCTATGGGGAGGCAAAAAATCAGGAGGATATTGATTGGGGTAAGGGTGAATTAAGAATTCATCAAATATGGGTCATAGATGCAATGGAATGCTACTCGGTCATGAAAAAAAGAACCAAAGAATGCCATCCGCAGCAACATGGATGCATCCAGATATTATCACACGAAGTGAAGCTAAGCCAGAAAGGGAAAAACATATCCCATACAGTACCACTTATGTGTGGAATCCAACATATGACACAAATGAACCTATCTGTAAAACAGAAAGATCCACAAAAACAAAATTGGTGCAGCAAGGTTACACTGAGATGAAGGTTTTGGTTGGCTGGCTCAGGCCAGCCTGAAGGACTTGTTCTGCAAGCACCAGCTTCGAAGCAGGATTCAAAATTTGTGTCATAGTAAAATTATAAATTATTTTCATGGGCTTTCAGGGTCTCTTGCAAACTGTTGAAACTGTGAAATCCACAATACTTTCACATCCTTTTTCTCAGCTCTACCCTTTCTATAAATCTGGACAGGTTACTTACCTGAGTCTGTTGAACTATTTGAAAATGGCCACCACCTACCTTATGGGGTACCTTACAGGGCAGCTGGGTTGATTAGATAAGGAATACACACAGAAAGCTTAGAAGAGTGTCTGAGGCACAGTGAATGCTCAATAAACCTCAGTTAATATTTCATTTGAGCCTCACGACTCCGAGGTATTTCAATTCCTGTGATCTGCAGGTACGGCATCTGCCATATAGTAGAAAGAACAATGAACTTGGAACCTCAGGATCTGGGTTCAGACTCTGGTTCATACTGACTGAGCCTCGTGAGCCTTGACTTCGGAGGCCTTGTTTAATCCGTAAGATGAGGACAATGGTGTTATTTCTGTCTACCTACATTCCTGCTGTAAATTAAAGAGATCATATACTTTAAAAAGATTCTAAGTATAAAACACAATACAAATTAATGTACTGTGACTATGGTGCTGGGAGGCAGCTTAGAGCAATGGTTACAGATGCTGAGTATAGAATCAGACTACCTGAATTCAAATCCTGCCTCTCTAGAGGCCAGTGCCCTTGATCCAATGACCTTTCTTCATTTTCCTCATGGATAAAACTAGGATAAGCAGTGCTGGCATCATTTAACTGCTGAAGGATGAAATAAGCAGATACATGGAAAGCACTTAGAACAGTGCCCAGGATATAGCAGTGTTCAGTTCACATCAGATGACTGATAACATTTTACTGTGGTTTTGACCATTATCCACCTGGCAGCAGCCCCACTGCCTCCCAGGCCTGCTCCTTGGAGAGCAGGCTCTTTGACTCACCCACTGCCCCACGGCCCGGGCCTCTCGGTGCCAATCCTCCACGAGGGCCACCGCCTCCACACCGCTCTCGGGGTGGCGGGCCTGGACCCAGGCCTGGACCTCCCGGGGCAAGATGGTCAAGAACTGCTCCAGCACCAGCAGCTCCAGGATCTGCTCTTTGAGGCGGATCTCCGGCCTCAGCCACTGACAGCAGAGCACCCAGAGCTGGCTGAAGGCCTCGTGGGGCCCTGCCGCCTCCCTGTACTGGAACTGCCTGAAGCGCTGGCGGGAAGCCTCGGGTTCGGGGACAGGATCGTGGTTCTCGGGCTGTGAGACTGGAGTCCAGGAGTCCTCCTCCAGCTTCACAATCACAAGTTCTTCAGGATCTTGCTGAGGTGAGGCCCGGGCTTCTAAAGCTACGGCCATGGTCTCTCCTGGACGTCTCCCTTCAGCTGGGCTCTCCATGTCCAGCGTCTTCCTGCGTCTGTAGTGTGTCCTCAAGGGGCTCTCGGTAGAGGAAAGGCTCCCCCTGCTCTGAAGGCAGAAAGACGAGGGACAGTATGAACAAGAGGATTAGGAGCCTCAGCTTCCCCACTGCCCCCTCCACAAAACCTTCCACTGCTTTGCTTGGGGTGGGACTAAGAGATGCCCTCTCCCAAAGCAGGAAGTTAGCCCACAGTCTGCCCCCGAAACCAGCAGCCAGCAACCTCAGAGGAAGACCACACAGTACAAAATCCTCTGGGACACGTTAAATGTCTTAGCTGTGCATCCAGGCTGGCATGCTTGGTCTCAGCCCAGCCGTCCTCCCGCCACACATGTCCCAAGTCCAGCCTCGCCTCCAGCTAGGTCCAAATGTCACGCCCCCACCCCCCTCAAGGTCTTTCTTCCTGGGCCACAAGCTTTCGTCCCTGGGAGCTCTCTCTGCAAAATCCCTCCCTACACTCCCCCTTGGTTATCCCACGCATTTGCCATTTTTCACCACCTCCAAACTGAGGACTCCCAAAACTTCAGCCAGGACCTGTCTCCAGACCCCAGAGTCCAACCCCCTACAAGGCATTTCCATCTGACTCTCATAAGCACCTCCAAGTCAAATTTAGTCAAAAACTAAATGCATCATTTTCCCCTGCAAACCTGTTCCCCTTCTGGAACTCTCTATCAAGCAAAGGCACCACCTTTCAATAAGGTACCCATGCTAGAAACGTGAGTATCATCTTTTTCCAAGATCCCCCACATCCATTCATTACCAAGCTGGGCCTACTTGGCATTCTCAGCCCTTCCACACAGACAGTGAGTGGCTAGCAAGAGGACTCATGGCCACCTGGCAGCCTCCTGCTTGTCCTTCAGCTACCAGCTCAAAGTCCCCTCATCTGTTAAGAGTTTCTGGACACATTCTTGTCATCCCTGGGCCCCTTCCCTGCTCTCCAAAATTCAACTCCCCTCATCCTGAGTTCCCAAAGCACTTGACAAGTACTTCTAACAGGTGTTAAATTATTGTAGTTACCTGTTCTTACGTCTGACAGTCCCATCTGACTGTATTACTGGGGCCACTACTACACCTTATCCATTTCTGTATCCACAGTGCCCAGCCTAGCGTCTGAGAAACAGCAGGACCACTGGAAGCTTTGCCTTTTATGAAAATGGTAAATCAAGTACACCAAAAACCTAATGGGCTATGGAAGGTACATAATTTATATTGAGTTAAAGGATTAACCTTTCATGAANGCCTAGCGTCTGAGAAATAGCAGGACCACTGGAAGCTTTGCCTTTTATGAAAATGGTAAATCAAGTACACCAAAAACCTAATGGGCTATGGAAGGTACATAATTTATATTGAGCTAAAGGATTAACCTTTCATGAAATTTCTCCTCTTTTAAGCTTTTTTTTTAATATGGTCCATTTTTATAGTCTTTTATTGAATTTGTTACTATATTGTTCCTGTTTTATGTTTTTGCTTTTGGGGGGTTTGTTGTCTTTTTTTTTTTTTTGGTTGTGAGGCATGTGGGATCTCAGCTCCCTGACCAGGGATTGAACTAGCCGCCTTGCATTGGAAGACAAAGTCCCAACCACTGGACTGCCAGGGAAGTCACTAAATTTCTTTTTAAACCACATCCTTAAACATGCACTAGTCCAAACACATTTGCATCACTATCTCAGATGAAGACTAACTCACTAAGTCATATGGAGAGTCCCACTATGAACCCTGCACTCTACTGAGAGCTGGAGCACCGACCGTGACTATGACAGTCTCCACCTTCATCAAAGTTACTATTTACTGAGAGAGATAGCTGATAAGCAAGCAAAGCATACGCTGCTGCACAGAGCAAACACTGACAAAAACAGGCACTTAGTAGTCCCACCAGACCCAGCGTCTGATAATACTTATTTTTCTTCGGGGAAGATTTGAAAGTTGCAAAGGTTAGTTTTGAACAAAATCTGAAAGATTTTTCTTCTACTCTCTTATCTGCTACTCTCTTAGATATGACATGGAGAAGGCAGTGGCATCCCATTCCAGTACTCTTGCCTGGAAAATCACATGGACGGAGGAGCCTGGTGGGCTGCAGTCCATGGGGTCGCTAAGAGTTGGACATGGTTGAGCAACTTCACTTTCACTTTTCACTTTCATGCACTGGAGAAGGAAATGGCAACACACTCCAGCGTTCTTGCCTGGAGAATCCCAGGGACAGGGGAGCCTGGTGGGAGGCCGTCTATGGGGTCACACAGTCGGACACGACTCAAGTGACTTAGCAGCAGCAGCAGCAGCAACTTAGATATGAAGAGCAGTCTAGCCACAGAGGGAGGTCAGCACACTCAGGAAAGCAACCTTCCGCAGACTGAACAGAGGAAAAATGGACACGGGCCCTCCTCAGTCCTGAGACTACCAGAAATATCGGGGGCTCACAGGGGTCAGCGACCTCAAAGAACATCCATTTTACGAGTGCCCATGGGGTGCCAGGCTTGGTGCAAAGCGTTCTACATTCAAGATCTCACTGAATCTTCTGGGCAAGCAGCTGAAGGGTCATTAATGGTGAGTTGCCTTATACTGATCTGTAAGTTACACACTTTACTTACAAATACCAGAAAGAGAATGAAAGGACATAATTTAAATCACGCAACCAGTTCCATTCACTATGTGTCTATTCCAGAGCACGTGGTGATGATCCTCACAACACTGCTGGTCCCCAGGGTGGCTGAGCTGCCCCAAGCCTCCCTCTCCACTGACCGTGAGCAAAGTGTCTTCCATACAGTGTGGTCCCTAAACATAAGCTAACTGTTTCATCAAACATTCAACCAAGAAAACCTGGCTGTGATATTAGCTTACTGAGAGACAGCATGCTGGCTACGAAATGGCTCCCTGCCAAAAAGGATTTTCAAGCTGACTGTGATTTTTGGCTAAATATGATTTTCACCTTCTGTGCTGACTTTACTATATAATTATTCTTGTAACGTATGATTTCACTACATCCTCAATTTACATATAAGGAACTGGGCTTCTGTGAAGATTTATGTGGGGTTCCACAACCAGCAAGTGGCAGAGTCGAGATCTGAGCCCACGTTCATTTTCTCCAGTCACTTCTCCTAACCATTCCACAGCTTAGCCAGTCATCCAGACCCCTGAGAAGATGGTATGGAGAGTGGAGAGAGCATGAAGACAGGAGTGAGCAGATCGGGGTACCAGCTCCACTCCTGCCTTTTACCAGCTGCGTGATCTGGGCAGGTCACATGGCCTTGGCAGCCACCTAGCCAGACTGCAGTAGCCAGGCTCATCAGGTGCCCCAGGCTCCCCACCTAGTAAGAGGGAGCACAGCAAAGAGCAGGAAGACTAGAACCAGTGGCTGCAAATGTAAACAGCATGGGGTCAGGCAATGTAAATGAGCACACGGATGGAACAGGGACTGCAGCCAACCACAGAGCACCAGAACACAATGGGCCCCGTGTTCACGGGCCTTCCAGCTTCTCCCAGAGGAGCCAGAACTCTGGATTCCTAAATGCTGGCAACCAACTCAAAACTGTTTCAAACACTATGAGGATTAACTAGAGCGTGATGGCAGGCTTCATTCAGCATGGGCTGCTACCCTGCCACTTTTCAGCTAACTGATCTCAAAGGTCTCTTCCAATAGCCAGGAAGATTCAGAAAGGGTGCAGAGTCGCTCAGCAATGAAGGATGTGTCATCAGAGCCAGGCTCCCCTTACAAACCCAGGGGAGCAGGGAGGCATCCCAGCTCCCCGAGTGTGCAAGCAGACACAGGGAGCGGCATCATCCCAGTGAATGGCAGGCTGCAAGAGAAGATGTGCCCCAGTCTCCTGGGAAAGGCCAAGACTATTCTGTGACCTCCAAAGAGAAAGAAACTGGGAGTTCCCGACGTCTATCAAGCTCACTTGGGTGACTGTCCAGGCTACTGCTTAGAGCAGCCCAAGCTTACACGTAAAGACTTAAACCAGGGACAGCAAACACGTTTCATTTAAAGCACCAACTACAGTCAACTGTGCTAAGGACTCTGCACCCCCGTGAACATGTACTGTGACCAATGAGTTGTGACAGCCAGATACAGGAGGCGGAGAAGGAGCACACATTCTGTGCATTTGCCGCCTCTGATTTAAAGTCCCACAGGCATGGAATCAGCTGCCAGCAAAGACCACCCTGACAGAAGACTAAAGCGTACAGCCCCTGGAAATCCACTAGAAGCAGCAGTCTTCAAGCCTGGTATAGCAGTGCTCACCCTGGACAGTCTTTATTCCCACACTCATCAAGCATTTACTGATTTATTTGATTTACCTTAAGTACTTACTACTCTGGGCTGGGCAATGGGGAAACGGAGGGGATGCAGAAACTNCAGAGAAGGAGCACGCATTCTGTGCACTTGCTGCCTCTGATTTAAAGTCCCACAGGCATGGAATCAGAAGACTAAAGCGCACAGCCCCTGGAAATCCACTAGAAGCAGCAGTCTTCAAGCCTGGTACAGAAGTGCTCACCCTGGACAGTCTTTTTTTTTTTTTTGGACAGTCTTTATTCCCATACTCATCAAGTATTTACTGATTTATTTGATTTACCTTAAGTACTTACTACTCTGGGCTGGGCAATGGGGAAACGGAGGGGATGCAGAAACTGTTCCTGTCCTGAAGATACTCACAGTATAGTGGGAGCAGCAACAGCAACAGAAGACTCACAGATAATTATTATCTAATGTGGTAAATGCAATAAAAGAGGTCTGTGGGAGCTGGCGTGAGGGGGTGACTTAAATGAAGAAAGTAACATTTGATTTGGTTCTAGAAAAAAAAAAAGACTGAGTCTCGGAGCAGAGATTGGAGGGAATGCATATTCTGAGCAGAGAGAATAGCATGTATAATGGTGGAAAATCAAACAGCCTCCCCAAGATACGGTGATAACTGTGCCAGCACAAAGACTAGGATGGGAAAGGAGTTCATGAAGGATCTTGAATGTCAGGCTAAATTATCTGGACTCAATTTCATAGGTGATGGGAGTTAATGAAGGTTTTTAAGTAGAAAGCCTAATCTGATTTGTGGGTTCAACAGATCACAGCAGCTACATGTCTGTCCAACCTGTGAAGGTGACAAAGTGTAGGTTTCAACAAAATCTCTGACAAGGAAATACTCAAGATACATTCAGGAAATTAACAGATCTGAAGATCCCTGGATATGGAAGAACGCAAGGGGAATCAGAGGGCACCTGGGTAAAGAGGATGCTGGTACATTCACTTCCATCAGGCAGAAGGAAAGCGGTGCAGGCTGAGCGCACAGCACAAGAGCCATCCCCACCCTCTGGGTTCCAGAGGTCATGACCATCGGAGAAAGTGTATGGGGGTATCAAATGTTTAGATGAGCAGGTAGAGGCTCGAACACTATCTTTAAGGTCAGGCTTCAAGCTCAGGCCCTTTTCCCTCACTTCTTGCCAGGGCCCCAGAACCCTCTTTTCTTCCCTATGAGGTCTCTAGATCCTTCCACCTTCAGAACCTCTCCCGACTCCTCACCTACAGAGCTTTCAACGAATCTCCTCACTGCCAGGGCCTTCTACCTCCCTCCTTATCCCCGACCCCTCTATGACCCTTTCCATCTCCGGACGCTTCATCCTCTGACCGCCCCTCACCCCCCCNTCGAAGAATCTCCTCACTGCCAGGGCCTTCTACCTCCCTCCTTATCCCCGACCCCTCTATGACCCTTTCCATCTCCGGACGCTTCATCCTCTGACCGCCCCTCACTCCCTCCCCCCCACATAAAAGCTTCTTTCTCCCATCTCACCTTTCCCCGACCCCCTGTAATAACCACCACGTCCTAAGTCTCCTCCAGCCCAGAGTCTTGAGTCTCAGCTGCCCCCGCCCAGCCACCCGGACTCACCCACCGAGACTCCCCCTTCACAACAGGGCGGAAGTGCTCCAGGACTCGCGCAGGGACCGCTGGGACGCGGAGACCGAAAAGCGCCACCCCGAGAATGGCGCACCTGCGACTACAACTCCCAGAAGGAACCGCGCGAGCGCCAGAGTGTGGCCCCGCCCCCTCCTCGCTAGCGGTCTTGCAGGTGTCGTCAGCCAATAGATGCACCATCTCCTCTGGCACCGGAACAAATCGGAAGAGATTATTACGCATGGGGGCGGGGCCTGCTGTGGGNCACCTTGGACACTGATAAAATGCAGTTGCTGATTCAGTAGGTCTAGGGCTAAGCCTGAGAATCTGTATTTTTAACCCATTTCCACATGATGCCCATGCCACTGGTCCAGGGACCACATGTTCAATAATGAGAGTTCACTTGGCTAATCACTTCTCTTGGAACTCAGGAAACCTGTGTTGCAACTCTCACTCTTCTAGTAACCCACTGTCTGATCTCAGGAAACTGTTTGATCAGTCAGGGTCTCAGTTTCCTATCTGTGAAGAAGAGACACCAAGGTTAAAGGGTTCTTAATGATCTGAAACCTTGAAAACAGTTATGATAGTAGATATGAAACTTGTTCTCTGACCAGGTTTGACCGAATGTATTTCAGGGCATGAAAGACATCAGAAGAGGAAAAGAATGAGCCTTAAAGGTTGAGAATCAAAAGTAAACACACAAACACATAGAGTCTGTGTGTGTGCATGGGTGCCACGTCATTTCAAGTGTGTCCAACCATTTGCAACCCTATGGACCATGTCCCACCAGGCTCCTCTGTCCATGGGATTCTCAGGCAAGAATCCTGGAGTGAGTTGCCACACTCTCCTCCAGGGGATCTTCCTGGCCCAGGGATCAAACCTAGGTCTCTTATGCCTCCTGCATTGGCAGAAGGTTTCTTTACCATTAGCATCACCTCTTATTGGAAGGAAAAACAACAAACCAGAGAATAAGAAGAAAGTAGAGTCAGACATGACTGAATAACTAAGCACATCATAGCACATAAGTAAGGGAAAAGAAAAAGGAATGTGCCAGAGAAAGAGTCAGGCAAAGGAACATCAGACTTCAGCACAGAGGAATAGAGGATAATGTGAAAGCGCCATATTCTTTAGTATCTGGAAATGATAACTGCAGCAATTCACAAGGGCATATCCCTAGAAAACCCTGGAGAAGAAGATGATGGAGAAGAAGGAAACCTTTGGATGAAGTACAACAAATTATTTAAAGTAAATAATAAAAGAAATTGAATCACCTCTTTCTCTAAAATGCTGGCTGGATTTTTAATACAGTGTTTTCCTTGGCCTTTTGGCATTGTCTTTAAGTACCAGGGACATATAAAACACAGCTTCTGGTCATTGTTCCATCACATATTGCCACCAACAGGAGATGAATCAAGTAGCCAAGAATTTCCAAATACTCTAAAGGCTCTCTGTATTGGATCCTTCCAAGAAAAGCAGTCTGCCTTCATATCCCCAAATCCTCCATTATGACAGGGAATTCCTAGCAGAACTCTCAGGGGCAAAAAAAGATGGAACAAAAAGCACTTCTTTTAATTTACTTTTTATAAATCACTAATTAATTGAACCATTTTCAGCAAAGCCAGAAAATCCTGCCCATCAGGACTGACAGTCACTTACACTGATAGCATTCTTGAACTTTCCAGGGTTGAAGCTACTGATGATTCACTGCTGGGAACACCCATGGTAACTATTTCAGACCTGTGAACTATCACACCTTCTCAATGTCAGCAGATGCCTGCATCCAGCAAATACCTTTCCAAAAGGCTGTAAGATTACATTTTATTTTTGGAAGTGACCATTCGAGTCACCAAATGGTAACACTCTCTCTGAGCCTGCCAAGGGCCCTGGCTGACTTTCTTCCATGTACAGGCACAATCTGCTTAAGACTAATATTGCCTGTGAATCAGTAGTTCCTGGACCCAAAGCTGTGTCTGAATTCCAGTTGGCTTTTTTGGCATGTCTATATCTACAGACAGAAACAGTGGGTCCCATTTAAAAGGTTTCCAACCCAAGGAGAGACGGTTAGACTCCTTGCAGCACAATCAATAGTACAATCAGCTGCTAGGAGGAAGAGATAGTTAGGGACTTTGGGAAGGTCATGTACACACTGCTGTATTCAAAATGGATAACCAACAAGGACCTACTGTATAGCATATGAAAGTCTGCTCTATATTATGCAGCAGCCTGGCTGGGAGGGGAGTTTGGGGGAGAATGGATACAGGTATATACGCATGGCTGAGTCCCTTTACTGTTCACTGGAAACTATCACATTGTTAATCGGCTATACCACAATACAAAATAAAAAGTGTAGTTTGAAGAAAAAACAAAAAGGAAAACATAGTACAGCTGGGTAGAGGACATGTAGTTTTATCCACAGATAAAGACAGTAGATCTGACCCTCTAAATTTACCAAGATTCACTCAGGATTCTACTGCAGTACACACAGACTTTTATCTCTCTGACAACTGAACCCAAGAGGTTTGCCAAAATAGAATTCCAGTGTAGGGAGAAAGAAGCTAAAGAATTATGCATTAATAACACCCTTACCCACAGGCGGAACATATTTTCATCTGCACACATCACGAACCGGAGATCTTAGGTTATTAAAGGTGAAAGAGGCTAATCGTCTTTGGGATGGCCCTCTTGGGATGCCTATTTGCATAATGAACTAATACATGGCAACCCAACTCAGCAGTTCTTTGGGATCAGCTACTTGTAGTCGGATGTGATATTTTTAATTCACTAACTAAATTACTTTGCAAAAGAGTTGTTTGTAGCTAATCTCAAAACTATGTCTACAAATAATTTATGACTATATTTATCAATGAAAAAGAGGCCTAATTGGTAAAGACGTATGGTTTAATTAATCTGTCTTTTGGAAAATTCCAAATTATGCAAAGATCACCATTGATAAAGATATAAAAACTGCTGTGTGTGCTTGCTCAATCACTGCAGTCATATCCAACTCTTTGCAACCCTGTGAATTATAGCTTTCCAGGCTCTTCTGTCCCTTGGCTTCTCCAGGCAAGAATACCAGAGTGGGTTGCCATGTCCTTCTCCAGGGGATCTTCTCACCACAGGGACCAAACCTGAGTCTCCTGAATTGCAGGCAGATTCTTTTTACCACTGAGCCACAGGGGAAGACCTAAACACTGCTAAAATCATCCAATAATCTAAACTCAGGGTCCAGGCCTTTGCCTTGCTCTGGACGGCCAGAGCCAGGACACCTAGATCAGGGAGCAGCTTCTACCTAGAACTATCCTATATCAAGTGAAAGAAAGCAAAAATTTTGGCTAGAATCTTATTTTGTATTTAATGGTTGCAGAGCCACTNGCAGGCAGATTCTTTTTACCACTGAGCCACAGGGGAAGACCTAAACACTGCTAAAATCATCCAATAATCTAAATTCAGGGTCCAGGCCTTTGCCTTGCTCTGGACGGCCAGAGTCAGGACGCCTAGATCAGGGAGCAGCTTCTGCCTAGAACTATCCTATATCAAGTGAAAGAAAGCAAAAACTTTTGGCTAGAATCTTATTTTGTATTTAATGGTTGCAGAGCCACTTTATTTAAAATATCTTAATGATGGAACCCAAACTGCAGGAAAAAGTTTAGCATAAAAAAATGGGTAGGATTAAACTGATAATTTTGCTTTAAAAGAGAGAAATGGGGTTAATCACTACATAGAAACAATTTAATATTAATATTTTGAAGTTAATTCATTGGGTAACTTTATTATTTTTATTGTGAAATGATTTTACTTTAAAAAGAACTTGTTTGGGGCAAGGATAAATAGGTAGAGCACAGGGCAATGAAAATACTTTGTATAATATTATAATGATGGGTGCATGTCATTACACACGTGTGCTCAGTCACTCAGTCGTGTTCAACTCTGTGTGACCCATTGAACTGTAGCCCACCACACTCCTCTGTCCATGGAGTTTTTCAGGCAAGAATCCTGGAGTGGGTTGCATTTCCTCCTCCAGGAGACCTACCTGACCCAAGTATAGAACCTGTGTCTCCTGTAGCTCGCGCATTGGCAGGTGGATTCTTTACTACTACTACCTGGGAAGCCCCATATGTCATTACATGTTTGTCCAAACCATAGGATCTATAATACTAGGGCTAAACTGCGAGGTAAACAGTAGATTTTGTGTAGTTATGATGTGTCAGTGTAGGTTCATCAGTGGTAACAAAGGGAGATGTTGATAATGTGGAAGGCTGTACAGGTGAGGGGGCAGACAGTACATGAGAAATCTCTGTAGTTGCCTCTCAATTTAGCTATGAACCTGAATCTACTCTAAAAGCCTATATATATGAAAAAGCTCATGGTTTGATCTATGCCTAAAACTTCATGAGTAATAACAGTAACAGGAAATCATATTAACCAAATGCTTGTTATGTGTCAGGCACTGCGCTGAGCTTTATATGAATTAACTCACTTATTTCTCTCAACTTCTCTGTACCATAATTGCTAACAATATATTCATCCTATAAATCAGCACAGAGAGGGTAAACAACTTGTCCATGATTACAAATCTAGTAAGTGGTTGAGCTTGGATTTAAATCCAGACAGTGAAGCACCACATCTGCTGGGAGGTCTTGCTACAATGTAGCAATACTTTGATTTTCCTAGAGTTTTGCTTTTTCTGTCATATAGAAATTGGTATATGTTTCTATCAATGTACATATACAAATCTCTATAAACAACAAAGATGTATTGGATATGAACTTGGTGACTTTCAGTGTGTTAGTTGACAAATGTAAGAAGATTAATAAAGAAGACCTCCTTCCACAAAGATCTTTGCATCTTTCTGAACACGCCTTGAAACTCTTATATCACATTTACTTAGTAGCTTTCTCATCCGTTGTTAGCTTGTCAAGAGAGTTATTTGACCTTTTTATTTATTAAGTCTACATTTTCTTTCTTTCTTCCTTCATAAATAATTTCTTAGCCCAATACACCTCATTTTTCAATTTAGACTTTGGGGAATCAGGGAAAAACAGTCATGGTATGCCACACTAAGTTTCAGTTGAAGACAATTAAAATCAGATTGATGCTGCAGAGAAGAAAGAATATATGAAAATGGAAAAGTTTTAGGGAGTTGGTTACAAGACAAGGGAAGGAGTAAAGTGTTTAGAAAAGGAGTAGGAAATAAATGTGGTCCACCTAGTGGTAGAGATGCTTAGACTCCAAAATGAGGCAACCTGACCAGCAGAGATAAAATAGGTTAAAAGGCTGGAGGTAAAAGCATAGTTTTTCCTCCCCCAAGTGTGAGATGGACTTCGTAACTCACTCCCAAGGAAAAGAGCATGGTAAAGGGAAAATGGTAAATTTACAATGGAGAAACCCAGCAATACAACCTTAACCAGGTGATGAAGGTCAATATCACCAGAGATAAAACATGTTGAAGGTATGCAGTCCGGATAGAATTTAATAAGAAGGGTACTTCATGTCTGTGATATTTTTCCCTAAATCTACAACCCAGCCTGATCACAATAAAAATGTCAGATAAATCCCAAATTGAGGGACATTCTACAAAATCCTTGAGCAGTCCTCCTCAAAACTGTCAAGATCTTAAAAAACAAGAGAAGATTCCAGAATTATCACAGATTGAAGAAGATTAGGAAAATGTTATGACACAATGGAGTGTGGAACCATGATTTGGATCTTGGACAGGAAAAAGGATGTCAGTGGAATAAAACAGTGAAATCCAAATAAAGTCTGTGGTTTAGTTAACAGTGATGCACCAACATTTATTTCTTAGTTTGGACAAATACACCATGGTTATGTAAGATGTTCACATCAGAGGAAAATGGAATAAAAACCACTGGGGCACTCATTATGCTCTCTTTGCAACTTTTTTGGTAACTTCCAATTATTCTAAAATTTAAAGTCAATTTAAAAATAATTGTAGGCTACAATTTTATCCTATTAAAATGATATTAGAGCATACGTTTTTCAATAAACATTTTAAAGACATGCAATTTTCTGTTATGTAAGAAAGATGGGGAAAACTTACAGACCTAGAGGGGCTGAGCTTCAAAAACATATTGTGTTCAACAATACTAGTAATTATTTAGTCATGTAGAAGCTTTATGATAAACAGAGACAATAAAGTACATGGTAAGCAAGAATAAAAGCAACGGGTAAAGGTAACAGCTCTTCAGGATGACAGCTCTCACATTAGTTATGTTCTGCTTTTCAGTGGTCAGTTGGGTAACTGTTCTAGGCAGTCATCAAGACTAGATGAAGTGGGAGTTCCATAAATTAAAATTTTATGTTCAAGGGAATGAGGATGGGAAGAGCAAGAAATGTATTAGGGGACAAATCTGGGCAACAATGAGCAAGAATAAAGATAAGGAAACCAGTGACCACAATGGAATCCACCTGCCAATGCAGGAAATGCGGGTTTGATTCCTGAGTCAGGAAGATCCCCTGGAGGAGGAAATGGCAGCCCACTCCAGAATTCTTGCCTGAAGAATCCCAGGGACAGAGGTGCCTGGTGGGTTACAGTTTACAGGGTCACAAAGAGTCTATAAGACTGAGCAACTGAGCACGTAGAGCATGACCCCAATGCTGGTCACAGGTAAGCTCCGCAGGCTGCAAAGTGGCCAAAGAAGAAGGTGCAAGGAGATATTCTACAAAGTTGGTTCAAGCCTGCTTCCACTGGAAATGACTGTGAGGAGGCTGGATCATGAACAATCTTGCCTTTATTACTCTGTCTAAGCTCCTCCCCTTTCACAGCTTAGACTCTGGAATGAGGCCATGGATTCTGGGTGATGGAGAGCTGTAACTGGGCCCTGTGTGAACCTTGGCTCCATCAACCAGTAAAGGATTCACAATTTTGATGGCATCTGAAGACAAAACATCAAGATCATGCTGGCACTTTCAAGAATTTCTGGTGGGCTGGTTACTCCTGACCTTTAAAAGTATTTCATAAAACTTATGTCCCTCTTTTTTTCTTCAATTAAGGGTCTAAATCACAAAAATATAGGTCATAGACACAGAGATAGCATGAATTTCTCAATGAAAATATAGACACTAATTATCTGGAGGTATAAATAATCATTTTATGGTCACTGGACATGGAAATGGATGTGTTAATGGTGCACTCTGTGTCCAGGTGCTCTCTCATTGAGAAAAAGAGAAAGAAAGAAAGGAAAATTGATGAGTAAAAGAGAGAAGGGAGGGTAGTTTAAAAAAATAAAAGAGTAGTTTATAGGCTAGCCAGCAACAGTATCTTAAATTAATATTTTAAAACAAGGAATAGGCCAAACAAAAACTGGTCATATTTAGAATCAGAGAGTAGTCAACTATTTTAGCTTTTTAAAAATGGTAGTCATATGGAAAGAATTAGGATAAAGATAAGTTGATTGAATCATCCCAGTTTGCACATAACTTTCCCAGTTTGGGCACTGAAATGTCTGCATCTTGGGAAACTACCCAGTCTCCAGCAACTGGGAATGGTGGATCACCCTAGGAAAAAACTATAGTCAAATATTACATTGTTTTATTTTAAGACAACTCTCACATTGAAATGATTGAATTTCCTTTCCTATATTTAGTAAAAAGCCAATTAGTTTTGTTTTATATATATTTTAAGTTCTGTAGAAACTATGGTAACTCCCAAATAAGGAGCACAGAGAAATGATTTATTCATCTACATACATATACATACACATGTACATATACATAATTCTTGTCCTTAAGAAAATGCAATTATCTCCATCTATTGTCTAGGCAAGAGTACTGGAGTGGGTTGCCATTGCCTTCTCTGATCTATTTATCACCACGTCATATTGCATAGGCCAACAAGGAAATGAGAGTTTGTTGTTGTTCAGTCGCTAAGTTGTGTCCAACTCTGCAACCCCACGGACTATAGCATACCAGGCCTCCCTGTCCCTCATTATCTCCTGGAGTTCACCCAAGTTCATGTCTGATCTGAGCCACCACCTCTGTCCATAGTTCTTCAGGCACTCTGTCTATCAGATCTAATCCCTTGAATCTATTCATCACCTCCACTGTATAATCATAAGGGATTTGATTTAGGTCATACCTGAATGGCCTAGTGATTTCCCCCACTTTCTTTAGCTTAAGTCTGAATTTTGCTATAAGGAGCTGATCATTAGCCGTGGTTGGCTCCAGGTCTTGTTTTTGCTCGCTGTATAGAGTTTCTCCATCTTTGGCTACAAAGAATGTAATCAATCTGATTTGGGTATTGATCATTTTGTGATGGTTGTATGTAGAGTTGTCTCTTGTGTTATTGGAAAAGAGTGTTTGCTGTGACCAGTGCATTCTCTTGGCAAAACTCTGTGAGCTTTTGCCCTGCTTCATCTTGTACCCCAAGGCCAAATTTGCCTGTTACTCCAGATATCTCTTGACTTCTTACTTTTCCATTCCAATCCCCTATAATGAAAAGAACATCTTTTTTGGCGTTAGTTCTAGAAGGACTTGGAAGTCTTCATAGAGCTGATCAACATTAGCTTCTTCAGCATCAGTGGTTGGAGTACAGATTTGAATTACTGTGATGTTGAATGGTTTGCCTTCAAAACAAACCGAGGTAATTCTGTTGTTTTTGAGGTTAAACCCATTTCGGACTCTTTTGTTTACTATGCACCATTTCTTCTATGGGATTCTTGCTCACAGTAGTCAATACAATGATCATCTGAATTAAATTCACCCATTCCGGTCCATTTTACCTCATTGATTCCTAAGATATTGATGTTTACTTTTGCCATTTCTTGCTTGGCCACGTCCAATTTACTTTGAGTCAAAGACCTAACATTCCAGGTTCCCATACAGTTCTGTTCTTTACAGCACTGGATTTTACTTTTACCACCAGACACAGTCGAAACTGGGTGTAATTCCCACTTTGGCCCAGCCGCTTCATTCTTTCTGGAGATATTAGTAATTGCCCTCTGCTCTTCCCAGTAGCATATTGGATACCATCCGATCTTGTTGGGGGGGGAGAGGGGCTCATCTTTTGGTGCCATTTCTTTTTGTCTTTTTGTACTGAACAGTATAAACGGTATAAAGCTAGACATGATCCATCTAATTTTACGACTGGATATAGGTTTTAAGATCAAAAGTACAAAATGCTTTGAAACTATTTAAANATATTTTAAGAGTTTTACTCTCTTTTTCATTGTCAAGAGCTCCTCATAGCATCACGGATAAGCAAGTCACTATTCCCCTATGTATAGGTTGGGCAAATTGGGGCCTAGAGTAAGAGGGGCTTGCCAGAACAATGATGGATAAATAAGGTTTGGAGTTCAGAATTCCCAACTCAGACCCAATCTTAAGACATTCTAAGAAAGTTCTCTGGCTTGGAAAATGACTCCTCTTCCTTCTCTTCTCAAAGGCCAGGGAATCTGCACTGGTCTCAAGGAATGGTTAAGACAAGGAAGAGCGAGGGCGGGAAGTAGGGAAGCTGAGAGGAGACCCTGACCAGCCTCCCTGGCCAGTTAGGGAACAAGGTGGCTAGCTGGTCTTTGGGGCAGGGAGGTGGGGGGTGTCGGTAAGGCCATGCCTTGAGAGTTTGGCTGGAGCCTGAGCCCTGAGTTCCACTGGTGACAAGACACAAGTACATTTGTGCTTTCTGAACCTGCGTCTTCATCTGTTATGGGCACAGATACCAGTTCCTATCTACCTTCATCACAGGATCAAAGGTGTTGGTAAAGATTTAAAATGTTACAGTGTCACATAAACACCTGACAACGGGACGTTGTTGTGGGGGGAAGAGACCCTGGAAATAGACAGGGTTGCTGGCTTTCAGGATCGCTCATCAGCAGGTTCATTGCACTCACTCCAGAGCGTGTGTGCGCGCGCTGCACGCACTGCTGTGCATTTGGAGCAGCAGGTAATTCGATGATGGAGGGACCACCGCTGGTTCCTGTAACCATCTTACAAGCGCAGCCACCTGGGGTGAGTGCACCCTCTCTGACTGCCTCCGAAAATGGAGAGGAGCTCTGTAGCTCCTGGCACAAGTAAGCAAAGATAAACAATCGTTACCATTTCTTGAGAGCTATTTTGTCTACAGCCTGACACCGACTATCTCGATCAATCCCCAAGGCAACGTGATGATACGGGTACACAGGATAGGATGGTTAGTACCAAGGAAACAGCGTCAGGGAGGTTAGGAGAGTCCAGGATTGCGCAGCCCCACTGTGGGTGGAGTCGGGATTTCTACCAAGATCTTGCTTCCTCAACGACTCGGAGCGGGAAACGGACAGGACGCACTTGGCTACGCCGGGCGGGAGGCAGGCATGAACAAGGACCGGGGCAGGAACAGAGACTCGATCTCACGCCGCGCAGCCGCCAAACCTGAGCGCCTGCGCGCAGGAGGAAGGCGTCCCGAGATATCCGCCCCCTACCCGGCCAACGCGCCAACGTTCCGCGGTGCTCTGAGCAACCGGAAGTGGTCGGACCCAAAGCGGAGGGACCTGGCGGAGCGAAGCCACTCTGTGAGGCGGTGACGCTGTTAGCAGAGAAAGGGTGGACGAGTTCGACGCGTGAGTGGCCCGTGGCCGCCCGCCACTTCCCCCGATCTGTTCTCTGCGCCCACCCCCGCCCAGGGCTGCGCAAACTGAGGCGCAGGCCACGCTCTCTGACTCGGGCAGCGGGCTGGGGGCCAGCGCGGATGAGGGGCTTAGGGGCGAGGGATGCGGGGGTCTCGGGGACCCCAGGGTCGCACGGACCCAGGGCGAAGCGCGGTGTCCGGGGGTCAGGAGGTGGCCGTGCGGCCCGGGAGGGGGTTTTCGGACGCCCCGCCCGGGTGCGGGTTACCGCGGCGTGGAGTGGCGGAGACCTCGGCGGTGTGGGTGTTTCTGCAGCCTGGCCGCCCTGCCCCTGAATCCAGCTTTCTTCACACCCACCTCTGGCGTAGGCAGGTCACGTCTCCTCTGAGTCTGTTTTCTCGTTTGCAAAGTAGGGACCGTAACAGAGCCTATGTCATAGAGTTGCGAGGATGCAGTGATTTAATGCCGCTGCCGCGTTTAGCCCAGCGGCTGCGCTGTTAGGAAATTTTCATCATCTTCCTGAGTATCCTTCCCCCCTTTCCCCCTCTTCCAACACTGTCTCCCAGATCGCAGTTTCTTGCCCAGCGGGTCAATCTAATCTATTGTTTGAGTCCTAGTTCCAGCATCAGTTTGCAGGTGCAGAGCGTAATATTTTTGCACATTTCCCTCCAGCGATTCTATCTGGAGGTAGATTTTTGTTCTTGGCGCTCTTCTAGTAGTCTAGCAGTAAATCTGTCTTCTTTTCCAAAGACCTAGACTTCCAGTCTCAGACGCACCAGTTACCAGTTATTTCACAGCAGGAAATTTTCCCAGTCTCTGAGGTTAACCCAAACGGAATTAGTGATTAGCGTCTTGCTGCTGCACTGGGTGTAGTAAGGATGAAATCACATTCACCAGTGCTTAAAGATACTTTGTCAATTTTTAAATAGTGAGATATACGTATAAAATGGAATTACTTTTAGTTTAGTTTGTGACCCACTGTTGCTGAGGGAAACTTGGAGTTTTTCCGAGCAAAACTGTAAAAGAGTTAAGATGCTTTCTAAGTACTGCAGTTGAAGTACTGGGTTGAACTTGGTTTTCAAATCCAGGTGCCAGATTTTATTTTGTCTCTGTTCTCCCTCTGTTAGCTTTGGCCCATTCTTACCTAATATCTGAACCACTTCTTTGGCACTTATTATTCTGCCTTGGATTGCCTTGATTAGAAATCCATGTGTTAAACATGTTTGTTTTCTGCTCATGTTTCCTGATACTGGACATGTGAAGGTGAATTAGCCCAATTTCCTACCTGCAGTGAATTGTTTAATCAAGAGTATGAGGACATACCTGAGCAGAAGCTTGGTGAGCTGATTAGGCACCACTCAGCATGGATAGCCTCAGATGCTCATTGCCTCCCTGAGTCTAAGGATCACTGATATTTCCACCAGGATAGTATCTTTGCTCAAATCCAGCATCCAGCTGGGAAGAGCAGCCTCTGAAGACAGGATACAAATGACTTGCTTTAAGTGTCCTGGAGAGCAGAGAGATTGCTTAGCTCTACCCTCAAGAAATAACAGCATTAGATGAAGGTCCGTAAGGGTTTCTAGTTACTGTTTTAGAAGGGAGTCGGGAGCTGGGGACCAGGGGTCACAATAGCATTGTTTCTTCTCTGACATAATTATTGTTATTATTTTTCTGTTTCCCAGTAGTGGTTAGCAGCAAAAGCACTAAAAAGAAAGGAACTTACGTGCTTTGCTTGGAGCTAGCAAAATGTGAGGTGCTAGAGCACATAGCAACTGTGCTCTAGCACCTTTCTCAACCAGGGTTGAAGGGAAAGGACCCCAGATGGGGGTCCTTCCAGGTGGGAAGTTGAGGGCTGAGAAGAGAGAAATGGTTTGAGTACCTGGGGGTATGCCCTAAAGAAGAGAATTAGGAGCTGTCTTGGACCTAAGCGGTAAAAAAAGAAAAAAAGACTAGTGAAATATTTGTAATCAGGAGACAAAAAAATTGACAGAATAGGACAAGTGCAAACATTGATATGGGGATGTTTAGGAGACGGAGTCCCAACTCAGCCTAGAGAGAGATCAGGGAATATTTTCAAAAGAAAGTGCCCCTTAGTCTGGGTCCTAAAGGACAAGTTAAGTAGGGGAAGAGGAGCTCCTTGAGAGCCCAGGTGATGAGCACAACGGAGGGGTGAGGCTGGGGACTGCAGATGGGCTGGTACCACACTGGATGAAAAGGAGGGAAAGGACTGTGTCGGGTATTCCATAGTATCTGATACACACAGTGTGCTTGTGAATGTTGTGGGACTTGGATGCTAGGACAGGCCCCTCTTCAAAAGGAAACCCTATGGACTCAAATTTCATAATGGGGAAGGAGTTATTGTAAGCACCATTAGGTCTCCCAGGCATCCAGGGAAGCGAGCGTCATGAAAAACCCCATTCTCCTCTCCACTCTGCTCATCTGCTCCATCCCCTCTGCCCCTCCTGGCCTTTTCGGCTTTTGCTTACTGTCTTTATTCCCTCATGGCTTTTCTGACATGCAACTCATGTGGCTGACTGCCCCAGCTCCTGAATCTTGTAAGATCTTTCACAGCCTAGTTGAGAAGCTGAGGGAGGCGCCGAGGCCAGGCTGGGCTACAGTACCCTTTATCGTCCTGCCTTGGCCAGGGAGGGGCTGGGGCTGGGTGTGGCACAGTGCACGATCTCCGGAGTGTATTCTGCAGCCAGGGCTGGAAATGGGCAGAGCGGGCACCCCAGCACATATGCAGTTTGTCCACTCAAAGGTTTGAATTAAGATAGACTACAGTGTAGTGTCAACATAACTTTTAAGTGTACTGAGAAACCAAACAATCTCTGTGACTCCATTTCTTGTGATACTTGCTTTATTGCTGTGATGTGGAAACAAACTCACAATAGCTCGGAGGTATTCCTGTGTCTAAATTACACTTTGACCACTTCTAGTACCTGTCCTGAGAATTGCCAAATCCCACGTCACTGAGTAGGGCCAGGAAAGTGATTTCAGAAAAGATCCATAAGTTGATGGTCCAGCTCTAGACTAAACAGCATTCTTACTATCTTTGTGAATTCACCTTCCATTATCTTTTTATCTAGATCCAGTGAATTCTAGGTTCACTGAGAGCCTTGGTATTTTGTTTTGGAGGGTGACAGTATATGCTCAGAGACAGATTTTCTTTGCCGGTAGTTCATTTAACACAGGTCCACTGTGGGAGTTACAGTAATTTCGTAAGCCAGTAGCACGCTGATGTCCTTTTAGCTAGTAAAGAAATACCGTAACGTACTCCAGACCAGTGATAGGTTACTCACAGTATTGTCCCAGGCACAGGGCAGGCACAGGGAGATGAGAGGAATACAGTCCAAATTTAGTTCCACATGTACCTTTACATGTATTGGCACTGGGTGAGAGGGCTTTGCCAATCAGGAGAAGTCCAGCTGCCAGCTCAAAAACAAAAGTCAGTTGTTGCTAGAAAATTCCAGCACTGGTGGATGGGCAGGCTGACCTTTGCAGGTCCACTAAACATTTTGTCACCACTGCTACAGGAGTGAGCTTTACCACAGCAGGCCTGATGTCCCTTCTCTTCAGAGACTGCTGCAGGGTTTAACACCACTGCCCACCAAAGAGTCGCCTTGGTCACTGCAGGAGCAGGAGGCTCAAGATCTTCAGAGAGCAAGGTCAGCTTTGTTCAGTGGCAAACTCGGATATTCCTCACACAGTAGTCAGTATTTATAGTCTGAATGTCCTCTCACCATGCTTCCTTCTTTACCTGTTTTTATTGATGAGCCCCAGCAGGAGCCACTGGGCTAACTCAGCAGCTAGTGTTTATGAATGACTACGCATACTATCCTGATACACTTCATNAGGAGGCTCAAGATCTTCAGAGAGCAAGGTCAACTTTGTTCAGTTGCAAACTCGGAAATTCCTCACACAGTAGTCAGTATTTATAGTCTGAATGTCCTCTCACCATGCTTCCTTCTTTACCTGTTTTTATTGACGAGCCCCAGCAGGAGCCACTGGGCTAACTCAGCAGCTAGTGTTTATGAATGACTACGCATACTATCCTGATACACTTCATTCATTCAAGCTGGATTTAGGAAAGGCAGAGAAACCAGAGATCAAATTGACAACATCTGTTGGATCATCAAAAAAGCGAGAAAATTCCAGAAAAACATTGACTACACCAAAGCCTTTGACTTGTGATCACAACAAACCCTGGAAAATTATTCAGGATATGGGAATACCAGGCCACCTTCTCTGCCTCCAGAGAAACCTGTATGCAGGTTAAGAAGCAACAGTTAAAACCGGACATGGAGCAACAGACTGGTTCTAAATAGGGAAAGGAGTATGTCAAGGCTGTATATTGTCACCCTGCTTATTTAACTTCTATGCAGAGTACATACATCATGAGAAACGCTGGGCTGGAAGAAGCAGAAGCTAGAATCAGGATTGCCAGGAGAAATATCAATGACCTCATATATGCAGATGACACCACCCTTATGGAAGAAAGCAAAAAACTAAAGAGCCTCTTGAAAGAGGAGCGTGTAAAAGCTGGCTTAAAATTCAACAGTCAGTAAACGAAGATTATGGCATTCAGTGTCATGGCAGAGAGATGGGGAGCAATGGAAACAGTGACAGGCTTTATTTTCTTGGGCTCCAAAATCACTGCAGATAGTGACTGTAGCCATGAAATTAAAAGATGTTTGCTGCTTGGAAGAAAAGGTATGACCAACCTAGACAGCATATTCAAAAGCAGAGACCTTACTTTGTCAACAAAGGTCCGTCTGGTCAAGGCTATGGTTTTTCCAGCAGTCATGTATGGATGTGAGAGTTGGACTATAAAGAAAGCTGAGCGCAGAAGAATTGATGCTTTTGAACTGTGGTATTGGAGAAGTCTTAAGAGTCCCTTGGGCTGCAAAGAGATCCAACCAGTCAATCCTGAAGGAAATCAATCCTGACTATTCATTGGAAGGACTGATGCTGAAACTGAAACCCCAATTCTCTGGCCACCTGAGGCAAAGAACTGATTCATTTGAAAAGACCCTGATGCTGAAAGACTGAAGGCAGGAAGAGAAGGGGATGTCAGAGGATGAGATGGTTTGATGGCATCACCAAATTGATGGACATGAGTTTGCGCAAGCTCTGGGAGTTGGTGATGGACAGGGAATCCTGGCGTGCTGCAGTCCATGGGGTTGCAAAGAGCTGGACATGACTGAGCAACTGAACTGAACTGACACTTCATTCTTATCTCAAAACAACATCTTCATTTCAGCCACAAATAGGTGAGTTTGAAGTCACAACAGACCAGTACACAACACTGAGGGTAGTTTCACTGCACCTGAAAGGGCAGCCCCTGATGTACTTTTGACTAAACTTACAAGGCAAGAAGACATTTCTTCCGTCCTTTCTTTTTTTTTTTTTTCATTTAACATCAGTCCAGCATCTTGTCACTGTTGCTGAGGATACAAAGGTTAATAAGACACCAATCTAGGGTCCCCTCTGTCTAGTAGAAGAAACAGATGTGGGAGGAATGGTGCCTTAGGCTGAGGGGTGGTGTTTGCACATAGCACAGATGTGGGAATCTGGGTTGCTCTGGGAGGTGAGAGGGAAAGAGAAAGCCAGTTGACAGGAGTTGAGTTGTAGAGGATCTTGGGTTTCCTTGTATTATGTCCCATGTGGTGGGCAGGGAAGGGCACAGAACAGTGGAGATCTAAGCTTGGGAATTAAATGATTAGCATAGCAGTTGGGAACGGCAGGAAAGATGGATGGAAGCAGCAGGATAGAAAGGGAAGTTTCTCAAGTTCATTTGAAATGCCAAAACAGTTATATAATCCAGACATTCTCATTATTGACTGTTTTTGGCATAGAAAACAGTCCCTTACACTGTTTGCCTCTTGCTTCTTTGTATATTGAATGCTCTCTTTTCTCCCATTTTTTTCCTTTCAGGGACAATTCAAGCGTTTGAAATACAAAAATCTCCTTGTGGGTGTACACAAGCTGGCAGTAATCCTTTTCTGTATGTGCGTGTTTGTCTGAAGCTGATGGGAGGTCTCCGGCTGGCCGCCCCCCGTCTGCTCAGCGAAGGGACATCCCCGAGCCATGGGCTCCCGTTTTGCACTCATTCCTGGAGGACCGATTCCTGTAGACACCCTCCAGGATCGCTGACTTTATAAAGTGAAATAAACGGAACACGTGACTTTGTAATAGACTTTTTTTTTTTAATGGGGTTCTGTGGAGGGGAGTTCAGCCTTTAGTCTTGCTGTGTGCTGTCCAGGTTCCTCCCGGGCACTCTGTCGTGCTCGCCTCTACTGTACGAAGGGCGTCGTGACCATGTGTACAAGCCAGAGCTTGGACTGAGAGTGAGCAGTATTATAAATGTCTGTGCATCCAGGAAAAGCGTTTTGTTGGAGAGTCCTGGAATAGCTGTAAACGTTTGCTCTCTTCTAGATCTGCCATTAAGTTATTGGAACGTTTTGTTTATCTCACACCCCTTGTCCCCCAAGACCACCCTTTCGGAATGTGTGTTACTGATTCTGTAGTCTCCTGCCTTCCGCCCTCCAGTCTTCCCTCCTCTGGGACTCTTTCCTTTTAGGCACTGCAGCTCTTAGAATTGTAACCAGTGGGCCACCCAGGTCTCACTGAGGCAGCTTAGAAGGTATGATTGTAAATTAAACTGCACCAAAGTGCAGTTTCATGAGGAGCGAGGTTATACTAGAGGTTCCAAGGGCAGAATTTGGAGCTGAGGGCTATTTCTGACCCAGGTTCCCAGACTGGTAGGACCTGTGGTGTCCAGCCTGTTGCTGTGGGTTCTTGCATCTGCCTCGTGGAGGAGGGGAAGCAGAAGTTGGCTGCTGCCAGGTGTTAACATGGTCAGTTCTATGATCTCGAAACTGGGACATCTGGAGAAAAGGTGACTGACTGATGGACAGCTTCCTTTGCATGGCTCTGCCTGTCTGCAGTGGTGGTGAAACCTGCTGTCAGTCCTCATCACCTGGTAAACGTGTTAGCTGGTGTGTGCTGACCCAGGAAGCCCAGCACAGACCTTGTGGGCCGCTGCAGACAGGCTCTAAAAATGACCAGGCACACGCCAGAAAAGCTGGGTGATCTGACTCCAGGACTGAAGTCAGGGAGGTCAGGGAGTACCCACGGTTGGTATAAGCACCAAGGACCAGTCCTTGGCAGCCTCCAAGGAGCACCATCTTACTTGGCTCTTGTGAGCACAGATTGCAGTGCCTTAAATTGAGTCCTCCCATAAAGCCTGGACTTGCAGGCTGGGGGCCTTGGCCACCCGGTATCAGAGAAATCCTAGGAGAGTAACAGGCATTTCCGTCTGGTATTGATATTACTCTTCCTACTTTCCAACTTCTGAACACAATCATTACCACTGACAAGGTGCTTATTCCTAAAATAACAGGTGTATAGGGGCCTAAAGGGAGGTGCTCCCATTGCAGGTGAAGTTAGAGAAGGTCTAGCAACGATTTAAACTCCAGGAGTATGAAGAATAAACTCTAGTGCCCAGACAGTTGTGAAGGGCTCAGACATACAGGAGCAGCGTTGGCCCAAGCAGGGGACAAAGGCTGCGTCCTGAGTTTAGACCCCAGGGAGGTCTTCACTTTTGCCTAAACTCAGGTTTGCATGAAAATTCCAAAGAAGGCGGGCGTTTGGATTTGCCCTCTGGGCGTCTGCCTAACTGTTGGCGTGTGCGTGTGGTGCACATGTGTGTGACATGTTCGTGAGTGAAGGTTTTGTAGGGCCGAGTGCTTAGTTGTCCATATTTGTGGGGTTTTTTTTTGGGGGGGGTCTCATTCTGATTTCTTAGTCTCTTGTGTTTTCCAGAGCTGCTCATGTCACTCCCCGACCCCCGTCTTCCTCTTTGTCTTTGCAGTATCTGAAAGTTATTTTTTCCCCATCAAAAATACGCTGGCTAGAACAAGAGTTATTTCTGCTAGGTGACGTCTTACTCTCAAACTCTCCAGATCTTCTGCCTAACAGCTTTAAGTTGAAGAGGCAGTTTCTCCAAAGCACCTGTTTTGCACACTAGCTTGCGACATCTTTTCAATCCCTAATGACCCCGAGACAGGACACAGTTGCGGTTATGGTATCAACCTGCTCCAGAGAAAAAGGAAGACAGGTGCACCAGGGCCAACCTAGCAGGCACATGAGGCGGCTGCTGCAGGTGGGGCATACCCTGTGCCCAGGCGGGCTGCTCCCAGGACCCCCAGAAACTGGCCCCACGCCTCGCCAGTGCTCTTCTCTTACCCTCCCCCATGTGTGTGTGTGTGTGTGTGCCCTGTGGCACTGGCAGTGACACCTTTCCACTCAGAGAGACGCTTGTGGTCCACGATGCTCCAAGAGTGAATTTCCAGGTGTTTGCCCGTGGTGGCGCAGAGGCTGTGACGAGAGAGATGTAGTGTTGCACTTCCAGAGTGAATGTCTACTGCAGTAATGAATGGAAAATACCAGCAAGAACCTGGCTGTGGACTCTTTAATACAATGGAAAATGGGTCCACTAGTAGTGTTTTGCTTCCTGCTTCTGCCCTTTAGCACGTGAGTCTTTTAAGTGCATTCCAGAACAAAGTATGTGGAGGAGTCTAGACACTGCCAGTATCATTTACATGGCTGTCTGGGGAGGCCTTACAAATAGCTGTGAAAAGAAGAGAGGCGAAAAGCAGAGGAGAAAAGGAAAGATATAAGCATCTGAATGCAGAGTGCCAAAGAATAGCAAGAAGAGATAAGAAAACCTTCAGCAATCAATGCAAAGAAAGAGAGGAAAAGAACAGAATGGGAAAGACTAGAGATCTCTTCAAGAAAATTAGAGACACCAAGGGAACATTTCATGCAAAGATGGGCTCCATAAAGGACAGAAATGGTCTGGACCTAACAGAAGCAGAAGATATTAAGAAGAGGTGGCAAGAAAACACAGAAGAACTGTACAAAAAAGATCTTCAAGACCCAGATAATCGTGATGATGTGATCACTCACCTAGAGCCAGACATCTTGGAATGTGAAGTCAAGTGGGCCTTATAAAGCATCACTACGAACAAAGCTAGTGGAGGAGATGGAATTCCAATGGAGCTATTTCAAATCCTGAAAGATGATGCTGTGAACGTGCTGCACTCAATATGCCAGCAAATTTGGAAAACTCAGCAGTGGCCACAGGACTGGAAAAGG
>SJYW01022695.1:375861-387968 GCA_006410735.1 Raphicerus campestris | reverse complement strand
GGAGAAATATCAATAACCTCAGATATGCAGATGACATCACCTTTATGGCAGAAAGTGAAGAGGAGCTAAAGGGTCTCTTGATGAAAGTGAAAGAGGAGAGTGAAAAAGTTGGCTTAAAGCTCAACATTCAGAAAACAAAGATCGTGGCATCCAGTCCCATCTCTTTATGGGAAATAGATGGGGAAACAGTGGAAACAGTGTCAGACTTTATTTTGGGGGGCTCCAAAATCACTGCAGATGGTGACTGCAGCCATGAAATTAGAAGACGCTTACTCCTTGGAAGGAAAGTTATGACCAACCTAGATAGTGTATTCAAAACCAAAGACATTACTTTGCCAACTAAGGTCCGTCTAGACAAGGTTATGGTTTGTCCAGTGGTCATGTATGGATGTGAGAGTTGGACTGTGAAGAAGGCTGAGTGCCGAAGAATTGATGCTTTTGAACTGTGGTGTTGGAGAAGACTCTTGAGAGTCCCTTGGACTGCAAGGAGATCCAACCAGTCCATTCTGAAGGACATCAACCCTGGGATTTCTTTGGAAAGAATGATGCTAAAGCTGAAACTCCAGTACTTTGGCCACCTCATGTGAAGAGTTGACTCACTGGAAAAGACCCTGATGCTGGGAGGGATTAGGGGCAGGAGGAGAAGGGGACGACAGAGGATGGGATGGCTAGATGACATCATGGACTCGATGGACGTGAGTTTGAGTGAACTCCGAGAGATGGTAATAAACAGTGAGGCCTGGCGTGCTGTGATTCATGCAATCGCAAAGAGTCGGACACGACTGAGCGACTGAACTGAACGGAATGTCAGAAAACTCTTCTGTAATTGATATTGATCACTGCCAAAACAATTTACATTTTTAATACCCAAATAATTTAAATTTTGAATTTGGAAGGAGGAATGTCAGAATTCAAAGATATAGATTTGGAAGTAAGAAACCACCGCAGGTCTTAGCCTGGAATGTTCTATTTAGCCCAACGGTGGACATGTGGGGCATTCCACTGACCATTGCCCCCGTGAAGCACCAGGGGAGAATGAGACTTAGTGTAGAGCGTTACAGATGATTTGAAGCAGTGTAGATTTGAGACTGCATTTCAATAGAAATTCCCTTTCTGTCCCTCAGTCATGGTGCAAGCAGAGGCAAGTTATTTTAACAATATGATCGAATTGTTGACTCAGCCACTAACAAGGCCTAAAGGAGGCAAAACCAAGGAGGCGCCTCGGGGTGGAGGCCGCTCACCAGGTGCTGGGGTCTGAGGGTGGAAGGAAGCTGGCCTGAGCTTGTTCCACTTCGGGAGCACACTGCTACTGCTGAGATGAGGCCAGAATGCGTCTCTTCTCCTCCAGCGCTCAAGTGCACCCGGCTGGAGAAATCCAATGGTCTGCCAGCTGCCTAAGTAGAACTCTCTGCTCAGGGATCTAAGGTCCCACAAACTGCAAGGTGCTGCCAGAAGAATGAGGAGAAAAGACTCGCTTCTAATGAGGGAACGTGTGGAAAATAAAAAATAGTAACTGTTAGTGGAGAAACCTGACAGAGACCCTCTTCACCAAGTGATCCAGGTTCATGGCGCCACTGGGTCACGTTGACGCTATGTGTGCTGATACATGTCGAGGACACTTCATCTCTGATGTCTTTCCCCCCAAATTCATAACCTGGATACTCATGAGAAAACATCAGACAAATCCACACTGAGAGTCTGCAAAATACCAAAATACTTGACCAGTGCTATTCCCAAGGGCCAGCATCATGAAAGAAAAGGAAAGATCCAGAAACTGTCACTGAGAGAGAGGAGGGCGATAACGATGACTGATTAATGTGGAATCCTGGACAAGAAAAAAGAGGACACCAGTGGAAAACGTGGGGAAATCTGAGGAAAGCCTGAAGTTTTGTAAAGAGCAATGTATCAGCGAGGGCTCCCAGGTGGCATTAGTGGTAAGGAGCCCACCTGCCAATGCAGGAGATAGAAGAGAGGGGGCTTCAATCCCTGGGTCAGGAAGAGCCCCTGGAAGAGGACGTGGCAGTGCACTCCAGTATTCTTGTCTGGAGAATCCCATGGACAGAAGAGCCTCGTGGGCTACAGTCCATAGGGTTGCAAAGAGTTAGACATAGCTGAAGCGACTTAGCACACTCAGAGTATATCAGGGAATCCCCTGGGGTCCAGTGGTTAGAACTCTGTGCTTCCACTGCAGGAGGCACAGGCTTGAAGCCTGGTAGGGGAACTGAGATTCCACATGCCACATGCATGGACCCCCCTAAAAAAAAAGCAGTGTACTAATGCTCACTTCTTAGTTCTGATCAATGTACCATGGTTATATTAGATGCTAATATTAGAGGAAGCCAGAAGAAGGGTATATGGGAACTTGATGTACTATTTCTGCAACTCTTGCATAAATCTAAAATTATTTCAAAATAAGCAGCCCAAGAAGTTTCTCGAGGGGCGATGCTTGATTTGAACACCCAGATCTTGCACTATGGTGGTGCCCGGGTGCTCCCCAGAGCAGGTTCCAGCAGCTCCATCAGTGCCAGCACCAGGGGGAACGCCTGCAGGCCTGTTATTCAGGGAAACTCTGCCTGTTTTCCACCCACCAGCCTCCACCTTCCCCAGTGCCTGTCCTAAGTCAGCACCCAGCCTGCAATTGCTGTAGGTTTCCAGCCCGACAGTAAATCAGCATGAGCCCCACTTGACACAAGGGAAACATGTCCATGAGCCCAGATTTTAAAAAATGCTTATAAAGCTGAACAGGACCACCCCCCCCACCCTAACCACAGTGGGAAGGGAGGAGCAGGAAGCCCCAAAGGAGCAGAGGGTAGAGAAAGGGCCCCCAGAGAGCAGGTATGGCTCCTGAAGGGCCAGCAGAAAGACAAGGTGGGAGCCCCAGGAGCGGGAGGCAGAGCCCTTCCCATCAGAGAGCCTCACAGGTTCCCCCCACCAGCCCTGCATGGGCTCTGGGTGAGCCACACAAGACGGGGCTGGAGGCCAAAAGGAAGGGGGCACCCCACCGGCTGATGGGCCAATGGTAAGACTGCCTTTTCCCAAGTTAAGTCTTGGTAAGGTGGTCACAGGTAAGCCATACCAGGAGGGAAGGCAGGAAAAGGGCTCCATACCAAGACTGGACTTCTAGAACAACCATCGGTAAGATGCAAGCCCCAAATGAGTGCGGGCCCGCCAACATGATCACGGGCAACAGAAAGGATCGTTTAATTGGTGAAAGTGAAAGTTGCTCAGTGATGCCCGACTCTTTGTGACCCCATAGACTATATAGTCCATGGAACTCTCCAGGCCAGAACACTGGAGTGGGTAGCCTTTCCCTTCTCCACGGGATCTTCTCAACCCAGGGATCTGAGCATAAAAGGAATAAGGGCCAATTGGTGCGAGATCATATTGTCGGAGGAAGATCGAACTGTCTCCCCACCATGGAAAGGGTGGGCCCAGCAGCATGGGAGCAGACAAGAGCCCAGAAATCATGGATGCCCGGCCCTACGCCAGGCAGGANCTGGAGTGGGTAGCCTTTCCCTTCTCCACGGGATCTTCCCAACCCAGGGATGTGAGCATAAAAGGAATAAGGGCCAATTGGTGCGAGATCATATTGTCGGAGGAAGATCGAACTGTCTCCCCGGCATGGAAAGGGTGGGCCCAGCAGCATGGGAGCAGACAAGAGCCCAGAAATCATGGATGCCCGGCCCTACGCCAGGCAGGAGATAGGGGCATGCTGACAACTGGAGACAGAGAACCCTTATTTGGTTCTCTGGAAGAAGAGAGACCCTAGCTAACTACACACAGGGTTACCGCAGATGGTGGGTCTGGCGGGGAGGAGGGTGGCCACAGAAGTCCTCTCGTCTGGAGAAAGGAATGTCAATAGGTGAATGGCTTCAGATGGCTCACTGACTATGGAAAAGTGGCCTTGTGCCCTGGAACCAGGACCTCTGGGTAGATAGAGACAGGCTTTCAGTTTCAGAAGAGCTTCCTGATAATTTGAGCTGTCTATAGATGGAGTGACTGGGGCAGGCAGTGCAGGTGAACGAGCAGAGGCCGGAAGGTCACGTATTTGAGGGACTTACCGTGAAGATATAGCCCACTCAGGGTAGACCAGGTGGCCTTTAATGCCACAGTCATTCCTGGGATCTGACCCTTTAGAACTGAGGGGGCGACTTCTCTGCCAACTCCCACAGCCACCCTGCTTCTGGAGATGCAGTGGCGCAGGGCTCTCGGCCTGTTGTTGGCTGGTGACTCACACCCCAGCCCCAGTGACAACCAGCAGCCTGCCAGTTTGGCCACAAAGGTGCTAAATGTCCAGACTCTGAGCCCCTGGCCTCCTGGGAAATTCTTACAGCATATTTATAAAATGATGGCTCGGTGGTGAGCTTTTCCAGACTGCAGCTGCTAGGAAGGGGTAGGATGAGTGGTTTGAAACCCACCATAAGCTGGGCAGGAAATTCCTCAAGACACAGGTCAACACGAGGCACCTGTCATGCCTCCGCCCTCTCTCCCAGGACCCAGAGGCCCAGGGCTCCAGTGAAGCACCTCCTCCGGGGCCCTTCCTTCCACAGTCCCCTCTCCAGCCCAGGCAAGCTGACACCTGCCCCCTAGAATGCCCGGCTGTGCCCAGCCCACAGCACCATCATAAGGTGCCTCTGCCACACGGTCTCATTCTCCCTTGAATATGCTTTATACCCGTCTCTAAGGAAGGGTTTTTTTTTTTAAGTGCTCAATAGATGAACTGCTGCATCTATACAGAGGGATGTTATTAAGTAACATAAAAAGAAATGAACTATTGAGCTATGAAAAGATATGAAGGAAACTTAAAATGCATATTACTAAATGAAAGAAGCCAATCTGAAAAGGCTACATACCATGTGTTTCCATGACATGCTGGAAAAGATAAAATTATGGAGCCAGCAAAAAAAAAAAAGTGGTTGCAGGGGAGAGGGGAGGATAACGGAGGCACACAGGATTTCTAGGGCAGTGAAACTTCCGTGTGATACTGTAAGAATGAGTAAGTTTATGATACAACTGTCAGAATCCATAGAATGTGCCACACCAAGAGTGAAGCCTAATGTAAAGCATGGGCTTTAGTTTAATAATAATGTACCAAAACTGGCTTGTCGATTGTGACAAATGCACGACACTAACTAAGATGTGAAAAACATGGGAAGTTGGGGAGGGTGGTAGAGGGGATCTGGCAACTCTCTCTAACTTTTGTTCAAATTTTCCTGTAAACCTAAATAAGTGCTCCATTACAGGAAGTACGAAAAGGGGTGAGGTGATCTAGAAAAATCCATTATCTCACTCAGAAAAACATTTTAACTACCAAGGTATGTGAAACCTTTACTATATGCATACATGCATGTTAGAGATTTCTAACAAGTGGGATCATTCTGTTGTTCAGTTGCTCAGACATGTCCAACTCTTTGTGACCCCATGGACTGCCGCTCACCCAGCTTCCCTGTCCTTCACCATCTCCTGGAGCTTGCTCAAACTCATATCCATTGAGTTGGTGATGCTATCCAATCATCTTGTCCTCTGTCATCCCCTTCTCCTCCTGCCCTCAATCTTTCCCAGCATTGGGGTCTTTTCCAGTGAGTCAGCTCTTTGCATCAGGTAGCCAAAGTATTGGAGCTTCAGCTTCAGTATCACTGTTTCCAATGACTATTCAGGGTTGATTTCCTTTAGGATTGACTGATTTGATTTTCTTGCAGTCCAAGGGACTCTCAAGAGTCTTCTCCAGTGCCACAACTGGAAAGCATCAGTTCTTCGGCCCTCAGCTTTCTTTATGGTTCAACTGTCACATCCGTACATGACAACTGGACAAATCATAGCTTTGACTATACGCACCTTCGGAGTCAAAGGAATGTCTGCTTTTCAGTATGCTCTCTAGGTTTGTCATAGCTTTTCTTCCGAGGAGCGAGCATCTTTCAGTTTCGTGGCTGCAGTCACCATCTGCAGTGCACCTTTTTCTTGTTTTCACATTTTCTTTTAAAATAAACATAGGCTCACAGGGCGTTGCAGAAATAGTAGAGAGAGGTCCCCAGTGCCCTTCCCCCAGCTTCCCCCAGTGGTACCATTTTGCACAAAGATATCACAGGAGCAAAACTAGGAAACTGACAGTGTCACAGCTGTGCTTTTTGTCTTGTAATTGGCTCTGTTTGTTCAGCAATGAACTGTGACCATCTTCCAACGGTTACATTTCTGCAGCTGTGGACATTTTGATGGCTACATAATAATTTGCTGTGTAAACTGCTATAATGCACACGATAGTCCCTGTAGTTGGATTTTAGTTTATTTCCAACATTTTTGCTGTCACCAAAGGCATTAACTTTATTTTTTGCACGAATTTTAATAACAGTTACGTGTAGATGTATTTACTCGATGTGCCTCCCTGAAGTGGCTTCATAAAACACAGTTCCCGGGAACTTCCCTGGTAGTCCAGTGGTTAAGACTCCATGCTTCAATAGCAGAAAGCAAGGTGGGGTTGATTCCTGGTCAGGGAATTAAGATCCTGAGTGCCTCACTGGCGTGGCCAATAAATAAATGAAATGCTATTTAAAAAAAAAAAAAAATACTTCCCTCCCCTGTGTCACTTCCACACTCTCCTGCTGGTGTTGCCTGGAATCACTTTTCAAATAAGCCACTCACCCTGAATCCTTGCTCTAGGATAGCTTCTAAGAAAACCGAAACCAAACGATAAGAGGAGATTCCCTGACACACAAAACCAGAATGTCCAGAGGTAGAGCAGGCTTCAGGGTCGCTGTGATTCGCTGCTCCCCTAACGTCATCGAGGACCCAGTCCTCTTCTCTCCAATCTGCCTCCCTCAAGACAGCTCGGCAGCGCCCCTCATTGTGGCAAAGTGGCTGCGACACTTCCTGGGTTGTCAGTGCTCTCCATCTCCTCCAGAAAAGGATGGAGAGCACACATCTAGGAGCTCTGGCTAAAGAACAAGGGATTTTCCTTCCCAGTAGTCCCAGCAAATCTCCCTTGAGTCTCTTTGGCTTGATTTGGACAAAGTGGCCAAACCAAACCAGACATTTGGCCATGGGACGTGGGTTACTTGGCCAATTGCTGTGGCAAGAGGTTGAATTTATCCCAGTTGGACTAAAATGACCCCTTCTGCCACCCCCTCTCCCCTGGTTTCTTCACAGTACGGGGCAGGGATGTCATGGATACTGGGAATCACAGCATGGTCTACACACCTTTGAAAGGCTTTTGACATGTACCAGCAAATTGCCCCCCAGAAAATACCTATCTTTTACACATTCTCCTACTCTGGGTCTTACTATCATTTTTTAAAATCTTGGCCATTTGATAAGTAAGAAATTATATTATTCTATTTTTGACACTGTATTTGTTGGGTATTCATATACTTTTTCTTTTGTAAATTGCCTACTTATGCCAGTTTTTCTACTAAAATAAACATTTTAATTGATTTCTGAAGAGCTCTTTAGAGATTAAATATACTATTCTCTTGTCATAGGTGTTGCAAATATTTCCCCTAGAGTGTTATCTCGTTTGAATTTTATCATATATTTAATTTTTTTACCTGGTTAAGTTTATCGATTTTTTCTTTTTGCTGTTAGCTTTTGTTTAGTTCTTCTATTTTAAAGTTTTGAAACTTTAACCAAGCATATTTTCTTCCAGTAAAACTGCCACTTTTTGTTTTGTTTTTTCCTTTGCATTTAAACCTTAGTAAATCTGGAATAAATTTGGCTTTAGATATCAGATAGGCATTTAACCATATTTTCAGTCTATGATGTTAGCCAGGTTTTCTTCCAAGTCTTAACTGAATTTATTAGCATCTTACTTCTGTTTTGTTTTGTTGGCATCAAGGCATGTGGGATCTTAGTCTTCTGACCAGAGATGAAACCTGCACTCCCAGAACTGGAAGGCAAAGTCTCACTCACCGGACCACCAAAAAGTCCCAGTAGCCAGGTTTTTAAGACACCATTTGTTAAACATGCTCCCCAAGAGCTTGAAATGCTTCCCTTAGCACATATTTCGTTGTTGTTCAGTCTCTCAGTCGTGTCCAACTCGCGACCCCGTGGACTGCAGCACGCCAGGCTTCCCCGCCCTTCAGCATCTCCCGGAGCTCGCGCAAACTCATGTCTATTGAGTCGGTGATGCCATTCAACCATCTCATCCTCTGTAGTCCCCTTCTCCTCCTTCCTTCAATCCTTCCCAGTAACAGGGTCTTTTCCAATAAGTCTGCTCTCAGCATCAAATGGCCAAGGTATTGGAGTTTCAGCTTCAGCATCAGTCCTTCCAATGAATATTCAGGACTCATTTCCTTTAGGATGGACTGGTTTGATCTCCTTGAAGTCCAAATGACACTCAAGAGTCTTCTCCAACACCACAATTCAAAACTCACATTTCATGGGCCCATTTATGGATTGTCTGTTAAGTTTCTTGGATATGAATGATTCTTTTTTTTTTCTTTTACCTTTAGAGACAATTTATTATTTTGTTTACCTGTGATGCTGCGTTTACAATATGCAAAAACACAAATAAAACTACCCAAGGTGTTTTGTCACTGAATGGCTTTTTCTATGCCTATAACACATGGTTTTAATAACCATAGTTTAAAAATACATTTTAGTAACTGTAAGAAAGTCTGCTATCACAATTATTCTCTTTCAAAAGTTTATTGACTATTTTTGTACATGTATTAGAATTTATTTTTAATTAATTAAAAATAATTAAGGGAATTAAAATCTGAAAATTTTAATAACATACATTATTTTCAAGGCCGTGGTATATATTCTTCTCAAATCAATTCTGTTAAGTCTCTGCAAAGTTTTATTGTTTAGTTATATTTTTGTTTACTTTTAAATCGAGGTTGTATTCATATTTGTCAAAGTTATTAACATAATTCATACTTTATATCTTGCTGTTATCGTGACTTTTTTTTCACTATGTTTTAAACTGATAATACAGGGAAGGGAAGAAGTATTGTTTTTGTAAATTTCTCTCNTATATTTTTGTTTACTTTTAAATCTAGGTTGTATTCATATTTGTCAAAGTTATTAACATAATTCATACTTTATATCTTGCTGTTATCGTGACTTTTTTTTCACTATGTTTTAAACTGATAATACAGGGAAGGGAAGAAGTATTGTTTTTGTAAATTTCTCTTTTATAACCACATTTTATTGAAAACCAGCTTATTAGTTCGAAAGTTTCTTGAGTTTGTAGGGTGTGTGTGTGTGTGTGTGTGTGTGTGTGTAGAGGGTAGTTGAGTCTTTGGACTTTCCCAGCTAGGGGTCTCATTTTCATCTCCAGTTTCCTATTTCCCACAGTTCCTCAAGACAGGGAAACCCTCTCTCAGCCTGCATTGACTGGACTCAGAAACCGTGGCACCCTTCCTTGGACATGCTTCTCACAGCTGCCCTTCCCCTTGGCACCCATACATTCTTGGGTGTTATGCCTTTAATACATAATCTCATTCTGTCTGTCCAAGTTCTGGTAGCCAGACAACTGAGATCCCATTTTACAGATAAGGAAGTGGAGGCTCCAGGAACGGAGGCAATTTACCAGACTGAGCATNGCTTCGTATTTCCCACAGTTCCTCAAGACAGGGAAACCCTCTCTCAGCCTGCATGGACTGGACTCAGAAACCGTGGCACCCTTCCTTGGACATGCTTCTCACAGCTGCCCTTCCCCTTGGCACACATACATTCTTGGGTGTTATGCCTTTAATACATAATCTCATTCTGTCTGTCCAAGCTCTGATAGCCAGACAACTGAGATCCCATTTTACAGATAAGGAAGTGGAGGCTCCAGGAACAGAGGCAATTTACCAGACTGAGCATCTACTAATAATTGCAGAGCCTAGGAAGAGGTGGTGGGGGGCGGCACCAGGCACCCAGAAGTCCTCAGCAGACCTGCTCTCAGGGTGTGCCCCAGCTCCCTGGATGTCTCACGGTCCTGCCTTGGTCTCTTGGCCCATTTTCTTCCGCAGGAGAGTCAGGGACCCAAACACGAAGCTGCAGCCGCCTCTCCTGTCTCGGGGGCATGTTAAAGACTTAGGGGCCAAGTGCTCAAGACTATGACCCCAAAGTTCCCCACCCTCTTCTACCTCTTTTTTTGTCTATGACTCTTGAGCATCTAGAAAAATACCTCAACAAGGAAGTTTAATCCCTGGGAGAGCGAGTGCAGGGCAAGCGGGGAGGGAGGGTACGGCTTTTGGGGGTCAGGCCAGCTTTGCTGCTTACAAGCTGTGACCTCAGCCTCGGGTCCTCCGCTGGAAAGGTAGCGATTTCCTCCGCCTGAGGTTCCCTTAGTATCAAGTACACTAAAGTCCCCCAGGAGCCAGTGCAGTGCCTGGGACGTGGTGGGGACCGACGAACCGCCGCGATCACTACCAAGATAAAGGGGATGCGAGGGCGAAGAATTTCGCTGGTCTGAAGGCCGAATGTGAGCGGCGTGGCGGCGCCCTCTGGCGGTCGCTCTCTGCTTTGCTGCGTTTCTTCCCACGTCTGCTGCTGATGCTAAGTCGCTTCAGTCATGTCCAACTCTGTGCGACCCCATAGATGGAAGCCCACGCCTGGTTCAAGAACAAAGGGAGCACTGGTTGAGGATGAAAGAGAAGACAGCAACCCTTTATCCAGAGGCTCCCGACTCTGGGGGCAGCTGAGAGGGGACAGGCAGGGCATGGAGACACGTGGCTGTCACCTAGGGTGGGGGTATCTAGGCTCTCGTCTCCTCTTCCCACCTTCCCACTAGACACAGATATCACTGTCATTCCCAATTCAACAGGCTTAACCCAAGCTATGGTTTTTCCCGTGCTCATGTATGGATGTGAGAGTTGGACTATAAAGAAAGCTGAGTGCCAAAGAATGGATGCTTTTGAACTGTGGTGTTGGAGAAGACTCTTGAGAATCACTTGGACTGCAAGGAGATCAAATCAGTCCATCCTAAAGGAAATCAGTCTTGAATATTCACCAGAAGGACTGACGCTGAAGCTGAAGCTCCAGTACTTTGGCCACCTGATGTAAAGAACTGACTCACTGGAAAATACCCTGATGCTGGGAAAGATTGAAGGCAGGAGGAGAAGGGGACGACAGAGAATGAGATGGTTGGACAGCATCACCAATTCAGTGGACATGAGTTTTAGTAAACTCCGGGAGTTGGTGATGGACTGGGAGGCCTGGCATTGTGCAGTCCTTGGGGTCCCAAAGAGTTGGACATGACTGATGAGCTGAACTGAACTGAACATAAACCGAGCTCATCTCCAACCCGCTTTGCTCTGGACATCTGGCTCCCTCATCCGTGACTATTCTTGGACGCAGGAGACATCAGTTGACTGCAGGATAATTTCTTTCACTTTTCAATGATTCTTCAAGTAGCAACCCCCCCCAAAAAAGTGATCTTAACATACATATTAACATCTAGTGTATGACACAGCAACAGTCGAAGGAATGGGAGACACGAGGCATGAGAATATCACTTCTGCTCACTGTAGAAAAACTAACTCCACCAAGAAACACTCAGGCTGCTAAAATGAGTGGGTGAAAGGGGAGAGGGACAGGCCGTCACATGATCCCAAAATATCTCACCACAAAATACGTATTAAATACAAAAGGAAGGAAAGAAACTTTACCTTGAAAATATCAGACACGTATTGCTTTCATCAAGTGGACCAAGCCATCACCACCAGCTGTGTGACTGGGGGACGTCATGTGTCACCCACCAGGTCGCAAGGGAGAGGACATAGTGCACGTGACACTCTAACCACAAGGAGACACTGGGCAGACCCAAACGGAGGTCCATTCCGTGAAATGACCGGCCTCTGCACTTCAAAAAATACATAGTCCTGACAGTCAAAGGAAGACTGAGGGGCTGACTTGGATGGAAAGCGACTGCAGAGGCAAGAGAGCTGGCTGTGATGTGTGATACAGAACTGGAACCTTCTCCCTAAACGATGCTCCTGGGACATTTGGTGAATAGTCTCCAGCTGGAGGAGGTACAGAAGCTCTTTGTTCTGATCCTGCAGCTTTTCTGTAACTTTGAAGCTGTTTTATGTTAAAATGTTGAAACTAGCTAGAGGATGAGACAGCCAGCCGGTGAAGAATAGAATCTTCTGCTTGCTGCCCTGAGAGCATCAGACAGTCCC
>SJYW01022695.1:331874-344862 GCA_006410735.1 Raphicerus campestris | reverse complement strand
AGGAAATGCTCAGATGGCCTTGGGGAGCAGGCAGCAGGAGGAGAGGGAGGAAATGAGGTGAGTTCTGGTGGCTCAGGTGGTAAAGAGTTTGCCTGCAATGCAAACTCTGGGTCAGTTCCCTGGTTGGGAGAAGGAAATAGCAATCCACTCCAGTAGTCTTACCTGGAGTATTCCATGGACAAAGGAGCCTGGCGGGCTACAGTCCATGGTTTTGCAAAGAACTGGACATGATTGAGCGACTAACACTTTCTTTTTTTATTCTCTCTTTCTGCCAGGAAGGTAAAATCCAAACTGGCACAAAGAAGGGAAACCCAAATAGAGCCCAGTACTCTCCCTGAGTTAAAGAGTCAGAGATGGAAGTTTGCAGAGGTCAAGACAAGAACTGACAGGACAGAGCAAGCAGGCGGGGGGAAAGCAGGTGGAGAGCTTCGCATGGGGCTCCCCGAGGCTTTGGATAAACACAGATTGTACGCATGGGGGGAAATGCTGTGGGGCAGATGGAAACACTTCCAGGGAAGGAACCATTACTGCAGAGCTGAGTGGTTCCCCAAACTCAGAAGCATGAGGAATTGTATTTTATTCCCATCAGTCAAAGTGAAGAGATTTCACTGAATGCATAGGGTGCTGGGTAGAGTCCAGACGTGCCACACCTTACAAGTGGGTTAAATTGGTCATAGAGGAAAGGCTAGATCAACCTTGAAAGAGCTTCAAAACAAGTCTTAAAAGATCAAAGTGATCTGCAAGTAAGCTACTAATAACTGCTTCCCATAAAAATTCCAACACTCTTTATTAGGTGTTCTTTAAAGCCCCTTTCCATCTTGAAAGTCCATGATTTTTTATGTTAACCAGCGGATCTTTTTTAGTTTTAGCTTTATTGAAGTATAATTGACATATATAAAGTGCACACTGTGTTGATTTGATATATGTATACATCGTGAGAACATTCCCCGTCTTGTTAATTAACATATCCATCACCTCACATAATTATCTTTTTTCTTTCCGTTCTTTTTTGGTTAAAGGTCTACTCTCCCAGCAAATTTCTTGTAGCTGCGTAAGGACGCGGTAATTCTTCACTGCCGCCACTAGGTGGCGCTTCCAGTTTTTAAATCCCCTGCCTGGCGACAGATTGGAAATCCTCTTCTTGTGGCTCCGGGAGTTAGTAATGGACAGGGAGGCCTGGCGTGCTACAGTCCATGGTGTTGCAAAGAGCTGGACACGACTAAGTGACTTTTTCACTTTTAAAGTCATGTTCGAGTTTGTCTTGTATAGAAGAGACTATCGGTAACTAAAAGCTTGTAAGATCTGGTTGTCTCCTGAAACCCTGGGATGAGGGAGGAGAAGTCCGAAGCGGACTCACCTAGAACATTAGTGAGGGGGGTCCCCACACGGTCCCTCCTCCTAGGCTCCTGACTCACCTGCCTTCTCTTCTCCGAGGGGCCGGTCCAGTGAGGTGGCCCATAGGGCTGGACACGCCCTGAGCAAGTTTCACGCAACACAGACCCTCATCTTTAAAGTTAGGGTCACAAGATCCGCCTTCTTGGTATACTCCAAATGTGGGACACCCCAGAACATCTTATTTCTAAAATAGAGATCCCGAGGCTCCATCTCCAGGGATCCTGATTCTGGTTAGGGTGAGGGTATTTCCGAGGCTACTTCAGTTCAGTTCAGTTCAGTTGCTCAGTCGTGTCCGACTCTTTGCGACCCCATGAATCGCAGCACACCAGGCCTCCCTGATCATCACGATCTCTCAGAGTTCACTCAGACTCATGTCCATCGAGTCCGTGGTGCCATCCAGCCATCTCACCCTCAGTCGTCCCCTTCTCCTCCTGCCGCCAATCCCTCCAAGTATCAGAGTCTTTTCCAATGNGATCTCTCGGAGTTCACTCAGACTCACGTCCATCGAGTCTGTGATGCCATCCAGCCATCCCATCCTCAGTCGTCCCCTTCTCCTCTTGCCGCCAATCCCTCCAAGTATTGGAATATTGGAATCCCTCTTTTCCAATGAGTCAACTCTTCGCATGAGGTGGCCAAAGTACTGAAGTTTCAGCTTTAGCATCATTCCTTCCAAANAGGGACTGTCATCTTCCTCTTGCTTTGGGGTCATTCCGATTTCTTTCGTTTATTTATTTTTATTATGTTTTTTCTGTAGAACAGTCTTTGAAAGGCTGTTTGTTTGTTAGCTGCCTAAGAGTAATAAAGGGAGCCCACACAATCAGATGGCTGGATGGCATCGCCGACTCAATGGACACGAGTGTGAGCAAACTCTGGGAGTTGGTGATGGACAGGGAGGCCTGGCTTGCTGCAGTCCATGGGGTCGCAAAGAGTTGGACTGAACTGAACACAATCAGAGGGGCTTGGGAGATCAAGCAAGATGGCACCGATGAGGAAACAGATGCTGAAAGAAGGTCAAGCTAAAGGGCAGGCAGTGTGTGCTCTAGGGTCCTGAAGAACTGGCAGCCTAGCCAAGTGTGGGGCTTCTTTCTCCAGAGCTACTGTGTCAGTCACAAGTCCAGGTGGGGTTTTCTGCCACTTGCAACCAAAACTGGCAGAAACGAAAAGGGCATTAATGGGCTCAAGAGGTTAAGAAAAAAGGGCTAGTGTCAGGTGTGGCTGTATCTGGGAGCTCCAGTGATGCCCTCAGAGGTCCATATCTTTTTCTGAGGCAGCTTCCCCTCCGTGTGGTCCCCATTCTCAGGTGGCTTATCCCTGGTGGCGGTGTGGCCACAGCAGCTCCAGTAAGCCCAGGGGGAAGGCTAACCGTAGCAAAGGCCTTATTGTGTGTGTGTCTTTTGTAGCTTTACTATTGTTTCTGGTTGGCTCTGAATCTATTACTGCGGCCAGAGGAAATCATTGCTCTGATTGGCCGGGCCTGAGCCACGTGCCCTGCGGTGACTGGCAGAGGGCTTAGCAGTGGGACTCTTACTGAGGAAGCCGGTGTGTGCACTGTGGTAAAATCACCACCTTCCTGTGAGGGCCGGGTAGCTGCTGTGACTGCCAGGGGCAGGGACCATTGGGAGAATCATGCTTTCCCTGACGGTGGTCTGGAAAAACGCTTCCCTCCCTCCGAAATCTAATGCTGTGCTGTACTTAAGTAGCTTCAGTCATGTCCGACTCTGCAACCCCATGGACTGTAGCCCTCCAGGCTCCTCTGTCCATGGGATTCTCCAGGCAAGAATACTGGAGTGGGTTGTCATGCCCTTCTCCAGGGGAACTTCCCACCCAGGGATTGAACCCAGGTCTCTTGCATTGGCAGGTGGGTTCTTTACCACTAGCATCATCTGGGAAGCCCCCTGTAAATCTAGTATCAGGACCCAATTATCCATTTTGNTCCAGGGGAACTTCCCACTCAGGGATTGAACCCAGGTCTCTTGCATTGGCAGGTGGGTTCTTTACCACTAGCATCATCTGGGAAGCCCCCTGTAAATCTAGTATCAGGACCCAATTATCCATTTTGAGTTTGGAGAAGGTACAAACAGAGCCCCCCTCCCCCTCACTTCAGGGTCATTCACTGTGATCGTGGGCAAGTTGCGTAACCACGTCTCGCTCTCCATCTGTAAAATGGGGGCAGCTGTTCCTTTCAAGTTTTTTGATTGAACTTTTTAAATGTAGTTTTGACCGTGCTGGTCTTCACTACTGCACGGTCTTTTCTCCAGCTGTGGTGCCTGGGCTTTTCACCACCGTGGCTTCTCTTGTATAGCCCTGGCTCTAGGGCGTCGGGGCTTCAGTAGTTTCGGCTGCCTGGCTCCAGAGCACAGGCTTAGCTGTTCTGACTCACCAGCTTAGTTGCCACATGTGGGATCTTCCCAGAGCAGGGATAGAGCCCACGTCTCCTGCATTGGCAGGAGATTCTTTCCCACTGAGCCCCCAGGAAAGCCCTCTTTCAAGGGTTTGGTGAGAACTGAGTGAGAGGAGTGGGTGATGAGCGCCAAGTCAGCCTGAGACATGAAACAGGGGCATTCTGTTGAGAGCCGCTCCCCAGCTTTGGCTCCAAGCCCCATGTCCGTGTCCGAAACCCTCCCCACCCTGACACCCACATGGGACTCCTTGGCCCTGACCCCCATGAGCGTCCACCTGAGTGTGATGGGGTCCTCCCTCAGGGGTTCCTGCCCAGTTTTCTCCCCTAGGAGGCAGCTGAACTCTTGCTCCCCCACCCCACCAGGGTCAGGAGCTCCCAGCCAGGGAGAGTTTGTCACCGGGACCCCTCTGACTCAGCTCTGCCCTTCAGTCCTCATCCCCCTCCTACCCACAAGGCTGCTGTGGGGCCTGGCATCTGGGGATTTGCCACCTGCTGGCCTGGCACTGCCACCTTCCTGTAGATGCCCTTTGCATTTGATGAGGTCCTTGATCCCAGCTTTGCTCACAGCTCAGCCCAGCTTTCCTGCTGGCCTTCTTTCATGTTTCCCTCTTCCTGCTGTCCTACATGACTTAAAAAAAACTGCATGACATAAAAAAAAACACTACATCTAGGTAAGTCCTCTTGAAAACCTCACTGTTGCTCACAGCCCCCTTCACATCCAGTCACTCCTGCACTGAACATTTTCTGCAGCTGCTCTCTGAGGGCTGGGCAAGGAAAGCACTTCGTGGGGGTCTTCCAGGTACCTATGCCTCCTGGGCATGCCCACCCCTTTCTGATCCTCTCCCTGCCCTGTGAGTGCGTTGCTATGGTGTCATCTTATCCAGCCAGCAGCTGGTGATTAATTACCACGTGTCTGCTCCACCTGAAGCATACCTCGTTGTTGTTTTTCACCCACTAAGTCATGTCTGACTCTTTGTGACCCCAGGGACTGAAGCACGCCAGTCCTCCCTGTCCTCCACTATCTCCTGGTGCTTACTCAAACTTGTGTCCATTGAGTCAGTGATGCCGTCCAACCATCTCATGCTCTGTCATCCCCTTCTCCTCCCACCTTCAATCTTGCCCACCATCAGGGTCTTCTCCAATGAGCCAGCTCTTTGCATCAGGTGGCCAAAGTACTGGAGCATCAGCTTCAGCATCAGACCTTCCAATGAATATTCAGCATTGCTTTCCTTTAGGATTGACTGGTTTGATCTACTTGCAGTCCAAGGGACTCTCAAGAGTCTTCTCTAGCATCACAATTCAAAAGCATCAGTTCTTTGGCGCTCAACCTTCTTTGTGGTCCAACTCTCACATCCGTAGATGACTACTGGAAAAATACCTCTTCCTCCCTTTTTCTACTTCCTTTGCTTTTTATGCTTAAACTGAAAAAAAAAAATTGTGCGAAAAATCTCAAAGAACACATAACACATTAACTTGTTTTCCGTGCTTTCCATATTTTATCCATTGCAGAAGCAGTGTTATGAGACTGTTAAGAACATGAACTTGGAGCCAGGCTCCCTGGGTTCAAAGCAACTCTACCACTTGCTACTTCAAAGGTTACTTTAGGCAGGTTGCTGGAAGGCTCTGTGCCTCAGTTTCCCTTTCTGTCAGGTGGGGATAGAATGGCACCTGCTTGTGAGATTACTGTGGGAATTTACTGAATTCATGTATGTGAGGCAGTTAGTGCATTGCTTGGCCTATGGTGAGGCCAGTAGGTTTGCGGCACTAATTTTCACGGCTGTAATTTGGGTGGATATGCAGATTCTGTGTTGTCCGTTTTGTTAAACAGTTTGCACACACTTTGCAGGGGCTGCTTTACCCTTTGAAGCTGGTTTCTCCTGCAGCTTGAGCTGTGGAGTGCGAACATGGCGTGTGGATGTGCGTGGCCGCTTGCTGGCTTATTGCTCCCTCTGGGACTGCACCCAGGGGGTTATTGAAGGGATTTACTCACTGCCCTGCGGGGTGAGTGGATGTGAGTCCTCAGGCTGCTGTAACAAGAACTGCAAGCTGGTGCCTTAAAACAAGAGAGATGTGTTTTCTTACCATTCTCCAGCTGGAAACTGAAGTCATGGTGTCAGCTGGGCCACGCTCCCTCTACAGGCTCTAGGGAAGAACGTTTTCACGCCTCTTCTAGCTTCTGGTGGTTGCCAACAATCCTTGGCATCCCGGGCTTATAGACACATCACTCTAGTCTCTGCCTTGAGAGCCCCAGGGCATTCTCCCTGTGTGTTGTCTTCATGTGGCCTTCTTGTATAGACACCTGTCATTGGATTTAGGGCTCACCCAAATCCAGTGATTTCATCATCTATTTTTTTCGGTTGTGCTGGTCTTTGTTGCTTTGGCCAGGCTTTCTCTCGCTGTGGCAAGCGGTTCGCAGGCTCCTGATTGCCGTGGCTTCTCCTGGTGCCGAGCTCAAGCTCTAGGAACATGGGCTTCAGTAGTCGCAGCACTCGGGCTGAGTAGTTGTGACTCCCAGGAGTTGTGGCCATGCTCAGGGATGTGGGGGATCTTTGTCCCCCAACCAGGGACCAAACCCTTGCCCCTTGCAGGTGAAGTGCACAGTCCTAACCATTGGACCGCCAGGGAATTCCACAGTATGGCTTCATCCTAATTCAATTTATCACGTCTGCAAAGATCCTACTAGCATAGAGGTCACATTCTGCAGGTCTGGGTGGCTGTGAATTTCAAGGGGACCCCCTTCAGCTCATTACTGAGGGCGGGCAGAGGTATCCAGTTGGTCTGCACCATGACTATCTCGTCCTGGCCTCCTGGGAGAGTGCAGCGATGGGGAGGCCCTTCCAAGGAGCCTTCAGGTTTAGGAACATCAGAGTCTTAACTGTGTTCGGCTATTTAGGTGATTTAGGAATGTCTGAGAGGTAACCCAAGCCAGAGTGATTCCTACCCCAGCAGAAGGGGGATCAGATGGAGTTGCCGTCTAATTGCAAAAAACCAAACAAAACCAGCAGAAAACCCCTGCTTGTGCCAGGAGTGCACTTACTTTCAGCAAGAATTTCGTTTCTAATCAGTCTCTAGATCCAGATTGTGATATCGCCTTTGAGTTCACCCAGAACCTGACTTGACCAGATCAGAGTATGCCCATTCTTTTTGTCTGGGCCTCTACTCACATAGACATGGCAAAACGTGCTTTGATCTCTTAAATACTATTTAAAAGTATTTTGCCTAGGGATTTCTTAAATTTTCAAGGTTTTAAAAACTCCTGGATTCTTGCCAGCCTGTGAACACAGCGAATCCTTGGAGTGGGGGTCATTTGTCTGTATATTGTTGGGACCTGGTGTATTGTAGAAGAGAGAGAATTTTCTAATGAGTGTGGGAAGCCAGAAGCATCACCAGCCCGGCCAGAAAAAGTTCCCTTTCCATCTCCAAGCATGTTACTGGATAGCCTGGGCCCGGAGAATAGTGGCCTGATTTTAAAACGAAGAGGGAGAGGGCCCCGAAGAAACTGACTCTACAGTGTGTGGCAGGGCTGTAATAGGAGCTGGTGGAGCGGTCAAGGTTAGACAGGAAATTTTAATTACCCTGCGCTTATCCAGAGGCCCCGTTCAAAGGGAGGTAATGAGGGGAACCACTTAAAGGCAGGACCCAAATACAGCATCTTAAAATGCAGCTGTGATGTTTTTGCAGCATACTAAAAGCTTGTGTTTCAATTCCCCACAGAGAGGGTGGGGAGAGCAGCGTTTGGCTATGGGAAAGTTGTCTTTTTATTCGGAATCCGAAACGATGATGTCATGGACGCCCTGCCAGCACCCGACTCGCCGTCACCACTGAACTCCGAAAAGGCGGGGGCTGTCCTGGAATTCTTCATTTCTCATCTCCCCCATCCCCAGTTGCTTTTTATCCTCTCTAGATTTTTCTCTGAGGGAAGGAGGAAGAGATGTGGAGATGGAGGGCTGGGAATTTGCCAAAGGGGTGAAGGGAGCCGAGTTAAGGAGGTTTGCTAGGGAAGAGGGAGGAGAGGCAGCCCACCCACTCTTATCTGTATCTTTCCAGTGAATTGCCTTCTACCCAGAGAAAGGTGGGTGGAAATAACCGGACATTAAGTGCTTCTTTTTCCTCCCGTAGAGAAAGGCAAGGGCTTCTGACTCGCCTGATTGTGTCTTTGGTGCAAAGTGATCCACGTTAGAGTTGAAATTCCCTCACCTGCACTGGATTATGCACATTTGACTGTTTTGGTTGAAGATGGGGCAGGAGAACTCAGGGCTTGTCTGAATTCCTGGCGAGTGGTCAGCCAGAACCCAGCCAGGTCAGCTTCTGTTTGAGGCCTTGGTCTCTGGCAGAAAGACGTAACTGGGAACTATTTCTTACAGGGGTTTAAGCACTGGTTTTCTTTGCCCTGCTTGGGTGATGTGGGAGGAGCTGGAAGGAGGTGGCGCGATTTCTGGAGGTTTCATCTTTGCAGAGAGCTTCTTTCTATTCCTTGCTCCTCACCTCCTCTCTTGGATGTCTCCTCCACCCTCCTCATTACAGAGTATCCTGTTTCGTGAGAATTCCAGTGACTTATTAAAATTCTACATGAGGCAAAAATAAAGTCTTTTCCCCTTTCTAAAACCCTTGCAAAATTAAGTGCCTGGTGTCAAAGCTTCAGGGCTTCCCCAATGGCTCAGCAGTAAAAGACTCTGCCTGCAATAAAGGAATCTGCCTGCCAATGCAGGAGACTCGGGTTCGAGCCCTAGATCGGGAAGACGCCCTGGAGGAGGAAATGGCAACCCCCTCCAGTATTGTCTGGGAAATCCCATGGAGAGAGAGGACCTGGTGGGCTACAGTCCATAGGGTCACAAAGAGTCGGATACAACTGAGTGACTGAGCACGCTCAAAGCTTTAAGGTCCAGGGGCCTCTAACTGTATTTACACCCTCAGCCCTATAACACCCCCCTGCCCTAGTCTAACTAGTGAATAGAAATACCTTCCTCCACTGGATTTGGGGAGTTTGGTGGACATGGGCTACGTCATGCATGGTTTTACAGTACAGCTGACCCAGGGAATCTCTCAGGGTGTGTTGCATGAATCAAATCTTTGGAGCTAGTGGATCCCAGGCCCGTCTTCTTGGGCAGAGATACTTAGTGGAGGAGCCCAGCCCTCACGCTGGATTTTTGCACAGCTCGCTGTTAGCTGCCTGCTTCACGGATAGCTGTGTATCACACGCACTCTAGCAGGCTCACCCGTGCCTAGAGGCATGCTCACTCACACTCTCTCACACAAGCGTTGGCCTCACCATAGCGTCCTCCTGGAACAAACCTCTGCCTTCCCCCTTGCTTCTGTGTCCCCTGAGTGTTGATGACTGAAGGGCACCCTGGCGCTAAGTCTCAGATGCTCCTTGGAAGGCCTGTGTACCGGGGGACCTGAGTTACTGGAATATGGACTGTGCCATTCTGCAGTCCTGACCTGTACTCAGTGGCCCCAAGACGCAGACCTGAGGCTCCCTGGTAAATCCTTCCTAGGTTCCCAGGCTGCCTGGACCTTCTGTGACCCTCCCTTAGGGCTCCCACCCCTGGGCTCCCGTGGCCAGCACTTTCTGTGCGTTTGCTGATGCTTGCTCCTGTGGAGTGGTAATAATGGTGATAATGATGAATCTCTTTCTCACCTCCTGTCGTGACCTATTCATTCATTCAGCTTTCTCATTCATTCAGCGAAGCACATGCCAGGTACTGGGGCTGTACAGATTGATCTGGAGGGGTTTCTGCCCTTGAGACGCTCAACAAACTTTGAACAGTGGGATGGATTGACCACAATACTGCTTGACAGGGAAGGATTCAAATCCCAGGAAAGCCGTCCACTACTCATGTACAAGACACCCTGTGTAGCCCAGCAGACCCTGGGGGATGTTGCATTCAGGAGGGCGGTCGTGGTCTTTCTGGACACAGCCAAGGAGGAGCAGCCAGCCAGGACTGGGAAGGGATTTGGGCCCTTGATGGACCTAAGGCCTCTTGGAGCCAGAGGATGGGGGCTGAGAGCTTGAAGTCTGGTGGGGACCTGCTCGACCTTAGTGGCAGAAGGTGGGCAATAAAGCTGCAGTGAAAGATACAGTGTAGAGAAGGAAGAACTTTCTCATGGTTGGAGTTGTGGAGCAATGGAAGGAATGATCTCAAAGGTGGTAAGCCCCTTTGTCGGGAGTTCCAATGGAAGGTGGGTGGTCTGTCTTCATGGAGTGAGAGGTTTGCAGTAGAGAAGGGTTGGAAAGTTCTTGGGAGGCTGGGGGGTGGGCTAGATGACCTTCAAGGTTCCTTCTGGGCCCAGGTTGGGCCAGCTTGGTCTGTAAAGGGCCAGGTGGTAAATATATTTGACCTTGTGGGGTCCCTAGAGCCACTCGGCCACTGTGATAGACAGTAGCAGCAGAGAGTCATCCAGGAACCTAAACTCAGCAGCATGGCCACATCCAGAGAAAACTTGGTGAGCGGGGTTTGCCTGCCGGCCCCTGTTGAAGGCAGTTGTTTTGGGAACTTCTGAATCCTGAGCCCGTGAGTCTTTGGTGGTCTCGTTCATCCCCTCCTTCATTTCTTGGCCTTTCTCCCTGCCTGTGGCCTGGGGTTTCACTGGCTGGGGCAGACCTCAAGCCCCCAGGGGAAAAGGAGCCAGACGTGGACGTGGACGGGAGAGTGAGCCTGGAACCCGGTACCCAGAGTCACTTCTAGAAGATTGTTGCTGGAGCAGCAGCAACAGGTCTGCCTGCTTCTCTCACCAACTCGGAGGACCGGGCAGCTGGGAGCCCTCTGAAGAGATGCCTGGGTGTTCCTTCCTCTGAGAGGTGGCCCAAGGTGTGTTGGAGTGGGCTGTGGTCGGGGAGGACTTAGGGACTTCTCTAGCAGTCCAGTGATTAGGACTCTGCGCGTCCACTGCAGGTGGCACAGGTTCAATTCCTGGTCAGGGAACCAAGATCCCTGCACCAAGCTGAATGGTGCAGCTAAAAAAAGAGAGAGAGAGCAAGCTTAAAAACTTCAGATGAAAAGGAAAGTGAAAGCTAACTTGGTTGCACAAAGTTGCTCCATGGGGCCTTGGGTGTCTCCCTCCTTGAGCCCCATGGTCAGAGGAGGCATTCTTCATCTCAAGTTTTTAGATCAGCACCCCACCCCCTGCCACCGCCATGCTCCTTTGTTATCTTTATCATCTTTGATTTCTTCTTCTTGTAGGAGGTCTCCAGGTGGAGAGGCGGGAGTGCCTGGGGCCAGCACCCTCTTTGGTGGGCCTCTCCTCACACTAATGGCTCTTGCGCCCTTTGAAAGTGTGGCTGTCTGATGTTGTCTTGCTAGTAGCCCTTCTTTGTGGGGAGTTCTTTGTGCAAGTTGTGGTTGGGTTATTGTGTGTGTCTGGGGGTGTCCAGATCTGGTCTTGCTTGCTTTCTTTCAGTCTCAACCTGGCGGCTCTGTGTGTTACTAAATGAAAGTCAATTCTTTGATTTTTGGAAGCGAGCGCTGGGTGGTCTGTCCCCGCACAAGGCTGCCTCTAGTTGACAATACATCCTTGCGCTGTGCCAGCTTGGGTCAGGTGTGCAGGAAGTTCAGGACTTAGAAACTCTCATGTACCCAAGGCTGGCCCTGCCGCCCCTTGCTGGTCAGAATGGCAAGGGACCCCAGGGCTGTGATTGATCCCAGCCCTGGGGTATCAGCTCCCGGGGATCCCCTGGCACTGCTTCATGAACACTGTGCCTGGGACGGTGGACCCCAGTCATCTGTCCTCTACCAACAAGGTCTGGCTGATGACAAGCCCAACTCTGCGCCCTCAGGAACCTGGTGAGCTCTGTCCCGGCCTTGGAGAGGTGCTGGCCCTGATCCTGTGCAGCTCTGTCCGTCTTGGCCTCGGTGACAGGGTCTCTGTCCCCTCCCTAAATGATGCGTGCTCCCTACACCCTTTCCTGCAAGAGCCAGCTGTAGGAAATCCACACTCTGATTCCTATCCATCAGAGCCATTGCTAGCAGAGCACCTTCTGTTCTGTGCAGCACCGTTCTTAGCGTTTATACATCGTCAGCACGAGGAGATGGGCGCTTTCAGCATCCCTCAGTTTACAGATGGGGAAGCCGAGGCACAGAGAAACTAGATGACTTGCCTAACATGACACTTTGCGTAAGTGGCAGAGCTGGGGTTTGAACCCAGGTGGCCCATGTTCTTGTCCCCTGTGCCACCAAGTCTCAACCATCCTTTTTATTAAAAAAAAAAAAATTGTTTTGGCTGTTCTGGGTCTCCATTGCTTCCCAGGCAGCCTTAGTGGTGGAGAATCTGCCTGCCAGTGCAGGCAGCACGGAGATGCGGGTTCAGCCCCTGGATCGGGAAGATCCCTGGAGAAGGGTCTTCCTTGCTCTGCTCGGGCTTTCTCCGGCGGTGGTGAGCAGGGGCTGCTCCTCGCTGCTGTGTGCACGCTGCTCGTGGTGGTGGCGTCTCTTGCTGCAGAGCACAGGCCCCAGGCGTGAGGCCTCAGCAGGTGCGCGGCACAGGCTTAGTCAGCCTGCAGCCTGTGCTCTCTTCTTGGACCAGGAACAGAAGCCTTGCCCCCTGCTTTGGCAGGTGGATTGTTTACCACTTTGGCAGGTTGGACTGGGGCTTCTCTAGTGGCTCAGCTGGTAAAAAAAAAAAAAAAATCCACCTGCAATGTGGGAGACCTGGATTCTATCCCTGGGTTGATAAGATCCCCTGGAGAAAGGAGAGGCTCCCCACTCCCTGGCCTGGAGAATTCCATGGACGGAATGGCCCACCAGGTGGCAAAGAGTTGGACACGACTGAGAGACTTTCACATCACTTCACTTCTATACTACTGGAGCACCAGGGAAGCTCTCAGCCATCCTCGACATCCTCCCCTGCACAGCCAGGCGGGGCCCTGCGTGGCAGGCCTCCTGACCTCCAGGTCTCGAGAGACCACCCACTCCCAGGCTGGGGCTGCCACCTCCTATGTGGCCTCCCCTGATCCATCCTACATGCCAGCGCCCAGATCTCATTACTTTGCTTCTCTCTTGAGAAGCCCTTTGGGTTGGGGACAGCCTACAACATTTGGGGGCTCCCCATTGCCCATGGAACACAGTCCAGACTTCTCATGATGACCCTTAAGGCCAGTCCCGACTGGCTACTGCATTTTTCTCTCTCACTGGTTGCCCCAGCTGGGCCCCCCTCCCACTGGGCTGTTGGTCCTACAACCCCCAACCTCCCCCCACC
>SJYW01022695.1:275251-301933 GCA_006410735.1 Raphicerus campestris | reverse complement strand
GAAGGAAGCTTCCAGAACCGTCAGTGTAATAGAGTGGGTGCCTGGGGTGCCCTGTGGCAGCCCTTCCATTGTCCAGCATTAGGCGCTTCCGTGGATGCTTGTTGACTGAAACAAGTCCAAACAAGTCCAGGATAGGTTTCTGGTCTTGGACCCCTGGAATTGTGGGCAAAATTGTGTACATACAGATATATTCCTGGAAGAGTACACATAGCTCCACCTGATTTCCCAATGGGTGAAAACCTCAGCCATTTTTACCTTGGGGAATAAATCTCAAGGCCACTGGGTTTCTTCCATGGCAAGAATGCAGCTCCACAAGGAAAGGAATTGCATGTCTTGTGTGTTTGAGTTTTATGGAAAGGTTTTTAGATATCTCCCTGACCTGGTATTAGAATAACTTTGGCAAGACCATCCAGGCTGAAGGTTTGGACATTAGCCCAGCTGCTGTGGTCTCATTTTCAGTCGTGTCTCTTTTGGGACCCTCGGAAGCTGAAAGAAGAGAGGACAGTCTTTGTTTTCTGGTGTTTAACCTTGATTATTCCAGAAACAGTGGAGTGCTGGCATCCTGGTTTCTAAGGGTGAGAACTTTGGCCAAATACTGGTCTTCTGTCCAGGCTAGATAGGGCCTTTGGACGCTCTTCCTGGTTGCAGGGGCGGGGGCCGGGGGTGGTTCTCTCTGAAGCTGAGTTTGCAGCCATGAGTCCCTTTCCCAGCTGACCGTGCCTCTCAGTGCTCACAGATCAACTTCAGAATCCCCCATCTCTTCCTTTCCTCAACTGGCTGATGTGGAGATAGATCATGGAAAACCTGTGTTGGGCGTAACCCTCAGGATAATCTGCTGCCAGACTTCTCATTTCAGAGCTAAGGAGCTAGAAGACCGGAAAGGTCAGCACTTGCCTGAAATCAGATCCTGCCTCAGGGCTGGGCCTGGGAGACAGCCTGCCACCATCATTTACCACGTTCAACTTTGCGGCTGCCCCTCTGGTTCCCTTGCCTCTCATTTGTATTACTACAAATTATTAATAATAAAAATACAATCCTTTGTATTATTCATGCATCATGCTAGGCATTAGCTCGCTCTTTCCAATGTCTCAAGTGGTGAAGAATCAGCCTGAAATGCAGAAGACGTGGGTTCGATCCCTGGGTTGGGAAGATACCCCAGAGGAGGAAATGGCAACCCACTCCAGGATTCTTGCCTGGGGAATCCCATGGACAGAGGAGCCTGGCAGGGTACAGTTCATGGGGTCACAAAGAGCTGGACATGACTGAGCCCACATAACGACAACAATAATCTGGGTACCCCTGTGTTGTAGAAAGTAAAGGATTTTGCCTTGGTGAAGCTTTGGAGGCACTACTGGGGAAAGAGCTTCTGTGGCAAAGTTTCAGCCTCGGGGGAATGGAAATCGAGGGTGCTTAGATGTCTGTGCAAGTCACCAGCTGAAAATCCCTCCCCTCTGTTTGACCCAGGAGCCTCCTGCATGCTCCCCTCTCTGTTTCCAAAATGCTCAGTTAGCTTTTGGCTAGCTGTTGGTTTGGCCATTTCGATCTGAGTTTTGGACATTTCCAAAGGGTTTCGTTGTGGGTACTCAACCCACCTACAGGTCTTCAGAGGTGTTTACGTTCAGTCCTTTGTCAATTCAGAGCCCCACTGTGGCCCCATCTCTAGGAGTTGTGCCCAGCTGTACAGATTTGGAAGTGTAGATGCGTTTGCCACACAATACTCTATAGCCCAAACTCCTGCTCTTAGGGTATCCACCCATGTTGTGAGCCACGAGTGGGCTGACACTGAGTTTGTGTAATGAAAAGAGGTGTACATTCCAACCTCCATCTTCCACACAGAGCTGCATAACTGGAACACATTATTTCTCAGCCTCACTTTTTATGTCCTTAAAATAGGGCTGTTAACAGCTTTTGCTCAGGACTGTTTTGAGGACAAAGTTCTCTTTCTATGCCTCTATCAGTTAGAATGCTTGACTGTTAGTGATGGAAAGAGAATGCTAACTAATTTAAATAAGGAAAGAACAGGTGACTCTTGGTTCATATACCTAGGAGATGAAGTGAAAGTGTTTTAGACACAAGTAATCAGTAATTTTCTCTTGCTGTACCTTGATTGTGCTTTTTTCTATATTCTTTCTTTCCAAATAGTGTGTTGTCCCTGGTGCTTGCCATGATGGTTGCTAGCAGCTCCAGGCTACACTGCCCCAGAGGATGGTGGGCTACTTCATCCCAGAATCCATAGCAGTCTCAGAAGAAGGCTTCTGATTGGCCCTCATAGGGGTACATGCCCATCTCCTGGACCAATCATTGCATCCAGGATACTGTAATTGGTTAGATTCAGGTCATGTGCCACAGGGCATCATAAAATAGCTCCACCATCATCATATGTGGCAGGAGCTGCCAGATAGACAAAATGTCTCATTTCTATAGTGCCTTCCTGACCTGATGCTTAGTGGGTGCTTGGTGAGTTTATATTCCCTTTTTTTTTTTTTTTGGATTAACTTGACTGAAGTGAGTTACAGCTAAAGAAAAGCCCTTTGATACAGAAAATATGTCTCTATTAAGCACCAGTTTGCTACTTTTCCCCCAACACTCAAGGAAATTGATCTTTCTTTTAAACCATTTCTTTTCCAATTATGAAAATCATATGTACACATTCGGGGTATTTAACAAAATGGCACACGTGGAGCCTTTAAAAACGATGATCTACCACAGTGTTTGATGACCAGAGGATAAATGTTAACAGTGTGAGAAGCAGGAACAAAAGCATATTTCCAAACTGTGTGTAAAAGATAATTGTTTGCGTTTATAGTTTATGTACATGGACATGTACAGACATGTAGGAGAAGTCACAGGGGTCACTGGGTTAGCAGTTCTACCTCCGTAGACCTAGGGATCTAGAATCGGATTCCAGGCGCTCTCCACCTCAGTCCCCTTTGGAGGCAGAGAGGCCTTAATACCTTCCTCTCTTTTTCTTTTAGTCCTTACTAATTCCATTACATCTGTCTCAAAGCAGAATTGCTCCAAGACCAGACATGTGGTGGTTTTGTACAAAGGCTGGATAAGGGGTTTACTAGATTACCTGTCAGTCCTGGGAACTGGGTGGCTTCCCAGGGGATTCAGTGGTAAAGAATCCACCTGGCAGTGCAGGAGACCCAGGAAGGAAGATTCCCCTGGAGGAGGAAATGGCAACCCACTCCGGTATTCTTGCCGGGAAAATCCCATGGACTGGAGCCTGGCAGGTTACAGTCCATAGGGTCTCAAAGAGTCAGGCCCAAGTGAGCATGCACTCACATGCACACATAAGCACACACTGGAAACGTAGGTCTTCTTTTCTCCTCCCACCCTACCCTCCCTAAGAGGGTCCCCGGCAGCCCTGGCTGTCCTGGGTTGCACCCCTGTCTGTTTATGGTTGATTGGACCATGGGTGGACCCGTGGCCAGATTAGGTCAATTGGCTTCTGTATCTGGGAATTTGGGGCTGGAATTTGGCACACTGGCCCTGCAGGTGGCTGTCCTGCAAGGATAATTCAGTGTGGGGTGGCCATTTTCTGCCACCTGGCCCAGACACAAGAGCTTGAGAGAGAATGTGGCCTCCGGGCTTGAACACATTGGCTCTGCCCTTTCCAATCTTCATCCAGGCCTCTGTATTTTGCCCTTGGCTCTTGAGATATCCTTTTTGTATAATGAATACCTCCTTTTTTGCTTACGCCAACAAGTGTGTTTCTGTCACTCGCCACCTAAAAGCTCTAACTAATGTGGGCAAGTGTTTGTATCAGAGCCACGGAATTAAAAATTCCCTTAAATTCATCACAAGCATTTGCTAGCTCATGTCTGAAACTGCTTTTTAGCTTTGTGGGTTCTCTGTTTCTTTGTTTTCTGCTTCTCCTTCCCTCCCCCCTCTTTGCTCAGAGTCACAGCTAGGACACTTTCCAATTCTCTACAACATACCAGTCTTTGTGGACTATAAATAGGAAGACAAACAAGGCTGGGCAGTTGGAGAAATTGTCATTCAGGGGTTGGTGATTGTGATACATTAAATGGAAAAGTCTGGCATGCTCTATGGAAGGCTGGAGATTTTCGAGTTGAGCTGGATCTTTTTTCTTTAACTGGCTGGGGCAGGGAGACCCCTAAGTTCTGACGGAGCTGCTGGTGGTTACCTGTGAGCCGGCAGAGTTGGAGTGAGCACTCGTGGCCGGGATCCGCTCAGGGGAAAGGACTGTTGAGGAGTACTTTAAGCCCTTTTGTTGCTGGTGGTGGTTAGGCACTCAGTCCTGTCTGACTCTTTGTGATCCCATGGACTCTAGCCCACCAAGCTCCTCTGTCCTTGGGACTTTTCAAGCAAGAATATTGGAGTGGGTTGCCATTTCTTCTTCCAGAGGATCGTCCCAAACCCTTCTGTAAACACTTACATTGTCATCTCTGCTGCAGAGTAAGAAAAATGAATTTTAGAGAAGAGACTCCCCTGCCCCAGGTCACTAGGATTGGTGCTAAGCTGGGGGTGATGCTCCGTCTTTCCTAAGCTCTGGAGGGGCAACCTGTTTTGTGTCCTCCTTATGAAGACTTGGGGAGGAGGATGGTTTCTGCTAAGTGCTTTAAGGACACACAGGGGACTGAGGGATGGTTGGGTATTTTACTCTTTCCCTCTGTCTGAGGCTCACGTGTGCAGGGATCTTCAGTCTCTTCTATGAGAGCCCGCTCACCACCATCCCCCAGCCCCCTTTCCCCCCATCTTCTTCTAGGGGGAGCCTCTCCTCCTTCAACAGACTTGACTTCTAAGTCTTCTTTGGAGCCGGTGTTCTGGCTCCGAGAGTCTGCCGCAAACTGAGTCTTTGCCGGCCTCTAGTGAGAGAGTTTGAAGCTGCAGGTGGGTGACCGTGGCATTTCTGTCGAGCCAAGCTGACATGGTGGCGGCCTCCTCCGTGAAGCTGAAAGTCCTGCAACATCTTGCTTCACCAGTTGCTTTGTTTTTGGCGAAGTCCACAGCGGAGTTAGGACCCTCGAAGCAAGAATGACAAGGAAGGACTTGCTGGCAAGGCGTTTTGGGGGTGGTGATAGTGGAAGCTCGGACTTTCACTTAATGAGACACTCTTCCCTCTAGGTGTTAAGAGACATTCAAGTTGGAATTTGGAAAAAGTGCATTGAGCTTGTCTTACCTCTCACTCTGCTTTAGAAAATGTTCTTTCCTCTTGGGGAAGATAATCTTTGGAGGAAAATTGAAATTTCCCTTTAGGCATACATATTGTGCGTGCGTGTGTGTGTGTGTGTGTGTGTGTGTGTGTGTGTTTGTGCTCAGATGCTAAGTCATGTCTGATTCTTTGTGACCCCATGGACTGTAGCCCACCAGGCCCCTCTGTCCATGGATTCCTCCAGGCAAGAGTACTGGAGTGGGGTGCCATTTCCTCCTCCAGAGCATTTTTCTCAACCCAGGGATCGAGCCCACGTCTCCTGCCTTGGGAAGGGGATTCTTTATCACTGAGCCACCTGAGAAGATCTATTCTTCTTAGATGGATAAATTATGGAAGTGGTATAGAAGCTGTTTGACAAATTCACAAAAAAAATTTTAAAGAAGAGAAGTAAAAAGCCCGTAAAACTGCCTTGGGGGTGATGGAAGGACATGCAAGGGGTGAGATAGAGCAAGGACTGCTCTTTCGGATTGACCTATTTGTTTATTTTTAAATGTATCCTCCAGAGTATTGTATGTATTGCATTCTCTTAGTACAGACTGACTGACTTTAAAGACAAATTCATTCAGGTCACATTTTGAATCTTCAGGAAGATGATGGATTATTTAATAAGTGGTGTGGGGATTACTAACTAACCATGTGGAAGAAAATAAGGTTAATGATCAACTTTACATGTCAAATCAGAATAAATTTCAGAGATTAAAGATTTACATGTTTTTTTTTAAAGAGTCCTAACAGCTGTAGACCAAAACACAGGTTTTTTATTGTTTCTGTGACCTTGGTGGCAAGGAAGGATTTTCTAAGCATAACACTTGTGAGAGCAAAGCAAAGATTGATAGCTTTTGAAAAACATTTCCACCGTAAACAAAATTGAAAGGCAAGTGACAGAGCTAATGTAGAAAACACCGAGAAAGGTAAATAGTTTAACGCCAAAATGGGACACAAATGGGAAATAGGAATGGTTTCTTAAAATGTCAGAAATATTAAGTTATTTAGTTTTAAAAGTAGTACATACCAATCTACTGGACTTTTTGTTTCATGGTTGTTAAGTAGGATATTGCCAATTTTTTGCTTTTATGCATAGTGCTTCTTCTTAAACAATTTAATGTAATGTTTTTATGTGATATAACATTTATGTGCATGTTTTAAGGGATGGATTCCAAGCAGGGGAATTAACGATTAGAAGGGTGAAAGCATTTTATTTTTGGTAAATATTTCCAAAACGCCCTCCAAAATTTTGATTCAGGTTACATGCTCATCAACATGAGGGTGCCTCTTCCCCTACATCCCTGTGGGAAGACAGGCCTTAAAAAAAAAAAAATTGTGTATCTGTTTGTTTATTGGCTGCAGTGTGTCTTCACTGCTGCATGTGGGTTTTCTCTAATTGCGGCCAGCAGGGGCCCCTCTTTGTTGCTGCGGGCTTCTCATTGCCATGGCTTCTTTTGTTGCGAAACGCCAGCTCTAGGGTGAGCAGGCTTCAGGAGTTGTAACCTCCTGGCTCTTAGAGCACAGGTTCAGTACTTGTGGTGCCTGGGCTTAGCTGCTCCTTGGCACGTGGCATCTTCCCAGACCAGGATCGAGCCAGCGTCCCTTTCATTGCAAGGCAGAGGCTCAACCACTGGACCACCAGGGAAGCCCCTTGTTTTGTTTTTTTTGACTGTGTCTCGAGGCATATGGGATCTCAGTTTCTCCAACCAGGGATCAAAGCCACATCCCCTGCAGAAGCATGGGGTCTTAACCACTGGACTTCCAGGGAATTTCCCCATGTTTTCAGTGATGACCGTGTGATAAGGGAAAAAAATAGCTTGTCATGTGGACACGTATGCACCCTTTGTAATAGGCATGGCTGTAATGACTGTAGCTTGGGTCAGAGGGAACTGTAAATAAATCTCTTGGTGGCGTTGACTTTGGCCCTTGCCAACTTTCCCCGGCAGTTCCTGCTTATATTCCACAAGGCCGCCGCAGGAGAGCTGCAGGAAGACAGCGGGCTGCTGGCACTGGCGAAGCTCTCTGAGATCGACGTTGCCCTGGAGGGCGTCAGAGGTGCCAAGGACTTCTTTGAAGCCAAGGTAGGTGCCTCCTTCCTGCGCGGCACAGCCCCTCTGTCCCTGCACCCTGCCCAGCCGAGCTCCCAGCCAGCGACCAGCTCATCAGGACAAGGGAGACGGCACTCGCCTGAGCATGTGAGATGGTAGGGAAAAGAGAGTGTGTGTCTGTGTGCCATCTGAAAATTAAAAATTAAATGGCCCAATGGCAGATGCTTTGGATCCTGGTTTCAGATTTCTTTTAAATTTTTGGCTGTGCTGGCTCTCCATCCCTTCTCGGGCTTTTCTCTAGTTGTGGAGCGTAGTTCTCACTGCAGTGCCTTCTCTTGTGAGGAGCACGGGCTCTAAGGCACTCGCGTTTCAGGAGCTGCAGCTTGTGGGCTCAGTAGCTGTGGCTCCCAGGTTTTCTAAAGCACAGGTGCAATAGTTGTGGTGCATGAGCTTAATTGCTCGGCAGCATGTGGGATCTTCCCAGACCAGGGATCGAGCCCATATCTCTTACATCGACAGGGGGATTCTTTACCACTGAGCCATCAGGGAGGCTCCTGATATCAGATTCAAACAGGCTTGCTGGTGCAATGGTCCCAGATGACTCTCGAGTCAGGTTTTCCTAGAGAATTCCTCTCTACCCCAAACCACATGAGTTACTTGAACGGCTGCGTCTGTGTCTGCATGTTAGACGCCTGTGTGTAAGCAAGTGACTAACGGGGCCCGAGAAGGCTGCCTTGTTGGCTTGCCCTGGATCAGAATCGTTCTGTGCAACGTTGACGACGCCAGGAAGCCGGGAAGGATTCTGCAGCATGTGGTCTTGGAGCCCTTCTGGGTGCTTCTGTTCATTCATGAGTTCATACAGTCATTGAACATTTCTGGAGATTTTATCTCAGTCTGGGTGCTGTCATTTTCCTCTCCACAGAGCACACTGGCAGAAGGAGAGGTCAAGAAAACACTCCAGATGTCCTTCTGCAATTGANAGAAGCACATCATGCTTGTTTACTTATACAACCAGAAAGCCACACAGGAAACTGTCATCAGTGGGTTACTTGAGAGGGGAAAGAACCTAAGGGTCCTGAGTTTCCTAGGGAAAGAATCTAGGTTTGAGAGGGTTTTAAATTTTTTCTGTTATATGTTTTTGAATTCTTAAAAGTATTAAACTGTAAACACATACTGCTTTACTGTTGCAACTGCTAATAACAGTTACTAAAAAAGAAAAGGGACTCTCCGACTGCAAAGAAAGTGAGAAGAGCAGTTGAACATGCATGTGGGAACTCTTCGGGACAGCAAAAATATGAAATCCTCAATATGCAAGACTCAGGAGAAAGCGAATACCATTTGGGGACACACTGTGGGGTGTTTACATGAAAGGATATGTTTATCGTATTCCAAGATCGTTTTTACGATTTAATTTTCTTGGTACATCTGGAGGTTGGAAATTTAAAAAAAAAGTTTAAATATGCAAGTACTTTTAGAATAAAAATGTTTTCAAACATAAAAATGGATCCGTTTCCATAGTTATCATCTGAGCAGTCTTTCCTTGCTGTTTGCTGTGCTCTCTTCCCTCACTCTCTTCCTTGTGTTTCCTCTTTGCTTTTCAGCTGTGTACCCAACGCTGTAAGTTAGGGTACCAATCTGAGTGGTACTGCCTTCTCCACTAACGAATCCATCCTCCTTTTTTTATTTACTTCCAAATGTCTGCACCCTCCCTTCCTCATCACCTACTCTTTTCTAATCCTCTGTACTCTCTGCTCCACAGACACACCTCCAGTCCCCAGGCCCAGATGCCTTGATAATGCTACAGATTTGGCACTACCAGCCAATCTCTTCCTCCCTCTCTTCTGAGACTGGTTCCTGCTTCTAACCTGGTCCTCCCTGTAACTTCTCTCTGTCCACCAGCTACACTTTTTCTTCCTAAGAGCCTGCCTTAGCTCCATGCTTTTCCTCTCTACAGTTGCTGGTTATGGGTAATTCCCCAAGGTTTCACAGATCTTCTCTCCATGGGTGACTCTCAGATTTTTAGTTCTGACTGCCTCTAAATCTCCTTCATTTCAAACTGTCTCTTTAAAATTTTTAGATGATTCCATGATGGCATCCCGCTCCGGTATTCTTGCCTGGAGAATCCTATGGACAGAGGAGCCTGGTGGGTTACAGTCTGTGGGGTCTCAAAGCCTGGTGGGTTACAGTCCATGGGGTCTCAAAGAGTCAGACACGGCTGAGCAACTAACACTGTTAGTTTGCTAGGGCTGCTGAAACAAGGTACCACCAACTGGGTGGCTTAGCAGAAATTCATTGTCTCACAGTGCTGGGTGATAGAAATTCAAGATCAAGGTGCTGACTGGTTCTTTCAGAGGGCTGAGGAAGAATGCTGGCTCCACGCCTCTCTCGCAGCCTCTGGTGGTGCGCTGGCAACCTTTGGTGTCTCTTGGGGTGTAGAAGTATCACCTGATTCCTATCTCATGTTCACGCGGAGTGCTCTGTCTATACATTTCTGTGTACAGATTTCCTCTTTTTAGCTTATTTTCTTTGTTATTTATTTGGCTGCGCAGGGTCTTAGTAACATCACCTGGTATCTTTGTTGGGGACCTCAGGCTTCTCTCTAGCTGTAGAACTCGGACTCCAGACTCCGTGGGCTCAGCAGCTGCCTCCCTCTGGCTTTGTTGCCTAATGGCACGTGATTGAACCCACATCTCCTGCACTGGAAGGTGGATTCTTAACCACCAGACCATCAGGGATGTCCCCAGATATCTTCTTTTAAAAAAAACAAACAAGCCTAACGTCACTTATTTATGTTTGGCTGTGCTGGGTTTTCATGGCTGCGTGGGTGTTCCTCCAGTTGCAGTGAGTGGGGGCTACTCTCTAGTTGTGGTGGGTGGGCTTCTCTTGTTGCGGAACACAGGCTCAAGGCACAAGGGCCTCAGTAGTTGCAGCACGTGGGTTTGGTAGTTACGGCGCGGGGGCTTAGTTGCGCTGAGGCATGTGGGATCTTCCTGCACCAGGGTTCGAACCTGTGTCTCCTGCATTGGCAGTGGACTCTTTACCACTGAGCTACCAGGGAAGTCCCCAGATTTCCTCTTTTTATAGGGATACTTGTCATACTGAATTTTGGTCTACCCTAATGATTTCATTTTAGCTTGATTACCTCAAATACCCTATCTCCAAATAAAGTCACTTTCTGGGGTACATTCTGAGGTTTGGAGGCCAACATATCTTTTGGGGGGGGNTTTCCTCTTTTTAGCTTATTTTCTTTGTTATTTATTTGGCTGCGCAGGGTCTTAGTAACATCACCTGGTATCTTTGTTGGGGACCTCAGGCTTCTCTCTAGCTGTAGAACTCGGACTCCAGACTCCGTGGGCTCAGCAGCTGCCTCCCTCTGGCTTTGTTGCCTAATGGCACGTGATTGAACCCACATCTCCTGCACTGGAAGGTGGATTCTTAACCACCAGACCATCAGGGATGTCCCCAGATATCTTCTTTTAAAAAAAACAAACAAGCCTAACGTCACTTATTTATGTTTGGCTGTGCTGGGTTTTCATGGCTGCGTGGGTGTTCCTCCAGTTGCAGTGAGTGGGGGCTACTCTCTAGTTGTGGTGGGTGGGCTTCTCTTGTTGCGGAACACAGGCTCAAGGCACAAGGGCCTCAGTAGTTGCAGCACGTGGGTTTGGTAGTTACGGCGCGGGGGCTTAGTTGCGCTGAGGCATGTGGGATCTTCCTGCACCAGGGTTCGAACCTGTGTCTCCTGCATTGGCAGTGGACTCTTTACCACTGAGCTACCAGGGAAGTCCCCAGATTTCCTCTTTTTATAGGGATACTTGTCATACTGAATTTTGGTCTACCCTAATGATTTCATTTTAGCTTGATTACCTCAAATACCCTATCTCCAAATAAAGTCACTTTCTGGGGTACATTCTGAGGTTTGGAGGCCAACATATCTTTTGGGGGGGGGACATAATTCAATCCATAAGGATATGCTCCAGTTACTATTTCTATGTAACAAATTATTCCAAAATTTAGTGCCTTCAAACAACCATTTTATTATGTTCATGGATCTAGTGGACCAGGAACTCAGACAAGGCACAGTGAAGATACCTGTCTCTGCTTCATGATGTCCTGGGCTTGGATGCCTGGGTACGACTTAGCTGGGGCTGGCATCATCTGGTGGCATTTTTCACTCAAGTGTCTGGTTGTTGATACTGGGACTTTAGCTGGGGCTATAGATATGGACAGTTACTTGTGTCTCTCCTTATTGTCTGGACTTCCTCCCAGAATGGCAGCCTCAGGACATTTGGACTTACCATTTGTCAGCTCTTTTTAAAAATTATTATTATTTTACATCAGCTCTTGCCTTAAAAGGAACTGTGAGCAAACAAGCTCCATCACCTTTATGATTTAGTATTGGAAGGCATCTTGTTTCACTTCCACCAGGGTTTACTGGTTATAAGGGATTGAGGAGAATTAAACTCTAGTTCCCTGGTGGCTCAGTGATAAAGAATCCGCCTGCACTGTAGGAGACATAGGTTCAATCTCTGTGTCGGGAAGATTCTCTGGAGAAGGAAACAGCAACCCACTCCAGTATTCTTGCTTGGACAATTCCATGGACAGAGGAGCCTGGCGGGCTACAATCCATGGGGTCACAAAGAATCAGACAACAAACAGCAATATCTGGAGAGGGTAGTGAGTAGGTTCTAGAAGAGTATGTTGAACAGATGTATTTTCTTAAGAAAAATATAATCTGTCATAATCAACCTGTGTTCATTTCAAATTAAATTCATTTTGAGCTAAGCTCCTTACTCCTTCCCCACCAATGATCTATTATTTTCAACTTCTCTGTTTCTATCAATAATATAATAAACCTGAAACTTTGTTATTATACAATGACTAGGGCAGACATAATCATGAATATTCATTGGAAGGACTGATGTTGAAGTGAAGCTCCAATACTTTGGCCACCTGATGTGAAGAGCTGACTCACTGGAAAAGACTCTGATGCTGGGAAAGATGGAGGGCAAAAGGAGAAGGGGCGGCAGAGGCTGAGATGGTTAGATAGCATTACTGACTCAATGGATGTGAATTTGAGCAAACTCCCAGAGACAGTGAAGGACAGGGAAGACCACATGCTACAGTTCATGGGGTCACAAGGAGCTGGGCGCGACTTGGTGACCAAACAACAACAAGGCAGGCATGAGGCTACTGCTGTCATTTTAAAACTACTGTTGGAAGGAACACTGGAGAGGCAGAGAGGATGAAAGGAGAAAAGTGCCTTTCCCAAGGAGCAGGTAATCAAGAATTTATTTGATTCTATAGGGATTGATATTTTCTGAGTGCTTACTGTGTGCCAGGACAATGCCAGCTGCTGAGGATGCAAGGTTGAACAATACAGTGTGTATAGTGGTTAAAAGCAGGGGGCTTTTGTTAGCTTTCCTCATCACCATCATTATCATGCCTTAAATTTGTTTCTTGCTCTCTGAAAGCTTATATTGGGTTACACATATGTCTAAGGCACTCTGAAAAATGGTTTGGCAGTTTCTGAGACAGTTAAACAAACATTTGCCATATAACCACCAATTTCATTCCTGGGTATTTACCTAAGTGAAATAAAACCCTTTGTTCACACAAATACCTGCATGTGAATATAGCTACTTTATTCATAACCTCTCCACATGGAAACAACCCAAATATCCAACTGAGGAACGGATGGACAAATATAATGCATACATACAATGAGATACTACTCAGCAATGAAACAGAGGAAGCATGCAGTGCTGTGACTGAATTTTAGGCTCTTCTGTCCATGAAATTTTCCAGGCAAGAATACTGGAGTGAGTGGGTTGCTACTTCCTGACCCATAGCTCCAGTGTCTTCTGCATTGGCAGGCAGGTTCTTTACCAGGAAGCCTCCTGGGAAGCCCTAAGTGAAAGCAGCCAGTTTCAAAAGGCTATATGCTCTATGGCTTTATTCATATGACACCATAAGGCAAAATTATAAGGACAGAAAACAGAATAATGTTTTTAGGGGCTGAGAGTGCATGTTAAGGCTGAGTACAAAGGGTCATTTGGGGAAATTTTGTGGGAGACAGGACTATTATGTACCTTGATTTTAGTAGTAATTGTACACACCTATATAAATTTTCAAAAGTTGCAAAACTGTATACTAAAACTTAAATTTTACTGTATGTAAATTATACCTTAAATATATATATAAAACGGCATACTTAAAATGCTAAATTTTACTGTATATAAATACCTTAAATATATATAAAATTTTGTGTATATATTTTATACATATATAAAATTACGGGCACAGATGGCATAGTCTCAGAGATGTGGCATGACAAGCCACGTCAGTAACACAATTTTGGTTTTCAAAGATGAGCAGGAGTTTTGCCTGTTGGCGAAAAGTGGAGTAAGTATTGGGAACGGTATCATAACAGGAGGGAACAACATGTGCAAAGGCTAAAACAGACTGGCATATTTGAGGACTTTCATACATAGTCACATCTGGAGCATTAAACTCAGGAGACAGAGGAAAGAAAGGGGGACAATGTGGATGACAGAGATTCTAGAGTTCAGCAGATTGGGACTGTGAAGAACTGTTCAAGATTCTGTGTTTCAACAAGTTTCCAAGTGATTCGATACTGCTGGTCCATTGATCATATTTTGAGCAGTAAGAGCATAAAGGTGAAGGGAGAAAGTATTTCAGGAGGTAGAGAGTGGTCAATGACATTGAAAATGGAGAACCAAGTCAAGTTGTGTGTGTGTGTGTGTGTGTGTGTGTGTGTGTGTGTTCTCAGTTGCTTAGTCTTGTCTGACTCTGCGTTCCTTTGGACTGTGGCCCCCTAGGCTCCTCTGTCCATGGGATTTATCAGGCAAGAATACTGGAGTGGGTTGCCATTTTCTCCTCCAGGGGGTCTTCCTGACCACAACTCCTGTGTCTGCTGCATTGCAGGCAGATTCTTTACCGGCTGAGCCATTGAGGAAGCCCTTGGGTTAACATGAGGACTGAAAAAAAAAAAAAAAAGGACTGAAAAACTAGTTATCCACTTGTAGGCTGAGCAAGCAATGGGTGAAGTCAGGATGGAAGCCACATTAGAGTGGCTGATAATTGCTTGCTAGGTACAGAAATCAGGAAAGTACGTAAAAACACTTCTGTGTTTTTTACTTTTTTAAAAATTAAAGTATTTATTTAGCTGCACTGCGTCTCAGTTGAGTCACATGGGGTCTTCAGGTGCAGCATGAAAATTCTTAGTTGCAGCATGTAGGAGCTAGTTCCCTGACTAGAGACTGAACCTTGGCCCCCTACACTGGGAGTGTGGAGTTTTAGCCACTGGACCACCAGGAAAAGTCCCATGTGCTGTTTGGCTTTGAAAGGGAACGAAGGGGTGGAGAGGTTGTTGTAGGGGGAATTGGAGGTTTTAACATTCAATTGTAAAACGAAAGATACTTGAGTATTTTAAAAGGTAAAAGGAAGGATCCTGTAAATAAGGGAGCGGATGAAGGCACAAGGAAATAATGGGATGATCTGAAAAGGGTAGGGTTGCCTTACGTACCAAATAAAAATACAGGGTACCCAGTTTAACGTGAATTTCAGATTAAGCAGTGAATAATTTCTTAGTGTATGTCCGTGATGCTGCTGGGTGACCTGTATTTTACCTGGCAGTCCGCAAATGAAGAGATACCTAGGCGGAAGAGTTATATCCTGAGACGCACTAGGAGGGACTGGACCTCTGAAGTCCTCCCCAGCTGTCAGATTCCAAGACTCTAGAATGAATTCCCAGTTCTACCAGAACCGTTAACAAGCAGACAAACTGCTTTGAATTTCAGCGTGTCACGTCCCCGTTTTTCTCTAGGATGGCTCATGGGCAGGGAAAACGCGGAACGAAAACCTGTGGAAAAGTTCTGGTGTGGAAAATCAGCTCCTAAACGATGCAGCGCTTTCTGAACTGCTAATGGGCTCTGGACTGGGCACACACGACGGTGAGTCACATGGCGACTGGCCCAGATCCAACTATGGACACNAGTCAGGATGGAAGCCACATTAGAGTGGCTGATAATTGCTTGCTAGGTACAGAAATCAGGAAAGTACGTAAAAACACTTCTGTGTTTTTTACTTTTTTAAAAATTAAAGTATTTATTTAGCTGCACTGCGTCTCAGTTGAGTCACATGGGGTCTTCAGGTGCAGCATGAAAATTCTTAGTTGCAGCATGTAGGAGCTAGTTCCCTGACTAGAGACTGAACCTTGGCCCCCTACACTGGGAGTGTGGAGTTTTAGCCACTGGACCACCAGGAAAAGTCCCATGTGCTGTTTGGCTTTGAAAGGGAACGAAGGGGTGGAGAGGTTGTTGTAGGGGGAATTGGAGGTTTTAACATTCAATTGTAAAACGAAAGATACTTGAGTATTTTAAAAGGTAAAAGGAAGGATCCTGTAAATAAGGGAGCGGATGAAGGCACAAGGAAATAATGGGATGATCTGAAAAGGGTAGGGTTGCCTTACGTACCAAATAAAAATACAGGGTACCCAGTTTAACGTGAATTTCAGATTAAGCAGTGAATAATTTCTTAGTGTATGTCCGTGATGCTGCTGGGTGGCCTGTATTTTACCTGGCAGTCCGCAAATGAAGAGATACTTAGGCGGAAGAGTTATATCCTGAGACGCACTAGGAGGGACTGGACCTCTGAAGTCCTCCCCAGCTGTCAGATTCCAAGACTCTAGAATGAATTCCCAGTTCTACCAGAACCGTTAACAAGCAGACAAACTGCTTTGAATTTCAGCGTGTCACGTCCCCGTTTTTCTCTAGGATGGCTCATGGGCAGGGAAAACGCGGAACGAAAACCTGTGGAAAAGTTCTGGTGTGGAAAATCAGCTCCTAAACGATGCAGCGCTTTCTGAACTGCTAATGGGCTCTGGACTGGGCACACACGACGGTGAGTCACATGGCGACTGGCCCAGATCCAACTATGGACACCCACTCCACTCAACTCAAGGGCAAGCGGGGAGAGCCCTGGCCCAGGGACTCGCAGGCGCCTGCGCTCCGCCGCGGCCCCGCCCTCCTCCCGCCTGACATCCGGGGCTCGGGCAGGGGCGTGTCCAGGGAAGACGGGAGGGAGGCGGTGGAAAGGAAGGACGTCGTGGGAGGCTGGAGGAGCGTGGAGGGAGGCGGGGCGGGGCGGGGGCGGAGCGGGGGGCGTGGCGCAGCCTGCGCGCTGTCACGTGACGTGCGTGGCGACGTGTCGGCCATCTTGTGTTGTTGAGGCTGAGGACTGACGGGTTCCGAGAGTCTCCCCTGTCCCGGACCGCAGGTAACCAGCGACTCGGTCTCACTCCCTTTGCCCGGCTCCGCTCTTCGGCCCAGGCTTCGCCAGCCTGCCTGGCTCTCCTGGGCCTGCCGCCCGCTCTGGCGTCCCCGCCGCTCCGGCCCGACCCGGCCCAGCCGCATGGATACCCCCAGGCCGCCCGGCAGCCGCCTCGGCCGGCCGGGGCGTCAAGCGAGCGGACAGGTCAGGTGCGGGGCCGGAGGGAGCCTCCTCCCCAGCCGGGGGCACGCCGGGCCCTGGCGCGTCTCTGCCGTCGAGCTGGGGAGTCCCCTCCTCCCGGGCCCGTTGGCATCGCAGGGGAGCCGAGGAAGGGAGGAGGGTGATGGGTGGACAGTGTCAGGCCGGCTCGCTCAGGGCCAGAGGGCTCGCCTTTCCGCTACCTGCTCCTCCGGGCCAGCCGCCCGCCCGGCCTCGGGGTGCCCGGGTAACAGCTGCTGCGGCCGAACAGCTGCTCCTGCTCGCGCTCCTCCCCACACCTGGCCTCGGGGAGATGCGCCCCTGCCTGCCTCACCGAGCATCTGCACTGGGGAGACTCCTGCCGCGGCGAGAGGACTGGGTCTGGACCAGGCCCGAAGCCAAGGTGGAGCCATGATCGGAACCTGGGACGGAGGTCGGGAAGAGTAGAACCCATGGCAGCTTTGGGACCCGAGCCTTCACATCAGGTTGAAATGGGCGTTAGCCTTGAGTGACAGCAGTTTCCCACGAAAGCACTCAGATTTATTTCAGTTTTCTGGCTGAAACATAAACCAAGCGACCAGAGAAGAGGGTATAGAGAAGCAGGTTGTCTGACCGTTTTCGGGAAGCAGTTACGTTGCTTTGCATTTATCTAGCACTGTGGGGTTTTGTTTTTTAAAAAATTCTTTCTTTCCCTGAAAGAACACTTAAGCACATCTATTTTCTCCGTAAGAAAGGTAAGTATTTCAGTTTAACTTGCAAGAGATTGAGGAAGGGGCCGGAACCAGTGACCAGCTTCTATCCAGTGTTGTGTACCTTGGATTATACTTACTCAGTGTTTTATACCTTGGATTACAGGCAGCTTTGGTTCCCCGTGTATGTGCATGGAAGATGTTTTTCCCTTACATAGTATTTCCTTTTTAGAGTCTAATGATTTTCTAGATTAAAAAAAAATTGTCACCGTTTTTGAACACTAACTTTGCGGCTCTGGCCTGTCAGTTTCTTGATTTCGAACACAAACATGTTGCCTCATTCCTTGATGTTTTTATGCGTTTAAGTAGTGTAGTGCTCAAAGTGGAACGTATACATTTCTGTCCCAACAAATGTTGACTTCAGTAGAAGACACTAGAAAAAGGTTTAAAAAGGGGGATGTATCTGGGAAAATGTCACACAGTCCTTAATGTCACACAGATATTTAACAGAGGGAATTACGCAGGTAATGGTGGTGATTCACTAGAGAAGAAAAGGCTTTGAACCTTTTCTATACTTGGCCTTTTCTGTACATTTTAGGATTTTGAGACTGAGGAGGGAGAAGGTACTGTGTGCTTCCATTCATTTCTTCTGTCATTTGTGTATTAATTTATTTGAAAAATATTGAGATCGTACTACACTATTAGGGGCTGGGAGCAAAACTGACCAAAAATTCCTGTTTCTGTGGACCTCATTCCTAGACAGGTAAATACATACTTTTGGGTAAGATATACTGTGGTGATAAGTGATGTGGGAAAAAAATGAGACAGGGTAATGGGATAACAGGGAGTTGAGGGAGGGGTTCATTTTAGGTAGAGTGCCCTGGGAAAGCCTTGTTGGGTAAAAACCAATATTTGAGGAAAGACTCGACACAGGTAAAGCAGCTAATCTCTGTATCTCCATGGAGGAGGAGTGCCCCAGGCTAGGAATCCAGGGCCAAGACCCTGTGGCAGAAGCTGAAGTGAGCTGGTCCTGTGTGGCTGGGAAGGTACCGAGGTGGTCTAGCCAGAGAAGCATGATCACAAGGAGCCTAGTAGAAAAAGTGTGCCAGCTCATTGGTCCTGATGAGTAGAGTTGTTAGTCTTTTTCCACACCTCTGTGACTCTTGGAAGTCAGAATCTGGAAATTTGAGCCAGTGTGCCTACCCCTTTCCCCCCTAGCAGGACACCCTTCCCTGCCACAATTTGGAAAAATTGAGGGGGCTCATATATTTCAGGAAATTGTCATGAAATAGCTTTCTCAAAAAGTTTTTAAATGAGATTGATGATGACCTGCCTAAAAGGATTTTTCAAAAGGAATTGCTTTCTAAAAAGAGGGTCTTTGAAATATTTCAGACTATTTGAAAATGTAGAGAAATGAATTTCCTTTGAAATTTAGACACAGATCATTAAGAAATATATCCTTGAAGAAGTGTTTTAATTCACATTTGTAATGGTAAAGAATTCCTTTTAATGATTTCTGTATTGTCCAGCCTAGTTTTAAATTCCTCAGGGACTGGTCCACTAATTTGTGTATCTTTTATAGCGTCTTACATGTGTAAAACTTTTTGTGCTGAGTTATTTGTTCATCAACTTCGATCTTTGAGACTAGTTCTTCAGTAATTTTATGCTAGTATACTTTTTTTTTGAAAAAATTTTTTTCCTGATTTTCTTTCAGCTTATCTTCATATTATTATTACTGAGCTCTCACAAATGTCTTCTTTCATTTTAATTCACTTGAGGAATTTAATATTTTGATTTTGAAATGCTTTTGTTGGTCAGTTGCACATATGTAAAATAATTTGTCTTGGCTTGCCTGAAAATCATGAGTCTTTAGGAATTAGAGCTTCAGGGATAGTGATGCTTGAGAGGAGGTAGTGTTTTTACAAATTGCCTCTCTCTCTTTTGTTCCTTTGGTGAGTTTTTGAAATGACAGTTCCAAATTATGTCTTTGATGTCATATGGGTTCATTTGCTCTCATGACTCTGCATTTTAATATTCCATATGTCTTTTTTTTTTTTTTTGACCTTCACATTGGAAGATGACACTATTGGTAGTGATTGCTATCTGGGGGAACCATTTTTTTGGATGATGAGATTATTACTGTCTTATTTATCTTTGCTCTTGTGAAGGATCTTTGATCTGTGCCATTTTCGAAGACTAATTTCATTTGTAGTTCTCCGTTAGACTCTAATGACTAAATTTTTGGTACTTTTCTGTTTTATTCTATCTCTTATAGATTATAGTGGGACCAGTCTCATTAGGTTGCATCTCCAGCCTATGTTGGTGTTAATCCTGGTATATTAGAGGCAAGTTCAATGTCTGTTTTTCTTCAGCAGTTTGAATTGCCTTAACATTACTTGGCCATTGTTGTTAAAACTCTGAATCCAAGTGTTGTTTTTTTTTTTTTTCCCCCTCCCCTAACCCCCACTAGATTTTATGGTGATCAGGTCTTAGGATTTCCATTCACTTTTAATGCGCTGAAGAATTGCATGTCTTTAAAAATATAAGTAGACATACAACACATACAAGTTACTTAGACTCCTATTATTTCTTGACCAGGATTGCATTTTTTCATTTGTTTATGCTCTCAGATGACTAAGAAATGTACTAGATTAATTACACAGGAATACAAAAATGTTACCTTTCTTGAATTGCCCATAATTTTATTTGAGGTTGGGAGAGAAGAGGGGAGATTTGAAAAACAAAAGAATATTATCCTGTAGCCAAAATTAATTTTATAAAAATACTTTCAAAGTATGATATGCTTCCTAACCTCAAGCAATTAAGTAACAAACACAATTTTATATTTTCTGGTTAACTACAGAGTTTCCTTGAAGTTGAGCTTTGTTTATACTTATACTGAAATAGGAGATACACTAGAGCTTGTTCTCTTGAGTTAGGCCCAGAGAAGAGCTTGTTGCCTAGTTCTCCCCTCTTTTGCTTCTGCTTGCTCTTATAAAATGTAGAGTGCAGTGGATAAAGTTAAATGACCTTTTGGACACTGTAACATGGCTACTTTTTTTTCAAAATTAAAGATGAAAGTGGCTTTCTCAAGTTGCTTTCTTGCTTGAGAGTAAAATTGTCAACTTTAATTTTNAAAATGTAGAGTGCAGTGGATAAAGTTAAATGACCTTTTGGACACTGTAACATGGCTACTTTTTTTTCAAAATTAAAGATGAAAGTGGCTTTCTCAAGTTGCTTTCTTGCTTGAGAGTAAAATTGTCAACTTAAATTTTTAGTTATTATTTTTGACTCTTTAGTAGCAGCCTTCAAATCATCATTTGAATTTAGCTAAGAAATCTCTGGAAGCTATTGTTTCAGTTTGTCACTTGAAATATCACTGTCTTGTGTATGTTTAAGATATTGTCTCATCAGAGCGTTAAAAGAAGGTTTTGATTTTGCAGCTGAAAGCACTTCTGGAGCTTTGCTCCTTGAACATATTGGCAGTGGTTACACATCTTGGGGCTCATTGATTATTTGCATAGGATACATATTGTATTGCCATCTTGCTAGCTGTCAGTTTTCTATCAGATATTTGGTCGTTTTGAATGAAAATTCCAAGGAATAATTTCCTGAAACCCTATAGTGGTGCTCATTTATTAGCTTCATCAGAATCACTTAGAACTTTGGTTTAAAAAATATATTTTTGGTCGCATTCCAGAGCTACTGGGAGAGACTATTTAGAGTTTAGGACAGGGACTCTGGATGAAAAGCATGTCAGGTAATTATAACATTTTAACCAGGTTTGGAATCCATTTCTTATAAAGCATATTCATAGTAAAAGTTGTGTTTTTAAAGTTTCCTAAGAGATTGCTGGGTCATTTACTGTGATACTTTTATTATTTACAGTGTTAAAAGGACCTGAACAAAGTCTGCTCAAACTTCCTGCTGTGAACCAGCAGAACTTTTGAACAGGTGAGTTTTGAAGGGAAGCACAAAACTGAGGGCTTATGCAGAGAATTTTTGCTTTTAAGGCTCTGGTTATTTTTGTTCTTATTTCTCCTGAACTTACAGATAGTAAATAGAAGCAATTTCTCTGGTACCATTCATATCCCTTATGAACCATAAATAAGAATAATCATACCTTTTCTGCATTGATATTGGTATGAATTTGTCTTACACTGCCATAATGATTTTTCGATGACATAAGACAGGAAGAGGAGTCCTCTGAGGGGAGAGGTAGGAGGGTATATAAAGGAACCCAAGAGCACTTAACTTCATGAAGCACATGAACTAGGAAGCGGGACGCATTCAGGAGACAGAGTAGTCCAGAGAGCACTTTTCTCCTTGCTGGCCAGTAGGTATCATCTCATGTCTCTCTGTATCTTGCTTTGGTTGTCTTTCCACACTCTGGCCTTTTCTGCTTTAGCAAACACAGAAAAAAATTGCCACCTCATTCCTGGAGCCATATGTATAAACTCAGGCTCTAGTGTCACTAGGCAAATGGTGACTAGCTCAGTGTCCCCTTTTCAGATTGCTGAGAGGGAAAATTTGATAGATTGAACTTGGTCCAAATTTCCATCATTGGTCTAGTTAGTATGGCCATGGGGTTGGGATCTTGAAAGGTCCCACTGCTAAGAGTGGCGGCATGTCTCAAAGTAATGTTGCCTTTTCTATGCAGAATCACACAGAAGCTTCTAGATGTTTTCCCTTTTCCTCAAAAAATTTTCCTATATTTATCTTGGTGGTTTTAATTTACGTGTCCTGAAGAGTTAAAATACATGTGTATCTTTTGGTGAATGAGGCCTAGTAGGTCTAACCAACCATTCTTGGAACAGTTGGTTCCAAGTGCAGTGTTAACAAAATTTCTTGATTTTGTGGGTTCAGAGGATCATATGTGATAAAGGTTTTATAAATAACTATAAGCAGATACGAGGCTTAGTTTGGAAAAATTAATTGGTTATTTAATTTACATTGATTGCTTTTATAAATTTTAGTTTATGTGTACTTTTTACAGTATTAAGTAACACTTGGATATGAGGAAGTCCGTAGAGGATTTGAAGGGTAGGACTTCTGTATATGAATCTAAATTCATATTTGAGTAGTAGCAGGGATTTTCACTTTTGGGAAAGGATCAGGGAGACAGCATAAACTTGTATTATGTGTTTTTGTATGCTAGAGTTGCTAAGTATTGAAGAAAAACTTTTTTAGTGGAGCATTTAGAAGTACTATTTATTTTTTTTGTAGCTTGCATGTACTTGGTGACATCTAATTGCTTGTCATTTTTTTATTACTCAGATCTTGTTGTGTTAGTAAATTAATATATCAAGATTTTGATGAAAAGGATAGGGATTACTTTTATTTACTTTTATTAAAAGTGACCTGTTAGAGAATGATGTGTGGAGTGACAGACCACAAATGTGACTTCCTATGATACCTTTTTTTTTTTTCAGGCAAGGTTTCTTTAGCAGATTGCAGCTAAGTTAAAATTTTTTTCTTTTTTTTAGAGTGCTACTTTATTTATTTCTTGCTGTGCTGGGTCTTCGTTGCTTTGTGTGGGCTTTCCCCAGGTGCAGAGAGCAGGGGCTGCTGTTCATTGTGGTGTTCCGGCTTCTCATTGTGTTGGCTTCTCTTGCTGGGGGAGCATGGGCTCTAGGTGCTCCAGTTTCAGTAGTTGTGGCTCCTGGGCCCTAGATCATGGGCTCGGAAAATTTGGCACACAGGCTTAGTTGCTCTGTAGCTTGTGGAATCTTCCCAGACTGGAGGTCGACCCCTGTCCCCTGCATTGGCACGTGAATTCTTACCCACTATGCCACCAGGGAAGTCTGCTAACTTAATTTTTAAGGTAGAAGAGTTGTTTCTCATATTGTTCATTTTCTTTGTAACATAGATGTTGAGGTAAAGCATGTTCAGGGCTTTGTGAGGCTTAAAAAGTGTAAAACTTTCACAGGCTCTGGGGAGCCCTCACTGGAAGATTGGCCTGTGGTGAGATTATCAAATAACATGGTCATGTTTATGGCATTGTAATTTTTCTTGACTGGTTTATTAGTTGCTAATTTTATTCTCCTTTTATCAAAAGGGGAAAAAAACCACATTTATATATTATTCACAAGTATAAGGTGGGGAAAATGACAGTCATGGTAATAGCTTTTTGTGTGGTGATACTGTGCCTAGAGTGTTCTTTGGGAACAATGCTCTTTTTATTCTAGTTGTTCTGATCATCAAGGAAGTCTTGGGAGCTCTAGCCTCTTTAGTATGGGTCCTTTGGTTGTAGATACTGACAGAATTGTCAGAGGTATTGTTTTGGTACTTCATGATTGGTAAATTTTGGCTCAATCCTTGAAGAGATGGTTACATTCAGGGGATTTCATGGTTAGCCGCTTAGGAATTGAGATGGTTTTGCCAAAACCATGGCTAGTTGAGTAACTGGATGAAGCCATCTTGTGAGAGCAGTAGGTCAGAGAGCCTTAATTCATGCTCTAGAATCTGACACTTTTTAATCTCTTATATTAGTTCTGCTATTGTTAATGAAAATTTTGATACTGTGCTGTGAGAATATGTATTCTTCCCCAGCCACACGGTTTGGGGCTTCCCCAGTAGCTCAGTGGTAAAGCATCCTCCTGCCAGTGTAGGAGATGCAGGAGAAATGGTTCAACCCCTGAGGTGGGAAGATCACATGGGGAAGAAAATGGCAACCCACTCCAATATTCTTGCCTGGGAAATCCCATGGACAGAGGAGCTTGGCAGGCTACAGAATATGAGGTCTCAGAGTCTGACACCACTGCACATGTACGCATTCAACCAGAGGGCAGAGGGGCTCACTGTATTGCTTGAGTGACGAGAAAGAGGGATAGTGGAGGATAGTGAGAGTGGGACAGAGTGGGATATTGGGGAAAGGAGAAAAAGTTACTTCCACAACTGAATTCCTCTGAAAATTGCAAGGAAATGGGAGGAAGAAAGTAACTGAGCAGTATTGAATACCATGTCAGTATGTAGAGAGAAAGCTTGTGGCCATTAAACAGAAGTGTGGGTTTAAGTTTCTGTCACTTACTACCTGTAACTATAGATAAAGAAGCTAACTTCTTGGAACCTTGTTTTCCTTACTGGAAAATATATCCCGTAGTGATTTGGGAATTAAAAGTCTAAAATGCACAATACAGTGCCTGGCATGTGGTGTTGATAAATAGGCTTTCAGTGATTGTTAGCGGGTATAATTGTTATTACAATGCAGATAGATACATTTTGATTGTGAAGTGTCATCTTTTAATTTGAATAGAGACCTCAGTGGGTTCTGTTTTTAAGTCTTTTGTCTTTTTTGTTTTGTTTTCAGTCCAACAAATTATTTGAATACCTGCTTTGTTCCAGGTGCTGGGCTAGCCATAGTGATGAGCAGAACACTCAAGGTCCTGTCTTGTGGGTCTTACAGCCTAGTAGTAGAGGCAGTAAAGAAATTATATAAGTAAATCTCAGAATGTGCAAAGTTTCTCTGTCTTTCGAAAAATATATTTTTAACCTGAGACACTTTTGAAGTGTCCATTTGGAATCTTGGTGGTGTTGTCATCAGGGATGTTTTATGTCTCTTGATAGGCTTTCAAGTGTATGTTTGCTTGTTTTAAGTTAATTTATATATTTGTTGTATTATATTTTCCTCTTTCTCTGAGATAGATGCTCTCAACTTTTTGATTTTAGATTTCCTTTACCTTCGTAAGAATTAGAGGACCCCAGAGAACTTTTGGCTTTTCGGTTATATCTTTATCACATTAAGAAATTTAAAATGATTTATTAATTTAAAAATAGCAATGACTTCTTTACATGTTAACATAGTATATTTTTAATGAAAAATACCAGTTTTCTAAAACATTTCTAAAAAAGTTTGCTGAGAAGAGTGACATTGTTTTCCCTTTTTAAAAATTGCTTTTTATGTCTTTCTGTGTAGAAGGCAGCTGGATTCTCACAGCTGTTTCTACATCGAGTCCGTGGCTGTTTCTTATATTAGTTGAAGTATATGGAGGAAATTCATCCTCATGAAGCCATGTATGTAGTTGGAAAATGGATGAATATTTTAAGAGCTTTTTCAGACAATCGCAGATTTTCATTGATATTACACTAGAATTGGATAGCTAGTAGTTTTTAAAGGTTAGTTGCATTGTGAAATTTGAATTACTTTATATCAGTGCACTTTTATATTCCATTATATTAAAATCTATTGGTCTATTTTGTCCATTAAATGGGCATTTTATATTACACAATATCAAACCCTCCACACTCATTAATATCAACACACCTCAGAAAATCCATTACTTATTTGGAAAGTATAAGTACTAGAAAAATCTGTCAAACTCATGGTAGTGAATAGAAGTTTTCCAAAATCTTAACTTTTGCTTAAAAGCTTAAGTTTTGTAATTGGCAGCAAATAGTTGTTCTCTTTAAAGTGACAATCTTGCCTTGTTCATTTTTGAAAAAAGTGTCTGGTGTGTACTTAGGTCTGGATGATTTTATTTGTGTGTCAGCCCTTTCAGCTCAATGTGATATTTCATGAATAGGTAGTTGAGCTTGTAACTCAAAGGCACCTAAGTGCCTTTCCTAGAGATGGTGGCGTGCAGCAGAAGTGCTTCGTGTGTACGTCTCATTTCATCACATTAGGAGTATTAAAAAGATGTGTACACAGGACCCAAGATTAATTGGCAGCTTTTGCTGCCTTATTAAAGGCATTCTTAAGTAAACCCGGCTTTTTTCTTTCTCGGGAATATATGGCATGGGCAGTGAAGAGCATGGTGAGTATTAGCACAGTTTGGTGCCATTACTTTGAATGGTGCTAAAGCTGTCAACAATTTTACCCGTGACTGGTGCAGTGCCAACATAGTGAAAAATGCAGAGAATATCTTAACAGATTTGACATCTTGGATACCTTGAAAGAGTTTCAGAGAATTGCACTCTGGGGAGTGAAACATTTTTCAGTGTTACGTTTATATATATTACATTGACTTTTTAAAAAGCGTTTTCAGAAAGTAATTGTTTGAATTAGAAACTGGAATAAACATATTGAGGATGTTAGATTTCAGTGAGGGCTTTTAATTCTGGGTAGATGTTGATGTGTTCATAAGTTGCAGGCAGTTATAAACTACTCTTCTGTATTGGTCCCATTAAAAATAGTCTTCTACACCAACACCATCTAATCGAATTTTGTGCTGTGATAGAAATGTTCTGTAAATCTCCACTGTCAAATACTGTAACCACTAGCCACATGTGACTGTCGAGCACTTGACACGTGGGTTAGTGTGACTGAGGGAACCTGCATTTCTTAAAATGC
>SJYW01022695.1:259331-275014 GCA_006410735.1 Raphicerus campestris | reverse complement strand
AATCTTCCCAGACTGGAGGTCGACCCCTGTCCCCTGCATTGGCACGTGAATTCTTACCCACTATGCCACCAGGGAAGTCTGCTAACTTAATTTTTAAGGTAGAAGAGTCGTTTCTCATATTGTTCATTTTCTTTGTAACATAGATGTTGAGGTAAAGCATGTTCAGGGCTTTGTGAGGCTTAAAAAGTGTAAAACTTTCACAGGCTCTGGGGAGCCCTCACTGGAAGATTGGCCTGTGGTGAGATTATCAAATAACATGGTCATGTTTATGGCATTGTAATTTTTCTTGACTGGTTTATTAGTTGCTAATTTTATTCTCCTTTTATCAAAAGGGGAAAAAAACCACATTTATATATTATTCACAAGTATAAGGTGGGGAAAATGACAGTCATGGTAATAGCTTTTTGTGTGGTGATACTGTGCCTAGAGTGTTCTTTGGGAACAATGCTCTTTTTATTCTAGTTGTTCTGATCATCAAGGAAGTCTTGGGAGCTCTAGCCTCTTTAGTATGGGTCCTTTGGTTGTAGATACTGACAGAATTGTCAGAGGTATTGTTTTGGTACTTCATGATTGGTAAATTTTGGCTCAATCCTTGAAGAGATGGTTACATTCAGGGGATTTCATGGTTAGCCGCTTAGGAATTGAGATGGTTTTGCCAAAACCATGGCTAGTTGAGTAACTGGATGAAGCCATCTTGTGAGAGCAGTAGGTCAGAGAGCCTTAATTCATGCTCTAGAATCTGACACTTTTTAATCTCTTATATTAGTTCTGCTATTGTTAATGAAAATTTTGATACTGTGCTGTGAGAATATGTATTCTTCCCCAGCCACACGGTTTGGGGCTTCCCCAGTAGCTCAGTGGTAAAGCATCCTCCTGCCAGTGTAGGAGATGCAGGAGAAATGGTTCAACCCCTGAGTTGGGAAGATCACATGGGGAAGAAAATGGCAACCCACTCCAATATTCTTGCCTGGGAAATCCCATGGACAGAGGAGCTTGGCAGGCTACAGAATATGAGGTCTCAGAGTCTGACACCAGTGCACATGTACGCATTCAACCAGAGGGCAGAGGGGCTCATTGTATTGCTTGAGTGACGAGAAAGAGGGATAGTGGAGGATAGTGAGAGTGGGACAGAGTGGGATATTGGGGAAAGGAGAAAAAGTTACTTCCACAACTGAATTCCTCTGAAAATTGCAAGGAAATGGGAGGAAGAAAGTAACTGAGCAGTATTGAATACCATGTCAGTATGTAGAGAGAAAGCTTGTGGCCATTAAACAGAAGTGTGGGTTTAAGTTTCTGTCACTTACTACCTGTAACTATAGATAAAGAAGCTAACTTCTTGGAACCTTGTTTTCCTTACTGGAAAATATATCCCGTAGTGATTTGGGAATTAAAAGTCTAAAATGCACAATACAGTGCCTGGCATGTGGTGTTGATAAATAGGCTTTCAGTGATTGTTAGCGGGTATAATTGTTATTACAATGCAGATAGATACAGTTTGATTGTGAAGTGTCATCTTTTAATTTGAATAGAGACCTCAGTGGGTTCTGTTTTTAAGTCTTTTGTCTTTTTTGTTTTGTTTTCAGTCCAACAAATTATTTGAATACCTGCTTTGTTCCAGGTGCTGGGCTAGCCATAGTGATGAGCAGAACACTCAAGGTCCTGTCTTGTGGGTCTTACAGCCTAGTAGTAGAGGCAGTAAAGAAATTATATAAGTAAATCTCAGAATGTGCAAAGTTTCTCTGTCTTTCGAAAAATATATTTTTAACCTGAGACACTTTTGAAGTGTCCATTTGGAATCTTGGTGGTGTTGTCATCAGGGATGTTTTATGTCTCTTGATAGGCTTTCAAGTGTATGTTTGCTTGTTTTAAGTTAATTTATATATTTGTTGTATTATATTTTCCTCTTTCTCTGAGATAGATGCTCTCAACTTTTTGATTTTAGATTTCCTTTACCTTCGTAAGAATTAGAGGACCCCAGAGAACTTTTGGCTTTTCGGTTATATCTTTATCACATTAAGAAATTTAAAATGATTTATTAATTTAAAAATAGCAATGACTTCTTTACATGTTAACATAGTATATTTTTAATGAAAAATACCAGTTTTCTAAAACATTTCTAAAAAAGTTTGCTGAGAAGAGTGACATTGTTTTCCCTTTTTAAAAATTGCTTTTTATGTCTTTCTGTGTAGAAGGCAGCTGGATTCTCACAGCTGCTTCTACATCGAGTCCGTGGCTGTTTCTTATATTAGTTGAAGTATATGGAGGAAATTCATCCTCATGAAGCCATGTATATAGTTGGAAAATGGATGAATATTTTAAGAGCTTTTTCAGACAATCGCAGATTTTCATTGATATTACACTAAAATTGGATAGCTAGTAGTTTTTAAAGGTTAGTTGCATTGTGAAATTTGAATTACTATATATCAGTGCACTTTTATATTCCATTACATTAAAATCTATTGGTCTATTTTGTCCATTAAATGGGCATTTTATATTACACAATATCAAACCCTCCACACTCATTAATATCAACACACCTCAGAAAATCCATTACTTATTTGGAAAGTATAAGTACTAGAAAAATCTGTTAAACTCATGGTAGTGAATAGAAGTTTTCTAAAATCTTAACTTTTGCTTAAAAGCTTAAGTTTTGTAATTGGCAGCAAATAGTTGTTCTCTTTAAAGTGACAATCTTGCCTTGTTCATTTTTGAAAAAAGTGTCTGGTGTGTACTTAGGTCTGGATGATTTTATTTGTGTGTCAGCCCTTTCAGCTCAGTGTGATATTTCATGAATGGAAATAGGTAGTTGAGCTTGTAACTCAAAGGCACCTAAGTGCCTTTCCTAGAGATGGTGGCGTGCAGCAGAAGTGCTTCGTGTGTACGTCTCATTTCATCACGTTAGGAGTATTAAAAAGATGTGTACACAGGACCCAAGATTAATTGGCAGCTTTTGCTGCCTTATTAAAGGCATTCTTAAGTAAACCCGGCTTTTTTCTTTCTCGGGAATATATGGCATGGGCAGTGAAGAGCATGGTGAGTATTAGCACAGTTTGGTGCCATTACTTTGAATGGTGCTAAAGCTGTCAACAATTTTACCCGTGACTGGTGCAGTGCCAACATAGTGAAAAATGCAGAGAATATCTTAACAGATTTGACATCTTGGATACCTTGAAAGAGTTTCAGAGAATTGCACTCTGGGGAGTGAAACATTTTTCAGTGTTACGTTTATATATATTACATTGACTTTTTAAAAAGCGTTTTCAGAAAGTAATTGTTTGAATTAGAAACTGGAATAAACATATTGAGGATGTTAGATTTCAGTGAGGGCTTTTAATTCTGGGTAGATGTTGATGTGTTCATAAGTTGCAGGCAGTTATAAACTACTCTTCTGTATTGGTCCCATTAAAAATAGTCTTCTACACCAACACCATCTAATCGAATTTTGTGCTGTGATAGAAATGTTCTGTAAATCTCCACTGTCAAATACTGTAACCACTAGCCACATGTGACTGTCGAGCACTTGACACGTGGGTTAGTGTGACTGAGGGAACCTGCATTTCTTAAAATGCAGAAAACCTTTTCTATTACAACAACTCAGTAGGCTTTACTTTTTTAAATAAAAAAAATTTTTTTTGGCTGTGTATCATGTGTGATCTTAGTTCCCTGACCAGGGATTGAACTTAGGCTCCGTGCAATAGAAGTTCGGAGTCCTAACCACTGAACTGCCAGGGAATTCCCTTGGAGGCCTTATTTTTAAGAATAATTGTAAAGAGGGAGGAGATAATGTATACACATAGCTGATTTATGTTGTACAGGAGAAACTAAAACACAGCATTATAAAGCAGTCATACTCCAGTTTAAAGAGAGCAGTTTTAGACTCACAGAGAAACTGAGACTACAGTACAAGAGAGCTCCCGTCGTGTGCCACACTCAGTTTTTGCATTGTTAACGTCTTACATTACGGTCGTGCATTTGTTATGACTAAGTGGCCAGTATTGCTTATTCACTAAGTTGATTTCGATTTCCTTGGTTTTCCCTAGTCTGTTTTTCTGTTTCGGGACCCTGTCCAGGATACCACATTACATTTAGCCACGTGTTCAATCCGTAGGCTCCCCTGGGCTGTGTTAGTTTCTCATACTTCCCTGCTGTTAACAGTCTTGACAGGTTTGAGGAGTATTGGTTAAGTATTTCGTAGAATGTTTTTTCCAGTTAGACGTTGTAATTTGTCTAATGGTTATGGGTCATGGGTTTTTGGGAGGAAGACCACAGAAGTAGAGTGCCATTTTCATCCTATCATATCAAGAGCATATACTGTCAACATGATTTATTACTGTTAATAATGACTTTGATACTTGGTTGACTGTTATACTTTGTCAGGTTTGACTACTGTAAAGTTACTCTCTTCCCTCTTGGAGGAGCTGGATTTTACATTTTAATCGATTTAGNAAGATGAGAAGAGAAGAAGAGAAGTCCCCACCCCACCTCCCCGGATCATCCCGTACACCAGCCCCAAGCATCCCGTATCCTGCATTGAACGTAGACTGGCGCTTCATTTCTTATATGATAGTATACATGTTTCAGTTTTGATACACAACATGTTTCAGTTTAGAATTATAGCATAATCTTTTTGAAGGCATTGTAAGCAGCCCTTAAAATCAGCTTCTAGGAATAACACAATTAAGAAGATGACAGTAATGAGCAGCTCTGACCAGGCTTTATCCTTGTGCACACAATGACAGCTGTGAAACAACTTCCATTGTGGGCCAGTAGCAGTTGTAGCATGGCACTATTAAGGTGCATTCCAGCTTCAGAGAGTTTAAAGTTGAAAGCCATATGCCTTATGTTGTTTCGGAATCATCAGTTGCTAGTGAGGTGGTGAGGACAGTAAGTTGATCTCATTTGAGTCTGATGTGCATGCTTATCTGGCCAGGGAAAGGTAATCAGGGTTAAGTAAGAATAAGGAACTCTGCCTGAAACCCACGTGGTTGACGTTTGTTGTTGTTCATTTGCTAAGTCTCGTCTGACTCTTTGTGACCTCATGGACTGCAGTATGCCAGGCTTCCCTGTCCTTTGCTGTCTCCCGGAGTTTGCTCAAATTCATGTCCATTGAGTCCATGATGCCATCCAACCATCAGAAATACCTTCCAGGAAGAGGGCNCTTTGTGACCTCATGGACTGCAGTATGCCAGGCTTCCCTGTCCTTTGCTGTCTCCCGGAGTTTGCTCAAATTCATGTCCATTGAGTCCATGATGCCATCCAACCATCAGAAATACCTTCCAGGAAGAGGGCAGATAAATAGTTGATTATGGATGTTAGCACGTTTCTACTTTGCCCTTTCTGTGTTTTAGATCAGTATGTAGTTTGTTGGTTTTAGATCTTTTAAAGAACAATCAGGGTGATGTGATAGATCTTGCCGATGTTTATCATATGTTTACAATATTCATAGTATTTTCTATTTTCTAAACTCATATTCTTCTTTTCAGCTTTATTGAGATGTGATTGAGATAACATTGTCTTGGTTTAAGGTGTTCATGTGTTGACTTGATTAATTTTTCAATGTATATTGCAAAATGATTATCACCATAGCATACATCTCCTTCTCATCACATAATTACCTTTTCTTTCTGTGTGTGTGTGAGAGAATATTTAAGGTCTACTCTTAGCAACTTTCATATGCATAATACAGTATTATTAGCTGTAATAACCATGCTGTACCCTGGACCCCCAGAACTTGTTAATCTTAAAGCTGTAGTATTTACCTTTGACTAGTTTCTTACCATGTCTCCCACCCTTCAGTCCCTGGTAACCACCACTTTACTGTGAGTTTGGCTTGTTAAAGATTCCACATATAAGTAATACACAGTATTTGTCCTTCCCTGTCTGACATTTCACTTTAAGTTCTGATATCTTAAAATTGCTCTTGAAAGATGACTCATGAAATTGATTAGTGGATTATTTTCACTTAATGGTCCAAGATAATTTTTTAAAGAATCCCTAGAGTGTAAAGTGCTAAGGAGACAGTGGGGAGAGTTGTGGCAGAAGCTGTGAGATAAGGAGAGATCTGTAAGAATCTTTGATGTACTTCATGGTGATGGGTGAGCCATTGCAAGCGAGTAATACAAGTTATTAATAAAATGTAAATCTGTTACCCCTCATTCCTTCCCCACTGCCTAAAGGCTAAAAAAAGGAAATCCTTCATTTGGTTTCCAGTGCCCTGCATGGTCTGCTTCCACCTATCTCACCAGCATCTCTTGTACCCTGCCTCCTTTTCCTGTGTAAACATAAAAAGATGGTGGATTGGAGTTAAGGGTGGATTTATTCATTTTACTTTGCCCGCTGTATTATAAATAGGCATTAAAAAAACCTCAATCTGGTGAGTGGTTGAGAGGAGCATAAGCAAAGCATGCTCTCTAGCTGTACTTTCTGGGCTGGAATTCTGATTCAATCTTGACCAACTGTATGGAGATGTTTTCTCTTGAACAGGTTTCTCTGCATATACAAATCTGTTGTAAACATACGGAAAAGAATGGCAGCGGAAACACAGACACTGAACTTTGGGCCTGAATGGTGAGTTTTCCAAACCTCATCCTGTTCAGAGTTGCATGACTAGTTCAGTAGTAAGGTATTTGTGCAGGTGTTGGGGGCTTATAAAATGTGCATGTTTTAGAGACTTTGCTTTATGTGCCTAGTTGAAAACAATATTACCAGTCAGGAATAATTTATATTTGGTTAGTGACTGCATTTGTCCTTTATTAAAAAGTCTTCCTGTTCTGGTTGTATAATGATAATGAATTTAAAAGTCCTCATAGTCCCACCACCCTAGCAAATTATTTACTTTGTGTTTGAACCCTTAGGTAGGTGCGAGTATAATTTTATATAATTGTAACATTTTTTATTTATATGTTTTCTGCTACAGTGTTTTGTGAGTACTATTCATACTTATTTGGAAAAAATAGTTTTTATTGAATTATTGTTTGAGTTTTATTTTATTGATGGGCTACATAGGTGATCCAGAATTATACTGGCTGTAGCCCATCTAGAATCAGGTTAGCATTTGCCGTAATATCAATTAATCAACCTTTGAGTCTCTTACAGATATGTTTGGACCCTGAATATGGAATTCTCATGGGATTTTGAGATCCATCACATTGTAGTGTGACTCTTTCCCCCTCTTCTTCCTTTCCCCCCAAAGTTGGTGATTGAAGATCCTCGTCAGTGGCGTGAATAATGATAGTTGCTTTTCCCATTCAGACCTTGAATCAGAGGCAGTATATAAAGTAGATGATCGGAATAGTGTCATAAATGTCGTTGATTGTTTCAGTGGTGGTGCTTTGATAAATGTTCCAGACTTCCTATAGTAACTCCCTATTTGAAGACTCTTATTAACTTATTATATGCATTTCTTTTTATATGTAATTCTTTAATTTTCTTGGTCCTTGTAGCTAGCATTTGCACACTGAGGAGAAATCATTCGAAGTTTTAAAAACCGATGCAAGTTATATGCTTTGAGAGTTTATTTTGGAATTGTTGACCTAAATCACCTGTTCTAGTTCTTATTTTATATTTTAAAAATAACTTTATTACCAAATCAATGTATACTTTAGAAAAATTAGAAATTACAAGTGATCCACAAGAAGATATAATTACCGTAATTTCATTATCCANGCTTTGAGAGTTTATTTTGGAATTGTTGACCTAAATCACCTGTTCTAGTTCTTATTTTATATTTTAAAAATAACTTTATTACCAAATCAATGTATACTTCTAGAAAAATTAGAAATTACAAGTGATCCACAAGAAGATATAATTACCGTAATTTCATTATCCATGGTAACCGCTGTAATAGGTTGGTATAGCATTCTAGGTAGCTTTATGTATGCTCATTTGTATAAATGTACATTTATTTTCATAAAAATGGGATCATACTGTACATTCAGTTTTGTAACCTGTCTTAAAAAAAAATCAAAAGTATCTTTTTTATCAATAAATATTTTCTGTTACCTTAAATGGTTGCACTGTATGGATGTACCATCATTTATTTAATTAGTCTTCTAGATGTAGCAAATATAGGCTGTTCTCAGTTTTTCGTTTTTATAAAAATTTTTTTGATGAATATTCTTGCTTATTCATGTCTTATCGGGTGGCTTTAAATCGTACAGCTCAATGTGTAAACCATTTTGTGTGCAGTTTTTTGCCTTCATTTGTAACTGCTACTCTTTTGCACTTACACACTCACATGTCTTTTCTTTGTGAAAACATGGTTAAAATCATCAGCTAGTTTAAGGAAGGTTTTTTTTTTTCCCCTCTAAGTCTCTCTCTGTTAAAGAGTTAAGAGAGAGGGACAGTACCAGTAGTTTATCTAAAACGAAAGGAGAAGAACCACTCCTGCTGATGCTCTGTGTAGAGTCATGACACATTTAACATGATGCTAAATGGGTTGACAAACTATGGCCATGGGACTGTAAAAGTTTTGTTGAAACACAGCCACACTCATTTGTTTCCATATTATCTGGCTGCTTTTCCACTGTCCATGGCATTCTCCAGGCAAGAATACTGGATCCCCTCCTCCAGGGGATCTTCCCCACCCAGGGATTGAACTGGAGTCTCGTGCATTGGGGGCAGATTCCTTACCATTTGAGCCACCAGGGAAACTCCATATATATACATAATATATCTCATGTATTAAGTTACTTAAGTAACTCAGGTAACCCTGATCTAGACTGCTGCAGTATGAATAGAGACTGTTGTGTGTTTTTTCTGCATGTACCCTTGCATTCATTGTGAAACTTGAGATAAGGAACTGTGTCCAGAATAACTTGAGAATCATAGTTTAGGAGGATTACACTGAATCAGTGTGTAAGTCTGAAACATACAGAAACATTTACTGATACTGTATTATTTTTACTAACATTTTTATCATGATGTAAAACACAATGTTTGGTAAGAGTTGTGTGAAATGAAGAGATTGATTTGACAGTAGGGAAGATGAGAGAGCAAAGAAAATTGTGATAGGGACAGACCATGGATGACCGTAAGCGTGGACTTTTTAAGCTAGTAGAAAAGATTGAATAGAATCTTTAGGTCTTAGCTGGTAGAATCTGGTAGAATCATTAGTTCTTAGCTTATCTTTATATTTAGGATAAAGAAATGTATTCCATAATTACCAAAGCAGTTTTAAAAAGAGTGTGATAGATTTAATGGAGGCACTTTTAAAAAAGAGTGTGATATACTTAATGGAGGAGTAAACCATTTTTATATATAAAACAAGAGTCATTTTAACTTCAAATGTTACCGTCTTAGAGGTTTTCTGACCGTCTATAACAACCCCGCCCCCATTCCCTACCTCCTTTTCCTGTTTAATTTTTTCTTCACAGTCTATATAAAAATACAACATGCCAAATATTTTACTGATTTTCTTTATTATTTATATGCCATCCTTTGGCCCCTACTAGACTGTGCGCTCCTTTGAGGGCAAGTACTTTGGTCTTGATTTTTGTACACTTTGTTCATTGCTGTAACGTCAGTGCCTGGCACCTAGTAGATACTCAATAAATGTTTATTAAATGCATGAGTGAAGTGTTGGAAAGTAAAGTCGTTTTTAATATTTGCTATTGTCAGTATGTATACACATCCTTTAATAGTTCTGTTTGTGTTACTGTTGATTTTCTTTGGAATAATATCTTGGAAGTGGAATTTTAAAATCTGAAGTTTAATTTTTAAGACTTTGGATGATATATGGACAGACTGACCACAAGAAGGATTGTATGAATTTAATTCCCATATGTTGCCTGTTTGTTTACTCTCGACAAAACACAAAGTACTACCTTAAAGAAAAAAAAAAACTTTTTCACTTCTAAATCTGGTAGGTTTCTTGTTTTTAAAGAATTTTTTGTTAGTCCTAGTAATACGATAATTCACACTCACTCCAGAAAACCTTGGAGGAAGCAGTAGTTTTATTGCTATAAAAATAGCAATATTTTTCCTTGAAAGGAAAATAGAAAATGTCAGTTACCCTTAATCCTGTCACCCAAAGAACCGTTGTTAATATTTTGGTTTCTATCCTCCTATTCTTCTTTCTTTGCAAATGATTGTGTACTTCAAGACATTTTAAAGGAGGAAAACAAATTCATTATAACCTGCTTTATTTTGGTATTTTATTTTTTTTATTTTGAGCATCCAAAATCTGTTCAGATAAATTGGATAATAAAGGAATTTATCATAAGGGAAAGAAATGATTGCAGACAGTTAGCTGGCTTTATGGAGAAGGAGCCAAGGAACTGGTTTGGGGTTTCTTCTGTCTCATCTCCATGGCCTTAAGGAAACGTACCCAGGTCTTCCCTTGCAAAGAATGAGGTACTTTTGTTTTTCCCAAAGCACTTTGTTTAGACCTGTGTTAAAGTAGTTATGACCTTGTATTGTGTCTGTTTGTATCTGTTTAGTTTACTCAGAAAAGAGCTACTTCCATTAAGAAAAGCACTGTATTTCTCAGTTTTGGTAAGTCCATTGTTTAGCTAGTGTGGGTACTTCATAAATGTTGAATGATTCAGGTCTTATGGTGGGGGACATAGGGCAAGAGAATTCAAAGCTGAGATTTCTAGATTACTGTTCATGATCTTTGTGGAGTTGTGAGGGAAATGAGAGACATTCTGGAGGATGGAATGCATTAATAGTCCCAGTTTTCAAAAAGAATAAAAAGATAACTGCCATCTGAAGGAATTTGTTGTTATCCTAGGGTGCATTTTAAAAGAGAACATCAAGGGTTGTTCAGAAAACATTTTATCAAGGGCCTCATGGTTTACATCTTGGGTTAGGTAAGGAGATAAGGAGGCAGCAAGGATAAGGAACATGAGAAAGTGAAAGTCGCTCAGTCCTGTCTGACTCTTTGCGACCCTGTGGACTGTAGCCTGCTAGACTTCTCTCCATAGATTTCTCCAGGCTAGAATACTGAAGTGGGTAGCCATTTCCTTCTCGAGGGGACCTTCCCTATCCAGGGATCAAACCCAGGTCTCCTGCATTGCAAGCGGATTCTTTACCATCTGAGCCACCAGGAAAGCCAAAGGACATGGTATCTACTTTTGAATTATTTATTTAGTGGGGAAGCTGACATTAAGTAATTTCGCTGTCAGTGTTATAAGAGGGGGAAGATCCCCCAGAGGATCTAACGGCAACCCACTCCAGTATTTTTGCCTGGAGAATCCCATGGACAGAGGAGTCTGGCAGGCTATGGTCTATAGGGTTGCAGAGTCTGACAGGACTGAAGTGACTCAGCATGCACACATACACGTTATAAAGGGAGTATAATGCTTAGACAGGATATCCAGCTGCTCCTTTGATGCCCGCAGGCTTCTCATCCTTTATAGTTTTCCAAAACTGAGCTCATGAGTTTTGCCCTTTTAAATTTCCTCTTTTATCTCATCTTAACATCACAGTGTGCCCATTAGCTCAAGCCAGACATCTTGGAGTTATCCAGGTCATTTTCTTTTACTTCTATATCCCTGTGTCTAGTCCATCACAATGCTGTGTCAATTCTACCTCCAAAATACCTCTTGAACCTCTTCATTTCTCTCTCTCTTCATTGCCTCCAGCCTAGTGTGAGCCACCATCATCTCTGATATAAACTAAAGGACAGGCCTTCTAATGTTTCCTGGCCCCTTTTCTTCTCATTGTTGTCCCCACTGCAGCCAGTGTAATCTTAAAATGTAAATCGGATCAAATTGTCTCCAAAATCCTTCACTAGTTCTCCATTTGTATGACTGTATATTAGCTTTTCCTTCCATTAGCCAATTAGTTCTGTGAACATTCGTGGGTACTTGTGTATAGCCAAACACCCAGGATCTAGATCTCTCTCCTTTCCCTCCTACGGCCCTCTTTCCAATCCCCTGCTGCTGCTGCTGCGTTGCTTCAGTTGTGTCTGACTCTGTGTGACCCTATAGACAGTAGCCCACCAGGCTCCCCCGTCCCTGGGGTTCTCCAGGCAAGAACACTGGAGTGGATTGCCATTGCCTTCTCCAATGCATGAAAGTGAAAAGTGAAAGTGAAGTCGCTCAGTCGTGCCCTACTCTTCCCTAGCCCATGGACTGCAGCCCACCAGGCTCCTCCGTCCATGGGATTTTCCAGGCAAGAGTACTGGAGTGGGGTGCCATTGCCTTCTCTGTTCCAACCCCCTATCCTCCTCCTGCTTCTCATCTTGTCCTTTCTTCCTTTCCACTTAACCTCTCTACTTGCAGGCAGTTCCCATGGTGTCCCAGGTGAAAAAAAATCAGAAAAAATATTCCAGATAGCAGAAAGCCTGTGTGAGGACAAGTGGAGGGGAAACTATAGGTTTAAGAGGGAAATTCCAAGACCTTTTGCCTTGGCTATATTGTGAAGTGTGGGCGAGAAGAGCTTGCAGGCAGCCTTCCTATGTTAAGGTTTTGATTTTACCTGATCATTGCGTGCCAGTGAACTGTTAATCAGGGAGCATTTTATTCAAATTTGCTTTTGAAAGAAATAACTGGTAGTAACTGGAGGATGGACTTTGACTGGTTAGATCATTTAGGATGCTGTTGGCAACAGTGGGGGTAATAAGTGAACAATAGAAGGTTACTTGGCCAGAGGATGGTTTGAGAGATTTAGGATTTAAAACTGATGGTTGCTAAGTCGTGTCTGACTCTCTTGTGGCTCCATTGCTTGTAGCCAGCCAGGCTCCTCTGGAGTGGGTTGCCATTTCCTTCTCCAGGGGATCTTCCTGACCCAGGAATTGAACCCATGTCTCCTACATTAGCAGATGGTTTCTTTACCACTGAGCCATCAGGGAAGCCCTTAAAACCTGGTAGGATGTGATAATTGGGTATGGGAGATGATTCCCAGACTGTTAACCATTTGCTCAGTAGATGGTGGCATCGTTACCTGCCTTTGGGAATACCGGTAATGAAGGAGGTTTTGAGGGAGGTTTGGGGTCTGTTAGAGCTAAAGGGCTATGAGTGGTTGAATAAGAAAGCCTTACTCTGTCCGGGAGAGTTTACACAGAAGTGCTTTTAGATTTGTACATCTTCACACACCTACATGGACATTCTAAATTACTTTTGTAAGCTGAATAAGCTGAAGTTTGGATTTGAACAGCAACAGTTAACAAGTGAGGACTGTGGGTGTTGGGGAGGGGTGGTTTTGGAAGGCCCAGCTGCTGCTACCTGTCAGTGACTGCTAGTACTCCTGAGATTAGCACTGGACCTCCTGTGTTAAACAGATCTCCATATGGCCAGGAAGATGAAGATGATCAGGAGAGGGAAATTTCATTCGGGCCTAGGGTTGAGGTTGTTGAACTTTTCCAGAGCAGTGGAGTAGTGGGGAGAAGCCACGTTGTGCTGGGTTTTGAAGTGGTTGGGAAGTGAGGTGATGAAGACGTCTCTGAAATGAAGAGGAAGATGACCAGTGCTGCATCGCCAGAGAGGGATGCTGCATTAGAGGACTTTTAAACAAATAACTATTAGATATATTGAGAGATGAGTGGAACGCTGACAGGGAAGGATTGAGTTTCTAGAAGAGAGAGCTATATGGAGCACAATTCTAGAGGAGGTAAAGGTCACGGGTGGGTTTTTAGGGGAGGATGTTATCTAGATATGTTTCAGCTTTTCCAGATATCTGTGGGTAAAGGAGGGCTTGGGACAGGATTTGTTGATTACTAAGTGGAGCACAGCCATTCTCCTGGTTCAGGCTACCATCTTCTCTAGGTTACATTATGCTTAGCTTGCCTTCACAGTAGCTGAAGGACTCTCTTTATGCATTCCTGGTCTTGTTACTCTTTAGGTCTGGTACCTGTAAGAAGTGTTCCGTTCCTAGGCATGGAAAGCCCCTGGGGATTGTTCAGTTGCTCAATCGTGTCAGACTCTTCGTAACCCCATGGACTTCAGAACACCAGGCTTCCCTGTCCTCACTATTTCCTAGAGTTATCAAACTCATGTCCGTTGAGTCAGTGATGCCATCCAGCTGTCTCATTCTCTGGGGATTGTTGGGTGGATTTGAAACCTTGTGAGGAGAAGATGAAGAAATTAGGGGTGTTGGACGAGTGAGCTGGAAAGCCTCTAGTGAGACATCATAATTGCAGATTCTGGAATGATTTTTCCATTAAAAACTGGAAGAGCACTTAGATGTGCCCTCTAGTGGTAGGCAGTCTTAGGGAACATATTGACTCAGTAAATCCCTGGTGACTCAGACGGTAAAGCATCTGTCTACAATGCGGGAGACCCGGGTTCAGTCCCTGGGTTGGGAAGATCCCCTGGAGAAGGAAATGGCAATCCACTCCAGGACTATTGCCTGGAAAATCCCATGGACAAAGGAGCCTGGTAGGCTACATACAGTCCATGGGGTTGCAAAGAGTCAGACATGACTGAGCGATTTCATTTCACTTCATAAGATATTTTAAACTGATTTCTAATTATATAGATGTATATTTAAAAATTAATTTTTGGCAGACTGAACCATGACTATTTTGAAACTTTGAGACCTCACTGTTGGCAAGATTTTGATCTTTTTAGTCATAAAAACCTTGTTTTTGACTCTTGGTTCTGCTGGCTGTGATTGTGGGTAGATGGCTTAACTCCTTGGCTTTGTTTTCCTCATCTGTCATATTGTGGGTGGTTGTGAAACTTAAATGAGTATATGTAACATTCCCAGCTTCAGTTCTCAGTGGATATTAATTCCACGATTTCAGGGAAGAGCCCAAATGTTCATGAATGTGATGTGGACCACTGTGCTGGCAGGTTCTGAGCAGTGGTTGGTTGGGTCCTCCTTTGTGGGAATGTTGTTTTCTTACTGACTTGTTTAGCCTGTCTTACAGGGAAAGACTAGAGGTCTCTTCAAGAAAATTAGAGATACCAAGGGAACATTTCATGCAAAGATGGGCTCGATAAAGGATAGAAATGGTATGGACCTAACAGAAGCAGAATATATTAAGAAGAGGTGGCAAGAATACACAGAAGAACTGTACAAAAAAGATCTTCACGACCCAGGTAATCACGATGGTGTGATCACTCAGCTAGAGCCAGACATCCTGGAATGTGAAGTCAAGTGGGCCTTAGAAAGCATCACTACAAACAAAGCTAGTGGAGGTGATGAAATTCCAGTGGAGCTGTTTCAAGTCCTGAAAGATGATGCTATGAAAGTGCTACACTCAATATGCCAGCAAATTTGGAAAACTCAGCAGTGGCCACAGGAGTGGAAAAGGTCAGTTTTCATTCCAATCCCAAAGAAAGGCAGTGCCAAAGGATGCTCCGACTACCGCACAATTGCACTCATCTCACATGCTAGTAAAGTAATGCTCAAAATTCTCCAAGCCAGGCTTCAACAATACGTGAACCATGAACTTCCACATGTTCAAGCTGGTTTTAGAAAAGGCAGAGGAACCAGAGATCAAATTGCCAACATGCAGTGAATCATCGAAAAGGCAAGAGAGGTCCAGAAAAACATCTATTTCTGGACCAAAGCCTTTGACTGTGTGGATCACAATAAACTGTGGAAAATGCTGAAAGAGATGGGAATACCAGAGCACCTGACCTGCCTCCTGAGAAACCTGTATGCAGATTGGGCAGCAACAGTTAGAACTGGACATGGAACAACAGACTGGTTCCAAATAAGAAAAGGAGTGTGTCAAGGTTGTATATTGTCACCCTGCTAATTTAACTTATATGCAGAGTACATCATGAGAA
>SJYW01022695.1:241284-252230 GCA_006410735.1 Raphicerus campestris | reverse complement strand
GGGGCTCCAAAATCACTGCAGATGGTGACTGCAGCCATGAAATTAAAAGATGCTTACTCCTTGGAAGGAAAGTTATGACCAGCCTAGACAGCATATTAAAAAGCAGAGACATTACTTTGGCAACAAAGGTCCGTCTCGTCAAGGCTGTGGTTTTTCCAGTGGTCGGTCACGTATGGATGTGAGAGTTGGACTGTGAAGAAGGCTGAGTGCCGAAGAATTGATGCTTTTGAACTGTGGTGTTGGAGAAGACTCTTCGAGAGTCCCTTGGACTGCAAGGAGATCCAACCAGTCCATTCTGAAGGAGATCAGTCCCGGGTCTTCACTGGAAGGACTGATGCTGAGGCTGAAACTTCAATACTTTGGCCACCTCATGCGAAGAGTTGACTCACTGGAAAAGATCCTGATGCTGGGAGGGATTGGGGGCAGGAAGAGAAGGGGACGACAGAGGATGAGATGGCTGGATGGCATCACTGACTCGATGAATGCGAGTCTCAGTAAACTCCAGGAGTTGGTGATGGACAGGGAGGCCTGGCGTGCTGCGATTCATGGGGTCGCGAAGAGTCACTACACGACTGAGTAACTGAACTGATAGAAGTTGGACTCGATAACCTCTAAGTCCGTGAATAACTGGCAAGAAAAGAAAAAACCAACGCAATAACAATGAACACTTTGAGCACCCAGAGTGTAGTCTTAATCTGTTTATTACCAAAGAGAGTTAGGCTCCCTGGTGAAATGGTTATTCCACATCTGAGGCAAGAAATAAGCTGATTTTGGAACATTTGAAATACCAGATAGAAATGAAGCTCTCAAAGACTACTAGGGTGGGGTCAGAAAGACTTGGGAGCTAACCTGAAGCCTCTCCCACTAGGCAGAGAAGAGAGAGTTTGAGTATTGTTAAGAATAATTGCAGTGAAATGAAATATATTAATGAAAATAATTTTACTATTGGAGGATTGGTAGTGAACCAAGTCATTATTATGAAAACTAATAAATGAAAGAAGGAAAGCTGTTTGTTTTCTTGTATGAGCTATATTCTATTAGGTAATACCAGATAGTATAAGAGGGAAGTTTCTCTTTGTAGAACTACTCTACCTAGTAAATAAAGAAGAAATGATAGAATAAAGTCAGTCTGTAATCTTAGTGAATTTGGGGATCTAAGCTTTACTCTTGAAGGACTGCTTAGCCTTGCAAAACCAACCAGGCAGTATGTGCCTCCTGGTGGAGTAACATACCACCACATGGATGTAGTCTTGCCAAGTCTACATCCAGTCACCTGTTTACATGAAATGCAGAGAGCAGAGAAACGTATTAAATTATATCACAGGGATAAAGTTAGCAAAATTCAGACTTAAAGGAAAATCCTTATCTTTTAGAGATAACATTTTGAAATATTTGCAGTTAAAATAACTTTTCTTAAAAGAATTGTCTCCAAACTTGAAAATAATTTCCTTTAAAAGTTTTGAAAGCAAAAGAGTTCCTTCAGAATAATATTAAAGGAGCGTTAGATGGTGCTGTAGAAGGAGTGGGATGGCCTGGGGACTGGGTTGATGTGTACAGGAGAGTTTCTTCTTGATCCTTTTATGTATGTTCAAAATTGTCTGTAATAAAACATTAAAAAATAAGTAGAAACAGTGAAGTAAAAAATAAAACTTTATTAGTCTTACTGTGCTAATGCATACTCCTTTTTTCCCCCTGGTATTGCTTCCTGCATGTGAACATGTTCTGTGTGTTCACTGTGTACCTGCTACTTTTTCTGCCGTTCTTGAGTAATGTGCAAGTATTTATTCTGCTTGACCTTCATACTTTTTAATGTACAAGTTGTCAACCGGTCCCTCTTTTTTTTTTCTCCTTCAGTACAGGTTAGCAATTTGGGGATATATTTCAGTGCTTCTGTTGAATTTTCTTTGGGCTAAACTGGTGACTTGCAGGACCTTGGGCCTTTTACCCTTGTTATCTATTGCTTTATAGAACTTTGGGCTACTTCTGATGGTACTTTTCCCTGGAGGAAAACTTGCCAATTTTTGCTGAGATTCAACTCCTTTTTAAAATAATAACATCTTATAAAATTAACTTGTTTCCCTTTTCCCAATTTTCTTCCTTCGAGATAATTTCTGTTATCAGCTTGGAAGTATATTTTTACCTTTCTTTTTTTCCTTAGCAGTAAATATGGCTTTTATTTTTTTTCTCCTTGTACTTCACTTTTTTTTTTCCCACTGCATTTTCAGATTCTCTACACTGATCATTAATTTCTTTTATTAAAAGTGAATTATGAAATGTTGGGGGCATATTTAAAAGTATCTTTTTTACAGGTATCTGTATTTTGTATTTTGGGGAACAAAAATATTTTTAAAAATATTTTGTTAAATATTGAAAAATCATTCTNTTAAAATATTTTGTTAAATATTGAAAAATCATTCTTTGAAGTCACTGTTTTAGTTTTATCTCCACAAGTACTACTTAAGAATTTGCGTCATTTTACATCCTTGCCAATAGCTGGTATTGTTAAAGAGTTATTAATTTCTATTAATCCAGTGTATGTAAGGTGATGTCTCCCTTTTGTTTTAATTATATTTTACTTTTATAGTTTGGAAAAAGGTGTCTCCTCCTTACTCCCTAAACTTCTCGNGTCACTGTTTTAGTTTTTATCTCCACAAGTATTACTTAAGAATTTGCGTCACTTTACATCCTTGCCAATAGCTGGTATTGTTAAAGAGTTATTAATTTTTATTAATCCAGTGTATGTAAGGTGATGTCTCCCTTTTGTTTTAAATATATTTTACTTTTATAGTTTGGAAAAAGGTGTCTCCTCCTTACTCCCTAAACTTCTCGGGGATATGGCACAATACTTCTTAAGTTAAGGAAGTTGTTTACTTATTTGTCAATGAACTCAATGAAGTATTTTCTTAGTGAGCTATTAGAGCAGATTGCATTAGAGCTAAAATCTTGGATACCTTGAGATAATGGCTTTTCCTTTCTGTTCTTTTGAAGAACTAAAATGGAAATATTACATTATATGTAAATAAAAAGTCCTTACTGCCAGCACTTTTGACACTTTGTTTTTCTATTCTGTCTATTGTTTTAGGCTCCGAGCTCTGTCCAGCGGTGGGAGTATTACATCCCCCCCTCTTTCGCCAGCATTGCCGAAGTATAAGTTAGCAGACTATCGTTACGGGAGAGAAGAAATGTTAGCACTTTTCCTTAAAGACAACAAGGTAAGAATGTAGGGAAGAGTTCAAAATTGTAAATGCGGTTTCTGGGTATATACAGTTACGTGTTGATACATGAAACAGCCATGGTTCTCTCTCTTCTTCCTGTATTGAAACCTGCAGTGGTTCACAGAGGCTGTAAAATGGTGCACACTTCATGCTTTAGAGGAAACCCAAGATTTCATCACAGAAGCAGACAGCCTCATGAAAGTGGGAGAGTGGTCAGGACTTAGTGCTTTGCCTGACTGATTTCTTCACAGCCTTTATTTTTACCCCATTGTGATGGCTGAGAAAGTTTTCTCTTCTCTTTATTGCATCTGTCATTCATCTTTGCAGTTAGATATTAGGAGCCAGAAGGGCAGATGCTTCTCTTGTTCTTTGCTTTTGAGTTAAATGTAAAACTTTTAGTGGGGAGAAAATCCTAAAATATAGTACCTCATTTTTGTTACTTATAAATGATCAAAAACAGTATAAAGTATACTTCTGTTATGTAACTAGTGGGAAATAACATTTTCTAGTTAAGTGTACTTTGCTTTTAATTTTATTAATGGATTAAGGATCAAATTTGAATGATCGTTGCTAAGAACAGATACAGTTGCTTGTAAAATTTTCCTTACCGTCTGTGGTTTGAGTTAAATGTGCACTCTGAAGTATCAGGGTCAGTGCTATATATCATATCTGAGTGTGGTAGTCTGATGGGAGGACAGGGTGAGTGAGTGGCTTCTTAAAAAGGTTTGACCCTGTCAGAGTATTAATTGTGATTGAATAAGCTTTTAATCCATATCTTTGATAATCAGCAGCAGATAAACCAAATAATACNATATATCATATCTGAGTGTGGTAGTCTGATGGGAGGACAGGGTGAGTGAGTGGGCTTCTTAAAAAGGTTTGACCCTGTCGGAATATTAATTGTGATTGAATAAGCTTTTAATCCATATCTTTGATAATCAGCAGCAGATAAACCAAACAATACTTTCTTGTTTTGGCTCTGTAGAATTGCAGGGAGAGCATTAATCTCATGGTCATGTGTTTGGTCAAACAGATCCCTTCAGACCTTCTGGATAAAGAATTTCTGCCTATCCTACAGGAGGAGCCCCTGCTGCCACTGGCTCTTGTGCCCTTCACGGAAGAAGAACAGGTGTGTGCGTAGCTTTGAGCCTTAGGTCCCACCCTTGTTTGTTCCCACTGAGGCATGAAAATAGGAAGTTCCTCCTTAGGCTCTAAGGAGTGTCCTCCTTCCCCAGTCTGCTTCCTTCTACTCTTCTTGGCATGTGGATGCCTCTCTTAGTTGACTAGATTCTAATTTAGATTTGAGGCTGTTGAGTATTATGTAGAGATAAGGACGTGTCTTAGAATAGAGAGAAAAAGGTATTTTTCTGGGGAGAGGGCCTTCTTTTCAGAAACTTGTTGTTTTTTAGAAGTAATCTGCTAAACCTGAAATCCCACCAGTTTTTACCACTAAAGGAAAATGTAAGTAATCAGCTCACACAGTGTGCTTAAAACAGTGCTTTTCTATCACAGATTTTTTAAAATGATAATTGTGAGACAGTTAGGGTTTTGGGCTGTAAAGTAACAGATTCTGTGTTACAGTGTATGATGTCCATAGATAAATAATAAAGTTTCTGATTTCAACTAACTATGGTGATTATCGGGCTTCCCTGATAGCTCAGTTGGTAAAGAATCTGCCTGCAATGCAGGAGACCTGGGTTCAATCCCTGGGATGGGAAGCTGCCCTGGAGAAGGAAATGGCAGCCCACTCGAGTATTCTTCTCTGGAGCATCCCATGGACAGAGGAGCCTGGTGGGCTACAATCCATGGGTCGCAAGAATTGGACACGGCTTAGCGACTAAACTGCCACCACCGTGGTGATTATAGTAAAATGGAGAAAGAAAGAGCTTTGTTGGAATGTCACTTTAAATGGAGAATCATCATTACTTTTTAAGAAAACTGCGTTATTGAGACCTAAGTTACATACCATAAAATTAAACATTTTTGTAGTTTTTAGTAGATGCAGAGTTGTGTAACCCATCACCACTATCTAATTCCAGAACATTTTTCATTATTTTTTGGTGACAGCTCTGGGTGTTTCCCCTGCACTCTTGCCATGCTGTGCATGGTGAAATCAGTCTATTAAGAGGGGAAAGCCTATTTAAAGAACTTAGTGAAACTTCTGTGGTGGTTCAGAACTGATGGGGAGCTAAGATCTCACAAGCCATAAGGCATGGCTAAATAAAAATTAGACTTCTGTTAACCTGCGTTAAGTTTTAAGAAACGTGTGATATTTATTTGGTGACTTTGAGCATCATCTTTCTGTAAGCAATTTTGTTTCGCTTGCGGTTTCTCCTAAATCAGGCTGTGTGGTGTGCTTAGTCGCTCAGTCGTGTTCGACTCTTTGCATCCCCATGGACTGTAGCCCACCAAGCTCCTCTGTCCATGGGGATTCTCCGGGCAAGAATACTGGAGTGGGTTGTCATGCCCTCCTCCAGGGGATCTTCCCAACCCAGGATCGAACCCAGGTCTTCGGCTTTGCAGGCAGATTCTTTACCATCTGAGCCACCATGAGAGCCCAGGAATACTGGAGTAGGTATCTTATCCCTTCTCCCGGGGATCTTCCCGACCCTGGAATCTAACCAGGCAGATTACCAGCTGAGCTACCAGGGAGGTCCAAAATCAGACTAATAGTTCCTTCTTTATTCATGAAACCCAGTATCATCTAGGGTCATCAACAAATATTTTCATTGATCAAAAGTTGTTATAAAGAATTCATGGGAAAGGAAGGGTCCTGTCTCTCGTAATTGCTGAAAAGTTTCTTTTCAAAAATGGTAAATTTCCTTTAAAAAAAATTGGACATCTGGTTATATTTTGGTTTAATTTTTCTCGAAAATATTTTTATTATGAAGCATTTCAAATAGTATAGAGAATATTATTACAAAGACCTGAATATATTCAACTCATATACATCTAATCTTAAAATAATTTGTGTATACCTTTGTTTTAAGAAACAAAATTTATCCTTCACCACAGTTGAGACTGCCTGGGGTGTACCCCTCTCTGCATTTCTAGGGATTACTATGAATCAGATTACTTTTATCATTCATGTTTTGATATTGTCATTACATATTTGTGTGTCCGTATACCTATGAGTTTCCTTTTATAGGGTTATAAATTTTACATGGACTGTAGCCTGCCAGGCTCCTCAGTTCATGGAATTCTCCAAGCAACAATGCTAGAGTGGGTAGGCATTTCCTTCTCCAGGGGATCTTCCTGACCCAGGGATTGAACCCAGGTCTCCAAATTGCAGGCAGATTCTTTACCATCTGAACCACCAGGGAAGCCTATATTGAAGATAGCCTACTGTATATTATGGAGGAGGAAATGGCAACCCACTCCAGTATCTTTGCCTAGAGGAGCCTGGCGGGCTACAATCCTTGGAGTCACAAGAGTCAGGCACGACTGAAGTGACAGCACCACTGTATAATTCTATTCTGCAGCTTGTTTTTTCTTTGAGTAATGATTTTTAGATTTCATTGTTTGTAGATTTCACATTCATACATATGGCATCAGTTTGTTCATCTCTGCTTTATAATATTTTGTAAGTGAGAAAAATCAATAAAATACTTTTTTTTTTTGCTGTAAAAGGTACTCATATTTGATTATAGAAAATACAGAAAGATATGAAGAGGTAAATCTTTCCTATAAAATCACCATGTAGAAATAATGACTTGTTAACATTTAGTATGTTTAGTTTATTTTTGTGTATCTTCAGTTGTCAGAATATACTGGTAATGCAGACTGAATCCAACAGCGTATCAGAAGGATTATACACCATGGCCAGGTGGGGTTTATCCCTAGAATTCCAGGGTGGTGCATCATAAAACCAATAGAATATACCCCATTAATAGAATGAAGAAAAGCACTTGATCACCTCAGTTTCCACAGAAAAAGCACACAATTCAACACCCTTTTGTGAAAGCAAATGTAACGAACTGGGAATGAAAGTGAACTTAATTAAGGGCTTTTATGAAAAACCCACAACCAACATTATACTCAGTGATGAAAGACTGAAAGCCTTTCTTCTTAGATTGGGAACAGGATAGTATATCTACTTTCACTACTGATATTGAACCTTGTGTTGGAAGTTTCAGTCGAGCTCTTAGGCTAGAAAAGGAAATAAAAAGAATCCAGATTGGAAGGGAAGAAGTAAAATTATCTCTGTTTGAAGATGACATGATCCTACATACAGAAAATCCTGAAGAAGCCACAGAATAACTGTTAACACCAGTAAGTGAACGCAGCACAGTTGTATGCTCCCGAATCAGTACCCAAAAGTCAGCTGTGTTTCCATTACTGTGTGCTTAGTTGCTCGGTCGTGTCTGGCTCTTTGCAACCCCATGCCCTGTAGCCCGCCAGGCTCCTCTGTCCATGGGAATTCTCCAGGCAAGAGTACTGGAGGGGGTCGACATGCCCTCCTCCAGGGGATCTTCCCAACTCAGATATTGAACCCAGGTCTCCTGCATGGCAGGTCGATTCTTCACTGACTGAGCCACCAGGGAAGCATTTCCATATACTAGTAATGGACAGTTTGCAAACGAAATTAAGAAAATTCTGTTTACAATAGTATCAAAACCCAAATACCTAGGAATAAATTTAACTAAGGAGTATGAAACTTTATACAATAAAAAGAGAATGAAACAGTATTGAAAGAAATTAAAGAAGATCTTAATAAATGGAAAGATGTTAGCATTTTATTAAGCACTGGAAGACTTAATATTATTAATGATTTNACCCAAATACCTAGGAATAAATTTAACTAAGGAGTATGAAACTTTATACAATAAAAAGAGAATGAAACAGTATTGAAAGAAATTAAAGAAGATCTTAATAAATGGAAAGATGTTAGCATTTTATTAATCGCTGGAAGATTAATATTATTAATGATTTTCTGCTAGTACAATACCCACCAAATTCCCAGTGGCTTTTTGGGTAGAAGCTGATGTTAAAATTTATATAGAATTGCAAAGGACCCTAAGTTGTCAAAACAGTTTTGCAAAGAAATAGGACCTGTACTTCCAGTTTCAGAACTTAACTGCAAAGCTACAGTAATCAAAACTGGTTTTAACTTCCCTGGTGGTCCAGTGGTTAAGATTTTGTGCTTCCAATGTAGAGGGCGTGGGTTTGATTCCTGGACTAAGGGAACAAAGATCCTATATCCCTTGTAGCAAAAAAAATTTAAAAATTCCAAAACAAAACACTGGCTTAAGGATAGATGCACATACCAGCTGATTATAATTGAAAGTTTGGAAATAAAACCAAATCACTCCATACTGCTGGATCACTTTGAAGAAATGATGTATGTGGGTATGTATGACTTTTGTTCACTGCTGCCATACCTATCGTGTTTTACCCTTGCTTTTGCAGTGTTCCATGATTTCATTGTTCTTTTCATGAGCAGTAAATCATGTGGAATTCTCCAGGCCAGAATACTGGCATGGGTAGCCTTTCCCTTCTCTAGGGAATCTTCCCAACCCAGGGATTGAACCCAGGTCTCCCACCAGACGGATTCTTTACCAGCTGAGCCACAAGGGAAACCCAAGAATACTGGAGTTAGGTAGCCTATTCCTTCTCCAGCGGATCTTCCCAGCCCAGGAATTGAACTGGCGTCTCCTGCATTGCAGGCAGATTTCTTTACCAACTGAGCTATTAAGGAAGCCCAAATCATATGGTTTAGAAATCAAAATTTATCTCTCTCTCATCCTTTCCACCAGCCGTCTCTTTTTCTGAAAGGCAGCCTGTATTTGCAGTTTCTTGTATATTTTTCCAAGTAAATATTGAATATATTTCCCCCTTTTTGTGCAGGTGGTGGTGTATACTAAGCTTTGTTCTATATTTACATTATTTTTATTGAAAAATATTCTCTGCGAATTTGGAAAAAGTATTCTCTTAGTTTGCATTTCTTTCCCCAGTGCAGAGTTTCTCAGATACTTGCATTTGTATTTCTTTTCATTTTTTGTTGTTTGCCATTTTTGTTGGGGGAGATAGTAATCTTTTTCTTGAGCTAGTCCTAAACCTAACCTGTTAATTTTCCTTTTTTTTTTTGGTTCAGTTTCTTTTTTATTGGGATACAGTTGCTTTACAGTGCTGTGCTAGTTTCTGCCGCACAGTGAAGTGGATCAGCTGTATGTGTGCGTGTATCCCCTCTGGACCTCCCTCCCACCCCCATCCTACCTGTCTACTAACTCGTTCATGTTTCTAAATTTAAAACTGCATTGGTTCTCATTTATGCTATTTTTTCATACAGAAGCTCATTTTTTATATAGCTCATTATACCAGTTTCAGTCTTTTGTGATTAGTTCTCCATTGTTGATGAATATTTTTTAATAATTGTTTTTTATTTTTCACTAAATGACTGCCTAGATTTCTTAAGAGACGACATGGGTTAGAAAAACTTTTTAGTAAGTAGGCAGAAGGACTTGGTACTAGTTAATAATGTGATATACTTTAAGGGCTACACAGATTACTTGAGCAATCAAAAATTATTCAATAAATGTTGCTGAAAACTGTTGGTTTTTTAAAAAGGAATAAAGTTAGATATGCAGTACACCTTGACATGAAAATTAGTTTTAGAGTCACTAAAAAAGTAACTCATTTTGTTTTTATAATTGAAAAGTTTATCTTTAGGTGTTAAAATTTGAATGCTGTAATTACCAGGGCTTAATGTAAAGACTGGCTTCCCTGGTGACTGAGACAGTAAAGAGTCCAATCACAATGTGGAGACTTGGAGTTTGATCCTTGGGTGGAGAACATCCCCTGGTGAAAGAAATGGCAACCCATTCCAGTCATCTGGCCTGGAGAATTCAATGGACAGAGGAGCCTGGCGTACTGCAGTCCATGGGTCGCATTTGGACATGACTGAATGATTAGACACAGCACAGCACAAAAATGCAAAATTTAGGAATTCTTGACACTTGCTAGCCTTTCTTTTTATAATATATGTTGAAATAGGACAGTACTTAGAGCTGGCAAAAGATTCATTAATATTTTGAAATTAACACCTTGGATGGTTCCCTGTTCAGGAATTGTTTAGACCTTCCTAGGCTAGAGTTTTGCATACCTATTCACCCTGTTACTCCTATCCCGGAGGTAAATAATTCTAACAACCTAAAATAGCTTCTTGCTGTGTATCATGTTTTCTGATGTTACCTGAAGAGGGTATTTTATCTTTAAAATGCAAGTTAACTGAGTGTGCGCACTTCATGCCCACACCCTCCCCACCACATATATTTTTAAACATACATGTACACACATATATGAATGTATGCATGTGTAAAATACAATTGCGTAAATGGTTTTCTTTGAACAGAATCGATGCTCGAATAAGATAAGATCTTCTGGTTGCTCTTTGATTGGACATTTCCCTGTATGTCCTTATCAAGTTTAAAAAGCATTCAGTTCAATTGCTCAGCCATGTCCGACTCTTTGTGACTCCACGGACTGCAGCATGCCAGGCCTCCCTGTCCGTCACCAACTCCCAGAGTTTACCCAAACTCGTATCCATTGAGTCGGTGATGCCATCCAACCATATCATCCTCTGTCATCCCCTTCTCTGCCTGCCTTCAGTTTTTCCCAGTATAAGGGTCTTTTCCATTAAATTAGTTCTCATCAGGTGGCCAAAGTACTGGAGTTTCAGCTTCAACATCAGTCTTTCCAATGAACACTCAGGACTGATCTCCTTTAGAATGG
>SJYW01022695.1:220405-239317 GCA_006410735.1 Raphicerus campestris | reverse complement strand
AGGACCCTAAGTTGTCAAAACAGTTTTGCAAAGAAATAGGACCTGTACTTCCAGTTTCAGAACTTAACTGCAAAGCTACAGTAATCAAAACTGGTTTTAACTTCCCTGGTGGTCCAGTGGTTAAGATTTTGTGCTTCCAATGTAGAGGGCGTGGGTTTGATTCCTGGACTAAGGGAACAAAGATCCTATATCCCTTGTAGCAAAAAAAATTTAAAAATTCCAAAACAAAACACTGGCTTAAGGATAGATGCACATACCAGCTGATTATAATTGAAAGTTTGGAAATAAAACCAAATCACTCCATACTGCTGGATCACTTTGAAGAAATGATGTATGTGGGTATGTATGACTTTTGTTCACTGCTGCCATACCTATCGTGTTTTACCCTTGCTTTTGCAGTGTTCCATGATTTCATTGTTCTTTTCATGAGCAGTAAATCATGTGGAATTCTCCAGGCCAGAATACTGGCATGGGTAGCCTTTCCCTTCTCTAGGGAATCTTCCCAACCCAGGGATTGAACCCAGGTCTCCCACCAGACGGATTCTTTACCAGCTGAGCCACAAGGGAAACCCAAGAATACTGGAGTTAGGTAGCCTATTCCTTCTCCAGCGGATCTTCCCAGCCCAGGAATTGAACTGGCGTCTCCTGCATTGCAGGCAGATTTCTTTACCAACTGAGCTATTAAGGAAGCCCAAATCATATGGTTTAGAAATCAAAATTTATCTCTCTCTCATCCTTTCCACCAGCCGTCTCTTTTTCTGAAAGGCAGCCTGTATTTGCAGTTTCTTGTATATTTTTCCAAGTAAATATTGAATATATTTCCCCCTTTTTGTGCAGGTGGTGGTGTATACTAAGCTTTGTTCTATATTTACATTATTTTTATTGAAAAATATTCTCTGCGAATTTGGAAAAAGTATTCTCTTAGTTTGCATTTCTTTCCCCAGTGCAGAGTTTCTCAGATACTTGCATTTGTATTTCTTTTCATTTTTTGTTGTTTGCCATTTTTGTTGGGGGAGATAGTAATCTTTTTCTTGAGCTAGTCCTAAACCTAACCTGTTAATTTTCCTTTTTTTTTTTGGTTCAGTTTCTTTTTTATTGGGATACAGTTGCTTTACAGTGCTGTGCTAGTTTCTGCCGCACAGTGAAGTGGATCAGCTGTATGTGTGCGTGTATCCCCTCTGGACCTCCCTCCCACCCCCATCCTACCTGTCTACTAACTCGTTCATGTTTCTAAATTTAAAACTGCATTGGTTCTCATTTATGCTATTTTTTCATACAGAAGCTCATTTTTTATATAGCTCATTATACCAGTTTCAGTCTTTTGTGATTAGTTCTCCATTGTTGATGAATATTTTTTAATAATTGTTTTTTATTTTTCACTAAATGACTGCCTAGATTTCTTAAGAGACGACATGGGTTAGAAAAACTTTTTAGTAAGTAGGCAGAAGGACTTGGTACTAGTTAATAATGTGATATACTTTAAGGGCTACACAGATTACTTGAGCAATCAAAAATTATTCAATAAATGTTGCTGAAAACTGTTGGTTTTTTAAAAAGGAATAAAGTTAGATATGCAGTACACCTTGACATGAAAATTAGTTTTAGAGTCACTAAAAAAGTAACTCATTTTGTTTTTATAATTGAAAAGTTTATCTTTAGGTGTTAAAATTTGAATGCTGTAATTACCAGGGCTTAATGTAAAGACTGGCTTCCCTGGTGACTGAGACAGTAAAGAGTCCAATCACAATGTGGAGACTTGGAGTTTGATCCTTGGGTGGAGAACATCCCCTGGTGAAAGAAATGGCAACCCATTCCAGTCATCTGGCCTGGAGAATTCAATGGACAGAGGAGCCTGGCGTACTGCAGTCCATGGGTCGCATTTGGACATGACTGAATGATTAGACACAGCACAGCACAAAAATGCAAAATTTAGGAATTCTTGACACTTGCTAGCCTTTCTTTTTATAATATATGTTGAAATAGGACAGTACTTAGAGCTGGCAAAAGATTCATTAATATTTTGAAATTAACACCTTGGATGGTTCCCTGTTCAGGAATTGTTTAGACCTTCCTAGGCTAGAGTTTTGCATACCTATTCACCCTGTTACTCCTATCCCGGAGGTAAATAATTCTAACAACCTAAAATAGCTTCTTGCTGTGTATCATGTTTTCTGATGTTACCTGAAGAGGGTATTTTATCTTTAAAATGCAAGTTAACTGAGTGTGCGCACTTCATGCCCACACCCTCCCCACCACATATATTTTTAAACATACATGTACACACATATATGAATGTATGCATGTGTAAAATACAATTGCGTAAATGGTTTTCTTTGAACAGAATCGATGCTCGAATAAGATAAGATCTTCTGGTTGCTCTTTGATTGGACATTTCCCTGTATGTCCTTATCAAGTTTAAAAAGCATTCAGTTCAATTGCTCAGCCATGTCCGACTCTTTGTGACTCCACGGACTGCAGCATGCCAGGCCTCCCTGTCCGTCACCAACTCCCAGAGTTTACCCAAACTCGTATCCATTGAGTCGGTGATGCCATCCAACCATATCATCCTCTGTCATCCCCTTCTCTGCCTGCCTTCAGTTTTTCCCAGTATAAGGGTCTTTTCCATTAAATTAGTTCTCATTAGGTGGCCAAAGTACTGGAGTTTCAGCTTCAACATCAGTCTTTCCAATGAACACTCAGGACTGATCTCCTTTAGAATGGACTAGTTGGATCTCCTTGCAGTCCAAGGGACTCTCAAGAGTCTTCTTCAACACCACAGTTCAAAAGCATCAATTCTTCAGCACTCAGCTTTCTTCACAGTCCAGCTCTCACATTCATACATGACCACTGGAAAAACTGTAGCCTTGACTAGACGGACCTTTGTTGGCAAAGTAATGTCTCTGCTTTTTAATATGTTGTCTAGGTTGGTCATAACTTTCCTTCCAAGGAGCAAGTGTCTTTTAATTTCATGGCTGCAGTCACCATCTGCAGTGATTTTGGAGCCCCCCAAAATAAAATCTGACACTGTTTCCCCATCTATTTCCCATGGAGTGATGGGACCTGATGCCATGATCTTAGTTTTCTGAATGTTGAGCTTGAAGCCAACTTTTTCACTCTCCTCTTTCACTTTCATCAAGAGGCTCTTTAGTTCTTCACTTTCTGCCATAAGGATGGTGTCATCTGCATAGCTGACGTGATTGATATTTCTCCTGGCAGTCTTGATTCTAGCTTGTGCTTCTTCCAGGGCAGCGTTTCTCAGGATGTACTCTGCATATAAGTTAAATAAGCAGAGTGATAATGTACAACCTGACGTATCCTTTTCCTATTTGGAACCAGTCTATTGTTCCATGTCCAGTTCTAACTGTTGCTTCCTGACCTGCATACAGGTTTCTCAAGAGGTAGGTTAGGTGGTCTGGCATTCCCATCTCTCAGAATTTTCCACAGTTTATTGTGATCCACAGAGTCAGAGGCTTTGGCATAGTCAATAAAGCTCTATATATTATGCTTGTAATTTAAGTAACTGCTACCAGATTGGTATATTTTATTTATTTTACATGAAGGAAAATCACTTCATTTATACATTTTTAAATTAGACAATACATGTGTATACATGCAAAATTCACAAAGCATATACAATGAAAAACAAGTCTGTGAGTGACCTAGGCTTTTTTCTTCCTCAGAATTAACTGTTATTTTCATTTTCTTATGTTCCCTTTCTAGGGTATTTAATACAACTGCAGCTACTTTTGTGTTTATTCTTTAAAATACACACACACGGCTGCTATTTAGTATAACTGAAGCTACTTTTGTATCTGTTCTTTAAAATGAACACATGTGTGCGCGTACAGTTCTACACTGTTTTTACCTAAGCATCTATTTGGGAGATAATGACAGATATTTATTTAACTTTTAAGATGTGTCACTGTTCTAACTACTTGTTGCTTAATGTGTTAAATGCTTACAACAGCCCACGAAGTATATTCCTTTTCACATTATATGCATGAGGAAAATGAGGCACAGAGTTGAGTAAAGGATCCACAGTTCACTTTCAGGCAGTCTAGCCTCTCCATGCACTTCACTTCAGCTATGCCTATTAGACTGACTGTATGAAATTGTGGTTTTCTGGATCAGAAATGATTGAATATTAGCAGTTTTGTATGATGATGGTGGTGGTGTGGTTGCCAAGTCATGTCTGACTCTTGCGACCCCATGAACTGTAGCCTGGCAGGCTCCTCTGTCCATGGCGTTTCCCAGGCAAGAGTACTAGAGTGAGTTGCCATCTCCCCCTCCAGGGGATCTTCCTGACTCAGCTTTCACCCAAGTCTCCTCTGTTGCATGCAATCTCCTGCACTGTCGGTGGATTCTTTACTGAGTGAGCCACTGGGGAAGCCAATTTGTATGGTTAACTCTAATAAGTAAGAGTTGCCTCATATTTTTAAAAAATTGTGTAGAATTCTCTGTGTAGATAGCTGTGATTCTTAGATCAGCTCCTTTTGATTGATACTTAGCCAGTTGCCATTTTTGCTTTCACAAACAGTACTGCAGTTAAAAATCTTTCTGCTTATGTTATTTTTCACATGTGTAAGGAGAGAAATTGTGTCAAAAGGTGTGGACATTAAAATATACTTTGACAAATGTATCTGATAAGTATATATATTGCCTTTCAGAGATTATACCAACTTTCACTTTCAGCTGCAATGTGTTAGGATGTGTGAAAGAAAGCATATGAGTTTCCCTGAACCCTGTAGTTGGGTGCATTTGAGTTTCATACATGTAATACTTTGGTTATGAGGTATTCAACAGTGTCACATTCTGGCATGTACAGTACATTTAACGCTGACTTCTATTTTTCCCATATTAGAATACATGAATCTAGATTTTGGGATTTCACAGTCTTGCTTAATTGTGATCCCAGAATGGTTATTCAGTAACACTGCTGTTTACTGTGTGCCCCGAGATAAATTAATGCATTTGTTTCAACTAGCTTTTCTTAAAAATAATTTTTATTAAAATACAGTTTGAAATAAGTATTGATTAAGTTTGGTATCTGCCTCTCCTTTTCCATTATTAATTACATCTTGGTCTTCAGTTTTGAAGTTACTTGATTGTATCATTATATGCCTATAAAAGTCAAAGGAAAAAATAAGTTTCTAAAGTTTACCTGAACAAATTCTATTGAGTATAGTNTTCACATGTGTAAGGAGAGAAATTGTGTCAAAAGGTGTGGACATTAAAATATACTTTGACAAATGTATCTGTAAGTATATATATTGCCTTTCAGAGATTATACCAACTTTCACTTTCAGCTGCAATGTGTTAGGATGTGTGAAAGAAAGCATATGAGTTTCCCTGAACCCTGTAGTTGGGTGCATTTGAGTTTCATACATGTAATACTTTGGTTATGAGGTATTCAACAGTGTCACATTCTGGCATGTACAGTACATTTAACGCTGACTTCTATTTTTCCCATATTAGAATACATGAATCTAGATTTTGGGATTTCACAGTCTTGCTTAATTGTGATCCCAGAATGGTTATTCAGTAACACTGCTGTTTACTGTGTGCCCCGAGATAAATTAATGCATTTGTTTCAACTAGCTTTTCTTAAAAATAATTTTTATTAAAATACAGTTTGAAATAAGTATTGATTAAGTTTGGTATCTGCCTCTCCTTTTCCATTATTAATTACATCTTGGTCTTCAGTTTTGAAGTTACTTGATTGTATCATTATATGCCTATAAAAGTCAAAGGAAAAAATAAGTTTCTAAAGTTTACCTGAACAAATTCTATTGAGTATAGTTCTGATAAAGACACATAGTGACAGGTAATGAGGAGAAAATCACCCATATGTTAAAACAAGAAATTTAGTAATGAAAGTAGAAGTTTTTCAAACCAAAATTACATGTTGATTTCTTTAAAATAGGAATATCATATTTCATTTGATTTTGAATCCACACACTGTGGAAACAATTTGGACTTAAAAGAAGTAGTTGAATTGCAGAATTTTATTTCCCTGAAATTCAATTAGCTGCTACCGAATTTGTGTACTTTAAGCCTCACTTGTTGTCTCTCTGTCCAGAGGACCCTTGCTGCAGCCATGCTGAAGCTGTGTTTTCCACACTGTACCATACCACTGCATTTTTGCACAGATGTCTTTTAGGTTCTGTGCTGTGCTTAACTGCTCAGTCGTGTCCGACTCTTTGCGTATAGTCCATGGAATTCTCCAGGCCAGAATACTGGAGTGGATAGCCTTTCCCTTCAGGGCATCTTCCCGACCCAGGGATCGAACTCAGGCCTCCTGCGTTGCAGGCAGATTCTTTACCAGCTGGCCACAAGGGAAGCTCAAGAATACTGGAGTGGGTAGCCTATCCCTTCTCTAGTGGATCGTCCCATCCCAGGAATCAAACTGGGGTCTCCTGCGTTGCAGGTGGATTCTTTACCAACTGAGCTTGGACATCAGAGAAGTCCAAGTGTATAGAAAGTATTCAGGTAAAGATGTATTTCAGGTTTTTGGGTTTAAAACTGTCTCATTAAATTGTTTCACATGCCTAGGATTTTTATATTTCATAGATCATTTTCCAGTATTTTTATAATTGCTTCCTGCTTTACCTTTTCCTAAGCCCCGTGTCTTCCATTTATCCAGAAGTATCGACTAAACTTATTTTTGAATCCCAGACCTCCTGTCTTCCTGTGTCCCCTCTTCATGTTTGAAGGATGCCCACCCTCTACTGTTCTTGGCATATCTGAACCTTTTCCACATTGACTGTGGGTGCAAATGGAGGCTAATGACCAAGTGATTGGGATTTTGTTTATTCCTCAAGCATTATCTTCCCCTACCCACTTCTTACTTTACCTTTCCCCATTCATCCCTGATACCTGTCATTCTATTAAACACTAGTTGGAGTTGCTAATTCACATTGATGAGCAGAATGAGGCAAAATGAGCAATATTTTTTTCTTTATCCTGTAACTGTTGATTCAGACCTTTTGTGACGCCTGCTCATTTCCACCTTTCATTAAAGAACCCTTTCAAACCAGATCTCTCTTACTGTGTATTCTATGTTTATTATGATGATGCATATATATCTTGCCTCCTCCTGGGTACGTACAGAACCTAACATGGTGTAAGCATTGGTTGTTCATGTCTGTTGATCTGAAATATTAGTTTAAATTTCCAGCTAAAACCAGATTTGGGGATGTCTTAGTGTGCCACGTGGTGATCGCTTCTCATCGCTAGTAGTCATTAGATGCTGCTTTATAGATGCTGTGGGAGATGGTGAGGAACAACATGCAGTTTTGTCTGTTTTACCCATTTTTTAAATTTCTTTTCTTTTTTTTGGCAGAGAAACTTTTCCATGTCTGTAAATAGTGCTGCTGTCCTGCGATTGACAGGACGAGGAGGAGGAGGAACAGTGGTGGGGGCTCCTAGAGGTCGAAGTTCTTCACGAGGGCGAGGTGAGCTTTCCTGTGGAAGAAAAGTAATAACAGAATGGTGGAGAGAGAGAAGAGGGAAATAAATCACTTTAAAAATATGTCGGTATTTGATTTTCCAAAACTGTCCTTTGATATTAACTGCACAATAAATGTCCTGAACATTTGTTTTCAGAACCATTTCTCAGTGTATCTACTCCACAAAGTGGAGTAGAAGAGGGTGATTTGAGCCCAGAGACTTGAGTGTGAATGATTTTAGATGGTCCTAATTCTCTTTGGCAAATACTCGTGATCCATGTTCCTCACTGCCACGGGATCTTACACTGTGAGAGCCAGAGCTCCCTGAAGTGCCTTGGCTGCTGGAGTGGCAACTAGGTCCCTGCAGGCCTCTTGTGACTTGGGTCTCCATATAAGGCCATGTGCCAGGAGTGTCCCCAGCCAGAGAGAGGCTTTTGTAAAAGCTGTCTCCTCAGTACGAGACCTTTTTAGAGTGCAGAAGAAAGAGAAAATTATGCAATAATCCTTTATATAATCTGTAGTTTTGTATTTTATAGATTTGTCTTTTCTTAGAAGAATAATTGATATTACTTGTTCTTTGATATCTTCTCCCTGCTTGGAGTTTGTTGATCTGCTACATAAGGGCATTCTTAATGTTTGTAATATAAATATTTATTTGAGCTTTTACTTCTAAGTTGGCTAAATCATAGCAGAAGTCTCAACATACCTTGCAGTTTTAAAAGGTGCTTTTGAAAGAATTGGATGTCTGCAAAAAGAAGAAGCCATTGCCTCCACACATTGCACCTTCCAGGGTGGCATGATCATGAATGTGGAGTATCTAAATTCTTAAAGTTATGCTTTATGAATAGGGTGATTTATACCCACTCTTTATAGAGACTGTATTAAATTATGCATTCCGGTGAAGGGGTTTCATCCAGAATGTGGGAAGGCAACTGTTCTGAATAATGAAGAGGTTAACTGAAACTCTGCTTGTAGATCAAGTGCTGTTACTAGGCTGTCCATGTGTTTTCCTCCTGAATTTGTCAGTTTCTAGAATGGTGGTTTTTAACCTGGAGAATTGTTAGAATCATCTGTGAAACTCAACAGGAAATAATATCTGCAGCAGAATATACTGAGTGGTGAGATTTAAGCATGTGTGTTTCACAAGGTCCACAGGCCATTTAGATTCCCAAACGCAGTTAGGTTCTGTTGGTCCAGAAATCGTCTGAGATCTGTGCTTCTTGGTGCTGTGATGATGTGTTCTGAGGGTGACTGTGGCCTGCTCCTTGGATGTTGCCTGCATTTTTCTGCAGTGGGCTCGCACTGAGACGAGGTTGCCCTTGGGGAGCTTTTCCTCTAGTGCTTTTCAGGGCATGACGGTGAGAGGTCTTATTAATTAAGAAGTGTGGCCCACCGCAGCTGTTTTTTGTTCCTCAAGTGACCACCAATGTTGTGTGTTGGAAATACCAACCAATCTCTAAATAGGTGTTAAAAAAAATTCCAGGTCTAGAAACTGATGACGCATTGATTAATTTCTTCCTGCCTTCTGGTTTGAAGTGTATATTGTTATCACATAGAATAGAACTCTTGCATTCAGAATTTAAATGGGACTTGTATGAAAGATAAATACTGTAATAAAAGCAGTGACTTAATTAACACTGATATGAATGGATGACATGAAACTAGTTAAATGAATGAAGTGACTTAGTGAGAAATACTTCTGACACCATTGTCCCAACTGTGATTCTTATTGGTTTCATGAGAACTTTAATCTGTGATTTTGCTTTCTTCAGTTGCTGCTTGATTTTAACCTGTTGGTTAAATAAATAGTGATTAGTGTAGGTTTTGTTTGGTTTTTTTTTGCACGAGCAGACCTGACATCAGAGGATTGCCCAGGCTCTTTGCAGCTTGAGAGAAGTTTGTTGTGAAAATCAACTGACTTTCATACTTCTGAATATCATGAAGCAGTAACATTTAAATAAATGAACAGGGAAACAACATGAATTTGTCATCTTTTTATTTTATCTGGTGAAGATGTTTAAAAATAAAGCGTATCTATACAATTGCCAGCCACTGTCTTCCTCATTATTAAAGGAGGTATATTTTAATGCCCCCAAAGAAGAGGGTGAAATCTCAGCGATTAGGACAGTCATTTAAATTTAACTTTATGAAAGAGTCTCCATGTTGTATTTACTTGCTTCTCCTCATATGGGAACTACTTTTATAGATGATTATGGGCCTTGCACTTTGAAGAGTATTCCTTACATTTTACAAGCCAGAAAGCTCTCGAATCAGATTCTTTTTGTGTGCCCACTTATAAAGCTTAGGGCTCATAAGGAGGACCAGTGCCAGTGCTAGTCATAACTGGCAGGAAATATTTTGTGGTTTGCTTATTTTTCTGGCAAATTTTGAACACTGTTTTTCATATTCACGTTTCCAGAATAAAATACTTTTTCAGGGTGCTATGTGCTTTAATGGTTTTCTTGACAAAATTGTTCTCTAAAAGGACAGGGGACTTTTTTCTTTCTCCCTAAAAATATCTTTGTAAATATCACCACACTGTTATTTAACAGTTTGTGTCAGACTGTTCTAAGATAGATCTTAAATAATACATCTGTATTTCCTAAGGATAGAGGTACAAAACCGTACATTAAGTTGAAGTTAAGTTGATACAACTGGAAGGTAACTTCAGGATTATTATAGTTCAACTCTAGTCCTCACTTCCATTTTACAGATGAAGATATTGATACTTAGACTAAAGAAGATATCATTGTTCTATGATTACATACATAAAATTATGCATTATTATTGTATTCCATCATAAGATCATATAGAAGTATAATTGTATTCTGAGTCAATTCTTGATAAGTGATGCTAGAAAGTAAAAATACTGTATGGATATTTGAAACAGTTATTTAACTCAATTGTATTTAGCTTTGGAATACATTCATTCTTTTATTCAAGATTCATCATTTTTCCTTGGATGTTTTTTTACTGTTGGAGAAGTGAGTTGAGGATAATGGCTAAGATTTTATCTAGGTATAAATACATGCCTAGGCACAATTTTTACCCACCTCCCCCCAGTTTTCAACTTGTGTCTTGGATGCAAATGGCACACATTAGTTGGGAAATCCTCACAGTACACAGGAAATATACAGCTGTCTGCCCCCAGATGCGTTTGGGTTTATATAACATTTGGTTTATATCCTTCTTGATCCTAACTATGCAGTCATATCATTTATATACATTGTAATTTTTTTTAATGTATTGCTCTTTGGCCTGCTTTAGTCATTCAACAGAATAATGTAGATTCCTTTTAATGACAGTATTTTATCTTTTGTGGCTTCCTAGTATTCTGTTGGAACTGTTTGATCAAAATTTACTTAGCCAGTCCTTTACTGATCTATGTTTCTGTTTTTCAAAATTTTGCAACAAAAATCTCCATGTGTATATATACATATTTGCATATTTGTTCAAGTCTTTCTCTTAGGATAAATTCTAATTAGAATGTTGAGTCAAATTTGATAAATGTAATCAGATTGCCTTCAGCACAGGCCAGTGTGCATTTGAGCCACTGGAGCCTCTGTAAATTCCTACACACACACTTTCTTACCGGCTCTGTGGTTTGAATTTAGTGCTGCCTGATAGTTTTCTCCAAGATTTGCACAAATGGGAAAGAGTGTCTTTGGTTGGTGTGGAATATTCTTTAAGAAGTTAGTTCACAAAATTGAAAGTTTAGTTGACCCTATTAAATTATCCTTGCTCTGGAGTTAAAGAAATTAACATTTATGCCTAGTTTTTTACTTTGTCTGCTCTCTTCTCAAACTCCTCACGTTTTCCATCTTTATTGAAAATAATCCAGTAGAAGGTTTGATTTGTCGTAATGGCTTACTGATCTTNGATATTGATACTTAGACTAAAGAAGATATCATTGTTCTATGATTACATACATAAAATTATGCATTATTATTGTATTCCATCATAAGATCATATAGAAGTATAATTGTATTCTGAGTCAATTCTTGATAAGTGATGCTAGAAAGTAAAAATACTGTATGGATATTTGAAACAGTTATTTAACTCAATTGTATTTAGCTTTGGAATACATTCATTCTTTTATTCAAGATTCATCATTTTTCCTTGGATGTTTTTTTACTGTTGGAGAAGTGAGTTGAGGATAATGGCTAAGATTTTATCTAGGTATAAATACATGCCTAGGCACAATTTTTACCCACCTCCCCCCAGTTTTCAACTTGTGTCTTGGATGCAAATGGCACACATTAGTTGGGAAATCCTCACAGTACACAGGAAATATACAGCTGTCTGCCCCCAGATGCGTTTGGGTTTATATAACATTTGGTTTATATCCTTCTTGATCCTAACTATGCAGTCATATCATTTATATACATTGTAATTTTTTTTAATGTATTGCTCTTTGGCCTGCTTTAGTCATTCAACAGAATAATGTAGATTCCTTTTAATGACAGTATTTTATCTTTTGTGGCTTCCTAGTATTCTGTTGGAACTGTTTGATCAAAATTTACTTAGCCAGTCCTTTACTGATCTATGTTTCTGTTTTTCAAAATTTTGCAACAAAAATCTCCATGTGTATATATACATATTTGCATATTTGTTCAAGTCTTTCTATTAGGATAAATTCTAGTTAGAATGTTGAGTCAAATTTGATAAATGTAATCAGATTGCCTTCAGCACAGGCCAGTGTGCATTTGAGCCACTGGAGCCTCTGTAAATTCCTACACACACACTTTCTTACCGGCTCTGTGGTTTGAATTTAGTGCTGCCTGATAGTTTTCTCCAAGATTTGCACAAATGGGAAAGAGTGTCTTTGGTTGGTGTGGAATATTCTTTAAGAAGTTAGTTCACAAAATTGAAAGTTTAGTTGACCCTATTAAATTATCCTTGCTCTGGAGTTAAAGAAATTAACATTTATGCCTAGTTTTTTACTTTGTCTGCTCTCTTCTCAAACTCCTCACGTTTTCCATCTTTATTGAAAATAATCCAGTAGAAGGTTTGATTTGTCGTAATGGCTTACTGATCTTAGAATGTCCCTGTTGACTTCTCTGTTAAGGAGCTTGATGTTGATACTGTTTCTTGTTCGGGACTGGAACTGCTACTCTTCCACAGTTTTGTTTTGTTCTTTATATCCTCCTCTGGTCTGGCTACTTCACTGCTGTCATTGCCGTTATTGGTCTCACTGGTAAAGATTCAGTGGGCCTTGCAAAATATTAAATGTAGATATCCTGCTTTGCATATAGACAGCACTTCAGAAATGAATGTTTGGCATTCAGCTTGTGCCAGATGTTGGCATCTGACCATCGTTTTATCTGTGTTGTTGTTTTCAGGCAGAGGCAGAGGCGAGTGTGGTTTCTACCAAAGAAGCTTTGATGAAGCAGAGGGGGTGTTTGGCCGAGGAGGCGGCAGGGAAATGCACAGGTCACAGAGCTGGGAGGAAAGGTAACTGGAGGAGCCCCCTCTTGGGGTAAAGACTCTTGGTGTAAAAGCATTTCTCCGCTGCTTTCTGCAGAGGAGAAGGCTCTCTGTATAGTTACAGAGTTGTACTTGTCAAAAAATGCTACTAATTAAATAAGAGTTATGTTAGAAGTGTTTAAATGATCCTCATTTAAAGGAAGAAGCATTCTAGATAAATACATTAATATTTTTGTCCCTGCATGGATATTTAATAGTTAATTAGATGTGCTATTTGATTAGTACTCAGTGAGAAGCATTTTCATTTTATTGTTTGTTGCTGTTAATCAAAGCATCTTCTCTATATTGCTTGTGACTTTATATGAAGTCTTTCAAGGTGAGCAAAGGCAGTTGCACAGATAATATACAAAGATGTCCATATGATAATATTTATAATATAGAACAATGGGAAATAAGCCAAACCACTTAATTTCAGTGTGGTTTCTTATATAATGGCATATCCACACAGTTGTTATTTGGTCACTAAGTCATGTCTGACTCTTTCCTGACCCGACGAACTGTAGCCCAACCAGGCTCTTTTGTCCATGGGAGTTCCCAGACAAAAATACCAGAGTGGGTTGCCATTTTCTCCTCCAGGGGATCTTCCCAACCCAGGGATCAAACCCACCTCTCCTGCATTGGCAGGTGGATTCTTCACCTCTGAGTCACCAAGGAAGCCTTGTCCATAAAAGTTAGGAAGAGTTTGAGAATATTTAATCATGTGTAAAAACACATTCTGAAAACAGTATATAAAGCTCTGTATAGCAGATACCTAAAGTAAAACATGAATTTAATTAGAAATGTACCTAATGAAAAAAGTTTCTGGGTCTGTAGAAACTCGCTTTTGGTGGGTGAGACACTGGATAGTTTTGTTTGCATATCTGTGCTTTTCTGTGTTTTCCAAATGTTAGGCAGAAACCATATATTTGTTTTATAATTTGAAAAGGAAATGCTGTTAAAGATAGTAAAGTGGGTTTCATGGATGGGAAATCTTTGTATTACTCTCCTGTTTTTTTTGAAACTTAATTTTACCTTTTCTAGGGGTGACAGACGTTTTGACAAACCAGGACGAAAAGATGTAGGTAAGACTTTCTTACTGTTTTGAAGTATTTTTATATGGATTTCCATGGCATTAGTTCTTAACAAGGCTCACAAAGGATACCTTAATTAAAAATTGACTCAGTTACTTGCCTCTCTCCAGTAGATGGGGTTGTAACATTGCTTGCATTTAGAGTTCCATGGTTATTTGAGGGCTGTATTGCATGAAACCAAGGATAATAAATACAACCATTAGGATTTACTTGGTTTAACTTTTTAAGTCTGTGTATTCTCTGCAAGACATATTCTTTATTAAGGCTACCTTTGAAAAATTTCAAGTTAGGAAGCAGCCTATTTACTCCTTTTCCAGTGCCTCTCACAGCTGAGAAGAAATAGAGAAAATGCTAGAAGATTTGCTTTTGTATCTGAGAGCAAAGGCTAAAACTGTGAAGTTTTTACTTTAGTAATTTATTCATCTGGTCTTTTTGATAAATGACAGTCTTTATTAAAGGGCAATTTTCACATTAGAACTATAAAAATATTTTATAGTGGCTTTTATTGAATGCTTTTTAATAAGATGTTCACTTCTAATGATTCTGAACTTTTATAAGTAATCCACTTTTGTTGAAAATGTTGTAAATTAAAAAAAAAAAAAAGTTGCTCCTGCTATGTCTTACAGTCTACCAGAATAGCAGTACTTAACTAGTTCGTTGAGACACACTGACACACTGATCAGTTGTGAGATACCCTTTGACAGCAAATTAAGATAATTTAAATACTGAAAGTTCCAGAATGATTTGTTCTTTTTAAAATTAGAGACTGTTCTTATCATGTATTTGCTGCTTATGTGTGGAGAAATGGGTGGAATTAGAAACAGTGGGTAAGAATTGTGCATGACCTTTGTGAATACCCACAGGAGAATGTAGAGGCAGAAAAAGCCCTGTAATACTCAAATTATAATGTCTCTTTGTTAGGAATCATCTCACAGTAGTGATTCTGTGAGGATGGAATTAAAAGATCATTAAAGTAGATTGTAGGTGGTACAGAAAGGTTCAACTCAGTGCATTTTGAAATACTTTGAAGCAGGCATAGCACGTTTTGGCTGTTAGGTTGTTGCTGGCAGTTGGTAATAAGGGCTTGTACATATATAAGGTGCTTCCCTGGTGGCTCAGATAGTAAAAAATCCACCTGCAATGCAGGATACCCAAGTTTGATCCCTGGGTCAGGAATATCCCCTGTTGAAGGAAATGGCTTACCCATTCCACTATTCTTGCCTTGAGAATTCCATTGACAGAGGAGCCTGGTGGGCTACAGTCCATGGGGTCAAAAGAGTAGGACGCAGCTGAGCAACTAACATGGCAACCACACACATATAAAAGTGGGTTTTGTGGTTTTTGGTATCTACTTGTCTTCAGTTTATTGGGACTGTTAAGCTGTCTGTATTGGTTTCCACAAGCATTTTTAACATCATTCCATTGTGGTCTCCTGGATCATGTATCCGAGACATTGTGATCTCCTGGATCATGTATCTGAGATACTGTCACTAATTGCCCAGGTGGCCCAGGTAAGTGAGCAATAGAGCCAAGAGTTAGAGCTGCTGGTCCCACTTTCTAGTAAATTTGCCCTCTTTCAGTTTGCACTCCATTCACCTGAAAGGATAGTGGGGCCTTTGCAGAAAACTTAATCCCCTTAACACAGAAGATGTGATTCTTTGAAGTGAAAGAATCATTCTCTCAGAAGCTTTCAATCTCCTAGACAAAAGTATTTGATTGCATTTTTTAGCTGTCATTAAATAGTCTTAGTATACCACTGTCATTAAATAGTCTTAGTATACCAACAGAGTTTTTTTTTGGAGGTAGTGCGTATGTGTCTAGGGAAAGTCATATCTAATTTTCAGATGCAAAGTTTATGTATACATAGTATGGTAGGAGATTCCTTTGGCTTGAATGGAGGAGGTCCTGCATCTGTATTGAGACTGAGAGCCCAGACAGGCCTTTCCACTTCCTAGTTATGCCACTTTGGGCACCCTCTCTGTGTGACCTGAGTAAGTGATGTGAGGCTCTTAGGAGAAAACATACCATGTAAATCTTCAATACTACTATATTTTCACAGGTTAGGTGAATTTTGTTACTTTTTATTATAGAAATAAGAATTCCTGCTGTCTTATCTGTGTTACAGCAGTCTTGGTTTGGAAAATAAACTTGTTCTAGCTAGTATTTAAGAATGCCTAAGGTTTTTAAACCACAAAAGTTCTCAATAATTAAGTTTCTGTGTCCTTGATATACTTTGCTATTATCAGTCTTAGACCACTTCAGAGTTCTTTATTTTTTCTCCTTTCAGTCAAAGAATAGGAAAACATGACTTGCTGCTGTGCCCTGCTTTTCACAACTGCTTGCCTTTACTGTTTAGTATTTATTTCAAGAAATGATTCCTGTATAGGTCATCACCAGTGGGGAGGGTTCATCTTTCCCTTTGCCCGCATAGGACTGGATAAGGGAGATTTCAGAAGAGAAGCAACACATCTGTTTGAAATCTGATAGGGTGACATTTTGGGGTCTTGTTTTGGTTGAGGACAATTTGATATATTTTTTTTTAATGGAAATGACAAGTATACAAAGATAGTCTTAAACCAGAGGTAAGGGAAAGGGTTCATCCTCAGACATGTAAAATTAAAATAGCAGAGAAATCATAATTTTCATGGAGTATTAGATTTGGAAAGAAATAATAGAATTCATCTAGTCCAACCTCCTGCTGGTGAATAAACACTCATTTTGTGTTTATAGAAAAAACTATTTGAAGTTTGAAACAGGAATTTGGGTTTGAAAATGCTTCATTGCCTAATTATTTTTTGCTTTTTCTAGTAGAGGTTTTTTCCCCGAGTTAAATTATATGTAAACCTTTTTATCTACAAAAACATAAATATGTTTGCATCTATGAGGTTTTTATACCATTGAATGGATCCTAAGTAGAAAGGTAAAGTCATTTAGGTGAATAGTTATAATTTTTAAATCACTATTTGATTAATGTGCACAATAGCTTTAAAGTGGATAAAATTTTGCATCTCTTTGCCTAATACCACCCTGCGGTTTCCATCAGGCTAGTGCTTATTTTACTTGCTCTGATCACTTTCTGCCACAAATATATGAATATGTGAGTATGTTTGAGTGTCATGCCCTAATGATTTTACAGTTGTGGTTAAATCTGTTTTTTGCTGTTTTCTTGTGAATATTTGTTCTTAACTGTTAAAAATTAAGGGGACAAAACTTACCCCAGTTTGGTTTTATAAGGAACCAAAGGAGTGATCTTTGTTGTCTTCAAAAAAGTAGCAGTTTTAAAAGGATGTTCGCTAAATATTATGAAATCATCATTCTACCCAGGGAGCTAGGTTTGAAACTAGACTGTTGCTCCAACTGGCAGATGAAAATGAAAAACTTATGACTGATTTACCTAGAGTTCAGCTGTGTAAAGTATGTCCCTTTTACCTTCATTACTGGTATCATACCACATTCATACAAACTCACCAACAGCATTTCTGTTGTTATACATAATCTGTTACCTTCACATGCATTGATTTCAGCAGATAACCACAGAGAGAAACTTTGTATAATATTATATTTCCACAACATGTATTGTTAGCTCAGCCATTTTTTTAATGGGTGGAGGCTTGATCACCATGATGTAATCAGAAAGATGTAATCAGCATTGGAAAAAGAAAACATGAGATACGATGAAGGAAAAATAGCTGCATAACTGGCTGAGTGTATTTAATACATTAGAAAATAGGGTGCTAAAATAGATACTTCTTACTCTGTCAGTCCTGTTTCAGAGATCTGAAAATTGTCAATGCTTTGTCCGTTGATGTGGATATCCAGGTCAGTCCTGTTTGGGTTCTTGGAGACCAGAGGAGTTTGAAATTCAGGAATAGTCTTGTCAAAATTTTCCATCTTGATTTGATATTCACCTTTGGAGCCTCGGGCCAACAGAGATGCAAAACAGTGATGTAACATGATCTCGGAGGGCAGGTAGGATGTCCTCCTCTGGCACGTTTCTCCAGTGCCTTCCTGCATTGCTGAAAGGAACACAACTAATTCAAAGTGGGGAGGATTTTCATGCTGGAGCAGAGTAGCCAGAGGACTTGATGGTATAATAGAGTGGCAGTAGGTGAGTGGAAAGATAAAGAATGGACACTCCTCAGAACTGATGCCATCCAGGTGAAAGTCCACACTGGTCTGGTAGAGTTTGCCGTTTTCTTGTTCCTGATAGAGTACAGCTGAGACCCGAACATTGGTTAGAGGGCTGGGTCGAGTGTTGGCCACTTGGAAAATGAGATTAGGTTTGCCATCTATGTGAGCTACTACTGCTAAGTCAGTAAAGCGAATTGAGAAAGCTCGATTTTTTGGCCGGGCAATCTTCGCCACAAAGGCACCTAAATTAGAAACCATTGAATTTTTTTTTTAGAATGAACACTAGAAATGTCATTACCTTTTCTGAATGACAAGGATCTAGCAAATTGTTATACATTTCTTAGTGTCGTGCCTGCCAAATAATTCAGGAATTCAGCTTACTTATATTTTCTCATTAGCCTGAAGCATTTTTCAAAACAGTACATATATTCTTATATTAAAACTGACTTCAAAATGGATAAGGAAGATTCATTTGTCACATAGAAATGTAAAACTTCAAGTTTGTTATGAGGTCAGAGTGGTCATTGCCTATATTCCTACCCCTGCTTTTAAAAGAAAAGGTAACAAAATAAATGCAATTTAGTTGCCACCAGATTACTTCTAGTTGAAATAGAGGTTAGATTCATAGTAGAATGATTTGGGGTAGGGAAGGGACCAGTAGAACAAGTGGTCCATTGAAGAACTTTTAACTTTGAAATTTATACAAAGCCTTTTTTTCTTTTAAAAAGGCTCTGGCTCTCAGGTGATTTGAGTGTATGCTTCAAGTGTGTCCTCCT
>SJYW01022695.1:203389-220239 GCA_006410735.1 Raphicerus campestris | reverse complement strand
TCTAGATCAGGGTTTCTTAACTACTACTGTGCCTCAGGTGTTGGCAGGCTGGTGAGCTCTATGGACCTCTTATCAAAATTATGCTTTAAATGCATTAAAGTGAAATACATAAAAAGGAAACCAAATATATATATATATATGTATTTTTTTCTTTTCTTCTTGCTAAGGATGTGTATTCCTGTTCTTTATCATGCACTACTGACTGGTACTCTGGGCTCACTAATATTGAGTAAATGTTGAAAAGCACTAGTATTGAGTAAATGTTGAAAAGATGAATTCAGGAGAAAATTCTAGCACAGTAAAGGTTAAAAAAAAAAATTCAACTTCCTCTGTTAGGTAAAAAGACTGTCATAATATGCATTGAACACACTTACTCACTTATTCAAGAAAATATTTAGCTCCTTTGAAAAAATCCTTTTAGATTTTTTTGTTCATATGTTTTTGGCTACTGTCATAANACTTCCTCTGTTAGGTAAAAAGACTGTCATAATATGCATTGAACACACTTACTCACTTATTCAAGAAAATATTTAGCTCCTTTGAAAAAATCCTTTTAGATTTTTTTGTTCATATGTTTTTGGCTGCTGTCATAATGATCCCTTTTTTCTTAAGTTAGGTAAAATTTAAATATAGAGTCAAATTTTAAAAAATTTCTCCGGTTGTTTGACCCAAGATTCTTCTAGTCTCAGGCATTGTCAATAATGCAAATAAATTATTCTGGCATACGATCACTTATAACTGACTACACCCATTCCAAAACATTCCTATGCTTTTTTAAAGAACAAAAACAATTACCTGTGATAAAAGCCTCTAGCATGAGGCCTAGGAGCATTTGTATGGCAAGGAGGGCTATTGCACTTGGACAATCACCACTGGGGAACATGGTGCCGTAACCAATTGTGAGCTGTGTCTCCAGGGAGAAAGAGAATGCCGCTGTGAAACTGGTGATGTACTTGACACAGATAGTGTGGTTTTCAGGTGGGGCGTCATGATCTAGTCCCAGGTCACCATTCATCTCAGCTAGAACATACCAGAGCACTGCAAAGACAAGCCAGTGGATGACAAAAGAGGCGGAGAAGACCAGCATCATCCAGCGCCAGCGCATGTCCATTAGGATTCCCCAGGCGTCTCGAAGATACGCAAGACCTGTTTGAGCGCCATCCATTTGAAGCGTGCTGTGACCATCCTTGGTAACCATTCTTCGGTGTCTCTGAGTCAGGAGAGGAGCAATAACTTTGCAGTGACTGCCATCCATCTCAGGCTGTAATGATCTGAAATCGAGAGTGTATTAGTACACCCTAAACTGTTTCATAGTTAATATTATTTAAATTTTGAGACTTAGTTTTATAATTTTTTTGGAATGCTTCCTCGACTACCAGGCAGGCTTTCCCAATCTGATGGCTGTTTCTGTTTCCACGTAAGGGAGCATTTACTCAGTCATTTGTTTGATAGCTAATCATGGATTGCCTTGAGATATCTCTTACTGGTTCCTTCAAGGACTGTTAAAGTATTGTTTGGCACTTTAAAAAATTTCTTAGGGCTGGGGTTACCATTCATGTCTTTTTTGACACTTTTGTATTTTTCTTGCGCAAGTCCAGGCTTCAAGTATGTATTGATTTGACTAAACATTATGTATAAATAACTTTTCATAATTAATTAATAGCTTATAACTGAATAATGGAAAGGAATGTTAAATATCTGTTCCTTTTTAAAATAGAAATCATTCAGAAGTGTAGTGTTTAGCTGACTGAAAATGTTTTGAAGCCAAACTTAGTGCTAGGATAAGATTAAGCTTTTAGAGATCTGTAGTTCTATTGTATGCTTTATAATTAGCCTATTGAAAGTTTTGTAATTAGATTTTATTTGTTTTTGTTACTTTGTGGTCATTTTCATGAAGGCTTTCCTTCTGTGGCTGGTGGATTGCCACCCTTATGAATATTCTAGATTCTGACTAGATAGTAAATAATTTTCTCTCTACCCAAAATGAAAAACTCCAGGTAGAGATTCCAAGGTAATATTAATTTTGGAAGTAAATGAACCAGTAGAAAAAGCTTCAAGTTCAGTGAACTAAGATAATCATTAAGGCATCAAATGGCAGTTTTTAAAGCATATTAGTAAAACTAGGTTTTAGCTGTAGTCAGTTTTCAGCTGTGTTTGTCTTCTCTGTGTGGTGCATAGAAATCTAACATGTGCTTTCCATGTGACCATCCTTGCATACGACAGAGGTGCAGAGGCAGCCAGGAACAGGACGGGAGATACGACTTTGCTTCCCTTGAATGCTCCTTTCTTCTCTGCCTCAGTCCAGTACTTGGGGTTTATATGTGACTCTTTTTTGAGGCTTCTTTCTTCAGAAGTAGATGCCCTTGGAAGGGTTGCATGTCACCTTCCTCGCTTTTGAATGACAGCTATGTTTAAGAAGGAAACTGGAGGTGTGTGGAGCTAGGTTATTGTTTGAGTTTCCTGGACACTCCTCAGTTTAGGAACTTTGGGGTTTTGGAGACTGCCTTCCCATGTTGGAGCTGGACCTTTAGCAGCTGGGTAGATACTTTCCCTTTTGTCCTGCTGCTGCTGCTGCTGTTAAGTCCAACTCTGTGGGACCCCTTGGACGGCAGCACACCAGGCTCCCCCGTCTCTGGGATTCTCCAGGCAAGAACACTGGAGTGGGTTGCCATTTCCTCCTCCAGTGCATGAAAGTGAAAAGTTAAAGTGAAGTCGCTCAGTTGTGTCCGAGTCTTCGTGACAAGGCTGATTTAATATTTATTGCTGCCTGGAGAATCCCAGGGACAGGGGAGCCTGGTGGGCTGCCGTCTATGGGTCACACAGAGTCAGACACGACTGAAGTGACTTAGCAGCAGCAGCAGCTGATATCAGAGACAGTCTCTTATATTTTCTTTAGATTTGANCCAGTGTTCTTGCCTGGAGAATCCCAGGGACAGGGGAGCCTGGTGGGCTGCCGTCTATGGGTCACACAGAGTCAGACACAACTGAAGTGACTTAGCAGCAGCAGCAGCTGATATCAGAGACAGTCTCTTATATTTTCTTTAGATTTGAGTTGCTGATGGAACACTGGGTTGACTGTTAAATTTATTTAGATTAGATGGTCATTTCAGTTTCATATTTTAAATTTTAAAAATGTTAGGGGCATTAATGTCCTATAATTTATTATCCTAACAAGTTTTCGTTATCGTTTTATTGGTTTTTTTTTTCTTGGCACACTATTCAATGACTCATTTTATTAGATTTTTTGATGTTTTAGAAGACCTGATCTCTACCCTTTTGTAAATTATAATAATAATAACAAAATATTCATAAATATTTCATATTGCATTGTCTCTAATTCTTTGGAATCTCAGCAAGATGGACATTCATATCCCATTTTTCAGGTGAGATCACTGAGGGTCAAAATTTTCACAGGGCATACGGGTTATTTTCCAAGTCTGCTATCTTCACAGTTGGCTTTTTGTTTTGTTTTGTTTTTAAAAACTCCAAGAAGGTGCCTAATTTAGAGAGTTTCGCGAGATAAAAGTCTTCTCAAGATAACTGATACTGCATTCAGAAGACAGTCTTTGACAGCCTAATTTTTAGCACCTTTAGTAGATGTTCTTCCTGTCCCTATAAATGTCTCAAGTATCCATTTTAAATTGTTAGCTTTATGCATGATTTTTATGTCAATAATGATTAATTGGATTAGCTAATATAGATTGTTGATTATATGCCAGGAATCATACCAAACACTTCACCTGTATTGACTCATGGGAAGCCAGTACTTTCACAGAGTAACTTCTTGGGCTATTTCTTGCTTTATTGGCTTTAATATTGTTTCTTATGCGTGCATGTGTGCTTGGTCGTGTCTGACACTTGGTGATCCCATGGACTGTTGCCCACCAGGCTCCTCTGTCAGTCGGATTCTTTTAGGCAGAAATACTGGAGTGGGTTACCATTTCCTCCTCCAGGGGATCTTCCTGACCCAGAGATCGAACCAGTGTCTCTTATGTCTCCTGCATTGGCAGGCAGGTTCTCTACCACTGAGTCACCTGGGAAGCCCAATGTTTCTTAACTTTCATACTAATAAGTACCATTATTAATGACATTTTATAGGTAATGAAGCTGAGGCACAGTACATTTCCTAAGATCATAAAAGTATTAAGTGGTAGTGAATTTCTGCTCAGTCCATAGACTAGACTAGAGTCAGTGCTATATTGCCTCAAAGATAGACATTTTGACCTCGTTATTATCGTTTGTGAATAACACAGTGTTCCATTTGACTAGTTTGTCCAAGAACCCTACTGAGTATTTTTCAAAAATGCTTAGGCTAAGACCTGTGATTTATAGACAAGAAACATATTTTCAATTAAGGAAGACATCTTGCATGGTTTGAAGATTAGTAAAATCAGAATTACTACAGTCTAGTCTTGGATTCTGCAGAACAGTAGAGTTAAAATGTGGAGAAGAGAGTTCTTACAAAACATTGCCAAATTTGTATTTTACCAGATGAGAAAATAATTTTAAAAATTACTGCTTCCATCGTAATTTCATGAAAGAAAAGACATTCTGACATTCTGATTCTTGAAGGATATAGCAATAAGTGGTACTTGGCTCCCTGCACCAAGTTGATGAACTGCTCTGTGGTTTTGCATTGTCTGTGACTTTGACCTTTATCGTTTCTTGCTTTCTGCCTATTTTGGCAAATGCCCATTGTGGACCTGCACACTAGTGCTGTTCCACATACGGATCACTGATTGTTTATTGTGTCACAGTAATGTGTGAGGGGAAAGGTCCATGATTCTTCTTGATTTCAGCCTGCTTCATTAAGTTATAAAATTCATTACCTGAAGAGATAGCCTTTGTATACATACTATAGCTAATAATATTAATTGTTCTAATTTGGGCCTTTTTTCAGGACTGTAACTTCTTCCTTAGAAATTTTGTAGCACTCTTGTTCTAGGTTTTTTCAACTTTTTCCTCTTGCAACTGAATAACTAAATCCGAGGAAAAGCCTGTGAACAGAGGCTAATATCAAAACAGTGGAGCATTATCCTTTTTTTATGTAAAACCGTCCTAGATCTTGTTTAGATGGTGTTGGAAAGTAGAGTAGTTGAGAGAAGAAAGATTTTGATCCCCACTTAACAGGTTACCCTGAATAATTTCGTTCTTTGGACTCGTGTAGTCAGGGTGGTTTAGCATAACGAAGACAGGGTGGGAAATGTAGCTGGCAGGGTTCTGGCTCTGCTGGTTACATAGCTGTGTCAAACGGCAAGCCAGCCAGTGCCCTTGGCCAGGCTTCCTTATATTAAAGAGAGAAAGAAAAGAGGGAATTAAATAACATACCCCTTTAAAATCCTACATGTTTGTAAACTAAACTTACTACCATTTCCCTCAACTCCTATAGGTTTCTTGTATGATTTTTTTCTATATGATGTTACATCTGCTCGTATGACATTTAAAGCATTAAATTATTGTTGCCTAATATATGTAGACTTTCTTTCCATCAAATTTAAAAGTGTTTGATGGACAGACCCTAGGCTGTTGTATTTCAAGGTAATTTTCATATCCCTACAGGCACACAAGTGCTTTTGGAATGTTTTTGTCTTAGTCTGTATTTATGTAATTCTTGTAAACTGGTCCCAGTAGAACGTAGAATAGAAGCTCAGTATGGTTTGCTTGTATTTCTCTGTGTGGGCCAAAAAATACTTGCCCACATATAAATCATTTGATGGAAAAAAATTGTACTTTATTAAAATGATATTTTGGCTGCTTCGTTGGTCATCAGAATAATGAGCTCGTTCTGCTCATTAGATTGTAGCACTCAAAAGTAATGTCTTTTCTTGTCGTGTTGTAATGTAGTTCTGCAGCTCATATTAAACAGATATAAATAACTACAGTTGTTACATGATTAAAGTATTACTGTATATTTGCTCACTTCTGGTGGAAACACTTTTAAGACTGTAGAGAGTGTCCTAATCATCTCTCCTACCCTCCCATAATTGGGACAAACAGTGTGAGTTCTAATTCTGTTATATAAGCTCAGAGATTCTGTTATATTTTAATTTCTTATTTGTAAAAGTACATAATTTCAGCAATAATTTCATGCTTAAAAAGAAATTAGGACACTCATTATTTTTCCTATGGGTTAAAAAGATAAAAACAAAAATTTTTTGTCCCCCCCTTTTTTTTTCCTAATGCTCATTTTTGGTTTCTTTAATCCTGTCCAGAAGAAAAAGATTTTTTTTTTTTGAAAGCCACTGACTTTTTTTCTAGGATTTTTCTTTTCTCGTTTCTGTATGATAATGCAGAATTAGTACACATTTAGTAAAACAAGAAAATTTTCAATAATGCTTTCAGTAAGACTGTTACTTTGTTTCTAAAATTTAAGGAAAAAGAATAAGGAATGTATGACCTTATAGGTAATTAATGTCTTTGTTTGAAAACTATTGGCAATATCTTGTTCTGTCCCTATTTGTCAGTCAGTTTTTTCCTCTGTTTCCCTTAAGGAAAGAAATAGGATTGAATATTATCGCAGGTACTCACCAGTTCTTTTGCTGGGTCAGCCTATATACAGAGGCAGGTCTTGAGGAAACTTTCAGTCTGTCTTTTTGATAAGGTAATTTTAATCTACAAGTCCAGTTTGTAGGTTCTCTTCTTGGACTGGGTTTACCGTTCACATTCCTCTGTTTATAAAGTCGTGGGGGCTGGTTTCAGCTGAAGCTGATGTGATTGGTCACTTAGTCTGCAGGGGGGCCAATTAGCTCTGATCATGTGGAAAAGAATGCTGGTTTGTTAGGAGGTCTTTCTTTACTCAACACAACTCTGGAGAAAGCCTCCAGAACTGACTTGGAGAAGGGGTGCATTTTTTCCCTCTAATCAGGACCGGGCTTTAGTAAGTTTGCATAATCTTACTTAAGAGTTTATTTAAAAGTTCAAAGGGATAAAATTCCCTGCAAGATTTCCTTTCAGCCGTCTTTCCTTATATAGCATGTTGAAGTGTGAGATGTTTCCTTTACTAATCTTTTTTTCCTCCATTTCTTTGGAGAACAATTGCTTGGATAAGGACTTTTAGGTATAAGTTAATGAATTGATTTTATTAGTATTCTTTTCATATCCCATCTCATCAGAATGACTACCATTAATTCTGGAACTAGTAATATAGGTTAATTCCGTTACCTGAAATCTTTGGGGGAGGAGTAAAGAGGCAGACTCTTTTATTTTTTTTTATGGCTGTGTACAGAGAGCTTGAATAAGAATACATTTAATTGTTGGTTCCTTGCATTTATCTTTAAAAACACACTGGTGTAAAAGAACTGAAAAAGTTTCTTAAGTCATGCTTCAGTGATCATTGAAGCATGACTTAAGAAAAAGTATGATGACATGCAATAAATACAGTGTTCAGTATACAGAAAATTTAACTTAATGTCTAAATATAATGTTTAGCTGGGAAATGTCTGTGATCCAGCATTCAGCAACCTACAAATGANACTTAGCAGCAGCAGCAGCTGATATCAGAGACAGTCTCTTATATTTTCTTTAGATTTGAGTTGCTGATGGAACACTGGGTTGACTGTTAAATTTATTTAGATTAGATGGTCATTTCAGTTTCATATTTTAAATTTTAAAAATGTTAGGGGCATTAATGTCCTATAATTTATTATCCTAACAAGTTTTCGTTATCGTTTTATTGGTTTTTTTTTTTCTTGGCACACTATTCAATGACTCATTTTATTAGATTTTTTGATGTTTTAGAAGACCTGATCTCTACCCTTTTGTAAATTATAATAATAATAACAAAATATTCATAAATATTTCATATTGCATTGTCTCTAATTCTTTGGAATCTCAGCAAGATGGACATTCATATCCCATTTTTCAGGTGAGATCACTGAGGGTCAAAATTTTCACAGGGCATACGGGTTATTTTCCAAGTCTGCTATCTTCACAGTTGGCTTTTTGTTTTGTTTTGTTTTTAAAAACTCCAAGAAGGTGCCTAATTTAGAGAGTTTCGCGAGATAAAAGTCTTCTCAAGATAACTGATACTGCATTCAGAAGACAGTCTTTGACAGCCTAATTTTTAGCACCTTTAGTAGATGTTCTTCCTGTCCCTATAAATGTCTCAAGTATCCATTTTAAATTGTTAGCTTTATGCATGATTTTTATGTCAATAATGATTAATTGGATTAGCTAATATAGATTGTTGATTATATGCCAGGAATCATACCAAACACTTCACCTGTATTGACTCATGGGAAGCCAGTACCTTCACAGAGTAACTTCTTGGGCTATTTCTTGCTTTATTGGCTTTAATATTGTTTCTTATGCGTGCATGTGTGCTTGGTCGTGTCTGACACTTGGTGATCCCATGGACTGTTGCCCACCAGGCTCCTCTGTCAGTCGGATTCTTTTAGGCAGAAATACTGGAGTGGGTTACCATTTCCTCCTCCAGGGGATCTTCCTGACCCAGAGATCGAACCAGTGTCTCTTATGTCTCCTGCATTGGCAGGCAGGTTCTCTACCACTGAGTCACCTGGGAAGCCCAATGTTTCTTAACTTTCATACTAATAAGTACCATTATTAATGACATTTTATAGGTAATGAAGCTGAGGCACAGTACATTTCCTAAGATCATAAAAGTAGTAAGTGGTAGTGAATTTCTGCTCAGTCCATAGACTAGACTAGAGTCAGTGCTATATTGCCTCAAAGATAGACATTTTGACCTCGTTATTATCGTTTGTGAATAACACAGTGTTCCATTTGACTAGTTTGTCCAAGAACCCTACTGAGTATTTTTCAAAAATGCTTAGGCTAAGACCTGTGATTTATAGACAAGAAACATATTTTCAATTAAGGAAGACATCTTGCATGGTTTGAAGATTAGTAAAATCAGAATTACTACAGTCTAGTCTTGGATTCTGCAGAACAGTAGAGTTAAAATGTGGAGAAGAGAGTTCTTACAAAACATTGCCAAATTTGTATTTTACCAGATGAGAAAATAATTTTAAAAATTACTGCTTCCATCGTAATTTCATGAAAGAAAAGACATTCTGACATTCTGATTCTTGAAGGATATAGCAATAAGTGGTACTTGGCTCCCTGCACCAAGTTGATGAACTGCTCTGTGGTTTTGCATTGTCTGTGACTTTGACCTTTATCGTTTCTTGCTTTCTGCCTATTTTGGCAAATGCCCATTGTGGACCTGCACACTAGTGCTGTTCCACATACGGATCACTGATTGTTTATTGTGTCACAGTAATGTGTGAGGGGAAAGGTCCATGATTCTTCTTGATTTCAGCCTGCTTCATTAAGTTATAAAATTCATTACCTGAAGAGATAGCCTTTGTATACATACTATAGCTAATAATATTAATTGTTCTAATTTGGGCCTTTTTTCAGGACTGTAACTTCTTCCTTAGAAATTTTGTAGCACTCTTGTTCTAGGTTTTTTCAACTTTTTCCTCTTGCAACTGAATAACTAAATCCGAGGAAAAGCCTGTGAACAGAGGCTAATATCAAAACAGTGGAGCATTATCCTTTTTTTATGTAAAACCGTCCTAGATCTTGTTTAGATGGTGTTGGAAAGTAGAGTAGTTGAGAGAAGAAAGATTTTGATCCCCACTTAACAGGTTACCCTGAATAATTTCGTTCTTTGGACTCGTGTAGTCAGGGTGGTTTAGCATAACGAAGACAGGGTGGGAAATGTAGCTGGCAGGGTTCTGGCTCTGCTGGTTACATAGCTGTGTCAAACGGCAAGCCAGCCAGTGCCCTTGGCCAGGCTTCCTTATATTAAAGAGAGAAAGAAAAGAGGGAATTAAATAACATACCCCTTTAAAATCCTACATGTTTGTAAACTAAACTTACTACCATTTCCCTCAACTCCTATAGGTTTCTTGTATGATTTTTTTCTATATGATGTTACATCTGCTCGTATGACATTTAAAGCATTAAATTATTGTTGCCTAATATATGTAGACTTTCTTTCCATCAAATTTAAAAGTGTTTGATGGACAGACCCTAGGCTGTTGTATTTCAAGGTAATTTTCATATCCCTACAGGCACACAAGTGCTTTTGGAATGTTTTTGTCTTAGTCTGTATTTATGTAATTCTTGTAAACTGGTCCCAGTAGAACGTAGAATAGAAGCTCAGTATGGTTTGCTTGTATTTCTCTGTGTGGGCCAAAAAATACTTGCCCACATATAAATCATTTGATGGAAAAAAATTGTACTTTATTAAAATGATATTTTGGCTGCTTCGTTGGTCATCAGAATAATGAGCTCGTTCTGCTCATTAGATTGTAGCACTCAAAAGTAATGTCTTTTCTTGTCGTGTTGTAATGTAGTTCTGCAGCTCATATTAAACAGATATAAATAACTACAGTTGTTACATGATTAAAGTATTACTGTATATTTGCTCACTTCTGGTGGAAACACTTTTAAGACTGTAGAGAGTGTCCTAATCATCTCTCCTACCCTCCCATAATTGGGACAAACAGTGTGAGTTCTAATTCTGTTATATAAGCTCAGAGATTCTGTTATATTTTAATTTCTTATTTGTAAAAGTACATAATTTCAGCAATAATTTCATGCTTAAAAAGAAATTAGGACACTCATTATTTTTCCTATGGGTTAAAAAGATAAAAACAAAAATTTTTTGTCCCCCCCTTTTTTTTTCCTAATGCTCATTTTTGGTTTCTTTAATCCTGTCCAGAAGAAAAAGATTTTTTTTTTTTGAAAGCCACTGACTTTTTTTCTAGGATTTTTCTTTTCTCGTTTCTGTATGATAATGCAGAATTAGTACACATTTAGTAAAACAAGAAAATTTTCAATAATGCTTTCAGTAAGACTGTTACTTTGTTTCTAAAATTTAAGGAAAAAGAATAAGGAATGTATGACCTTATAGGTAATTAATGTCTTTGTTTGAAAACTATTGGCAATATCTTGTTCTGTCCCTATTTGTCAGTCAGTTTTTTCCTCTGTTTCCCTTAAGGAAAGAAATAGGATTGAATATTATCGCAGGTACTCACCAGTTCTTTTGCTGGGTCAGCCTATATACAGAGGCAGGTCTTGAGGAAACTTTCAGTCTGTCTTTTTGATAAGGTAATTTTAATCTACAAGTCCAGTTTGTAGGTTCTCTTCTTGGACTGGGTTTACCGTTCACATTCCTCTGTTTATAATGTCGTGGGGGCTGGTTTCAGCTGAAGCTGATGTGATTGGTCACTTAGTCTGCAGGGGGGCCAATTAGCTCTGATCATGTGGAAAAGAATGCTGGTTTGTTAGGAGGTCTTTCTTTACTCAACACAACTCTGGAGAAAGCCTCCAGAACTGACTTGGAGAAGGGGTGCATTTTTTCCCTCTAATCAGGACCGGGCTTTAGTAAGTTTGCATAATCTTACTTAAGAGTTTATTTAAAAGTTCAAAGGGATAAAATTCCCTGCAAGATTTCCTTTCAGCCGTCTTTCCTTATATAGCATGTTGAAGTGTGAGATGTTTCCTTTACTAATCTTTTTTTCCTCCATTTCTTTGGAGAACAATTGCTTGGATAAGGACTTTTAGGTATAAGTTAATGAATTGATTTTATTAGTATTCTTTTCATATCCCATCTCATCAGAATGACTACCATTAATTCTGGAACTAGTAATATAGGTTAATTCCGTTACCTGAAATCTTTGGGGGAGGAGTAAAGAGGCAGACTCTTTTATTTTTTTTTATGGCTGTGTACAGAGAGCTTGAATAAGAATACATTTAATTGTTGGTTCCTTGCATTTATCTTTAAAAACACACTGGTGTAAAAGAACTGAAAAAGTTTCTTAAGTCATGCTTCAGTGATCATTGAAGCATGACTTAAGAAAAAGTATGATGACATGCAATAAATACAGTGTTCAGTATACAGAAAATTTAACTTAATGTCTAAATATAATGTTTAGCTGGGAAATGTCTGTGATCCAGCATTCAGCAACCTACAAATGAGCTGTGGGATGGCTTTGTATAATGCCTTTCTGAGCAACACTTTTCTCCACCTCCGTTAGCTGCTCATTTTAAAACTTTGATCAAATGTCACATGTAAGGGGATCTGAGGTACAAAGGCTGCGATTGTTCAAAGTGAAGTCATGGATAGCCTGCTGGGGAAATTATTAATGTAGACCAATATAATGCTACTTAGAAGGTGAAATCCGCCTTTGTAGATTCCTCCTCCTTCCCCCCACCACAATTAAAACAATATATTAATTCCGTCTTTGTTTTATTAATGCCAAGCATTTCAGCACAAGTTCAGACACAGCACTGGAAACTTTGACCTTCAGAACTAGAGAAGGTAAAAGCATCAAGGAGAGACTTGTGATGTGATGCACCTTCTCTGTATGTCCTGGTAGGAATTATGCTTTGTATCAATTGCCAGGTAACTGCTTGGGGTGGCAGAGGGAAACCAGAGCTAATACAGCACAGTTCTGCCTTTCATAACGAGGTACTGAAAGTGCATCTGCCATGTGTCTTGAATAGATGTTATAATAAGCAAAATAATAAAGATTTTACCAAAATTAGAAGCCTCTTTCCATAATATCCTGAGACAAATGATTTACAAGATGATTTTCAAGAAAGAAACATCTCTCAAATGAAGAAGTATTCTGGTTTCTACATTTTGCACTTTGAAAGTCGGCTGTGGTCTGTAAACAGTGATTCTTAGTTGCTAACTGAACAGAAGTTGTAGACCTGTTCAGGAGTGGTTCCTCAGGGGCTTAGCACTCCCCTTATAGAAATTAAATTCATTGGTGTTTGAATTTAATAGCACTGAAATGAGCTTAGCTGAGTTGAAACTAATATTGATACTGATGTTAGACCAACTTCACCTTAAAGTAAGTGGGCCCTCCTGTTAAAACAGAACTAATGATTTAAATTGGAGATGGCGCTAAAACATTCTATAAAGGAACATAAGTGCTAGGTATCTATTGTTGAATTTTTTTACCTGCAAATTATAATGATTAAGAAAGATACCAAGATCAGGTACCTTATTCTTTATTAAATAAATTCAATTCTGTATCCCTAAAATGTTTGCTTTGCTTTCTGGCTAAACTATCCAGTATTTAATCCATATTTGTACCACATTGAACCTGCAGGCAACAGAATCTTTAGTTGGAGTGCAGTGTCTTGCCTGTGTACATGCGTCATTTCACAAGTTTTAAACTTTAGCCATGGTCTCCATCCAGTGCTCTTTCTTCCATAGTGTACTTCACTTTCTTTAGAAGAGGCCTGATCTCTTTCCAGTTCTGCGTTGAAGCCCACTGCTGATCATCTTCCCCAGAGATTTCAGGCAGTGTCTGGGTATATACTAGCAGATGACTGAGCTCAAGGGTTATAGGACTGTGGGGCACATTCATACCACATGAGGTCTTTTTCAGAATTTCATACTGCAGCCCCTCCAGTCTCTCTCTTCCAACTGGGAACTGCTGTGTTTGCAGGACCGTGTTAACCACTGGAGCAGATGATGACCCTCCTCAGGGGTTCAGTTCAGTTCAGTTCAGTCGCTCAGTCATGTCCGACTTTGTGACACCATGAATCGCAGCACGCCCGGCCTCCCTGTCCATTCCCATCTCCCAGGGTTCACTCAAACTCCCATCCATCAAGTCGGTGATGCCATCCAGCCATCTCATCCTCTGTTGTCCCCTATTCCTCCTGCTCCCAATCCCTCCCAGCATCAGAGTCTTTTCCCTCAGGGGTTAGGATGGGAGAAAAATTGCAAATCTCTGGACATAGACTTTAAACTACTCCATCCTAGTTACCCTGACTTTTGTTTACAATTGAGAGGGAAAAGAAAACATCCCAGTACCTGGATGGGATTCCCTTTCACTGTTTTTTTGGTGTTAGGAAATATTTTTAGTGTTAATCAAAGAATCTGTATCTGAATAGAGGAATACAAAGTTACTTGTTAGAAAAATTTGCACATAAACAAGCTTCAAAGTCTGTCCCATAATTCCACTTTTGCTTTTGGAGTTTGGGCACTTGTAAGTTCCAAGTCTCACAGCTGTAGATTTTGTTGGCTGAGTGCCCTTTTGCTCCATCTGAAATTTTCCATAAACACCATTTCTGGCTGCAAGTCAAACATGCACACAGGTGCCCTTTTACTGCTCTTTCTCCTTAGGAAGTCTACTCAATTAGACCATACTAAAACCAGTATTGCATTTTAATGTTATATTATTTTTAGAAGAGTCTTATTTAGACTTAATACATTAAGGCAGAACCAACCAAGTGTCTACTGCCATTGGGGAAAGTATTTATATATGTAGTGCATTAGCAATTTCTGTGTATCCTGAAGATGAGTGAATATAAAATACACTGTTTTTATAGGTAGCACAGTTTGCTCATAAAACTGTCATGTTTGCCATATTGAATGCCACTGTATTTTTTTACCTTTTAGGGGTCATAGATACCTTTGAGACTCTGGCAGAAACACTAGACCCTTTTCCCTGAAAAAAGATGAAGGCATGCCCGCGTGCTATGCACTTCCAGTTTAAGGATTCACTATCCCCAAGCTCTCTTGTTGGCTCTGGTTAGGAATATTTGGTTCAGGCATCAATTTTTAAGTTATTTAATTATGTTTACTTTTAATCATCTTGTTTACAAGTTAATCTGTTAAGAAATTTTAAAAAGTCAGCTGAAACATTTGGGTACTCAGCTTTGTCATATTGCAGATGTTACAGAAGGAGAAAGACTTAAGTGCTGAGAAAGGCCATGTGGGTGTCCCTCATTCATTTTAGCCCTGGTCACTGTGGAGCCGTATAATTTTTAGACCTTAAAGGAACTTTGGTAGATGCTGTCTTTTGAGTTGCCCATGAACAACTTTATCATTTAATTGTATCAGTAATACACAAATATGTATGTGTTTAACTCACTATAGAGTTGACGTTCTCTTTGGAAACCCCCCCACTTCCCACCCAGATTTACACAAATATAAATCTGCTGTAATCATTTAGGTTGTAAAGGATTTATTTTCATGTTTTAGAGCAGTTCTTTGCATACGGGGTAGTTTTGGAAATATGTTTTTTATTAGATGGTACTTAAACTCATTTTTTCCCCTCAAGATACTTATTTCAAGTAAAATTGTTATATTGTTAATATATAAGTTGATCTTAACATTGTTTTAGGGATACACATTTTGACATCGTTTGTCTGCTGGAAGATTAACGAATTTAGTTCCCTTTAGGAATCTTGGCAGTCTCTAGCCCCAAGCTTTTCTGTACATGATGTCTATTTTTTTTTTTTCTTTTTTTTTTTTTAAATTTTTTTTTATTTTATTTATTTATTGGCCACGCTGTGCGGCATGTGGGATCTTACTTCCCTGATCGGGGATTGAACCTGGGCCCCCTGCATTGCAAGCCCAGAGTCCTAACCACCGGACCACCAGGGAATCCCTATTTTTTTTTTTTTTTAAGAGTACTTTAGACTTAGATCCTAGAACTTCCTCTTTCTGCTTTAGTTTTTGCAACATTTCTGGCTGCTTCTGATGGGTTTAATTTGTGAGTAAACCCTGGATTAGGAGTTTGAACATCTCTGTTCTCTTTCTGCTTTAGTCACTACTCAGCTGGGTGATGGCCTTCTCTGGTAGCTCAGATGATAACGAATCCACCTGCAGTGGGGGAGACCTGGGTTCCATCCCTGGGTTGGGAAGATTCCCTGGAGGAGGTCATGGCAGCCCACTTTAGTATTCTTGCCTGAAGAATCCCGTGGACAGAGGAGCCTGGTGGGCTGCAGTCCATGGGGTCTTAAAGAGTCAGACACAACTGAGTGACTCAGTACAACATAGCACAGCTGTGTGACTATGAGAGATGCCCCTAGGGGTATCCCTTTCCTCACAGGAATAATGGAGGTGATAAACTTTGATTCAGCCCTTGTGGTAACTGTGAAGATCGTATGAGGTATTTCAGTACATTTTGTCAGTGTCTAAGCTGTCAACTCATTCGCTTACGTGTGCATCCCTGGGCAGTGGACCAGGAGGGTAAGTGTTGTGTCTTAAGTCTCTTCTTTAGTTTAATCCTGTGTTTTTAATATCAATATTTGTCCCTGGAGAGAGCCCTCAACTTAATGTACTAGAGGTTTGAGTAAACAAACAAAAAACAATAAAGTACTACTATTTCTTTGGGAAAATACTCAGTAGTACTTAACACTAAGTTGAATATATCTTATGGCCAGCAGTTTCACTCCTAGGTGAAGACCAACAGAAATGCAAACATTTGCCTACCAAATTTCATATTCAAGAATGTTTGTCACAGCACAGTTTATAATAGCAAAAAAATAGAAACAACCAAAATCAGTAGTAGAGTAATATATTGTGGTAATATGATGCTGAAGCTGACTCCAGTACTTTGGCCACCTCATGCGACAAGTTGACTCATTGGAAAAGACTCTGATGCTGGTAGGGATTGGGGGCAGAAGGAGAAGGGGACGACAGAGGATGAGATGGCTGGATGGCATCACAGACTCAATGGACGTGAGTCTAAGTGAGCTCCAGGAGTTGGTGGTGGACAGGGAGGCATGGCGTGCTGCGATTCATGGGGTCGCAAAGAGTCGGACACAGCTGAGCGACTGAACTGAACTGAACTGAATATATTGTAATATATTGTTCATACAATGAGATCCCAAATCACAGTGCAAAAGAACCAGCTTCTGTTCTCTGTAAAGATGTGGGTGAATTTGCTGTAACGTTCAGTGAAAGAAGCCAGACGCACTACAGAATGAGAGAAAATATTTGCAAGCAGTGTGACAAGGACTTCAGTTCAGTTCTGTTCAGTCGCTCAGTCGTGTCCGACTCTTTGCGACCCCATGAGTTGCAGCACGCCATGCCTCCCTGTCCATCACCAGCTCCCGGAATTCACTCA
>SJYW01022695.1:181171-202772 GCA_006410735.1 Raphicerus campestris | reverse complement strand
GCAAAGTAATGTCTCTGCTTTTGAATATGCTATCTAGGTTGGTCATAACTTTTCTTCCAAGGAGTAAGCGTCTTTTTAATTTCATGGCTGCAGTCACCATCTGCAGTGATTTTGGAGGCCCCCCCCCCAAAAAAAAAAGTCTGACACTATTTCCACTATTTCCCCATCTATTTCCCGTGAAGTGATGGGACCAGATGCCATGATCTTCATTTTCTGAATGTTGAGCTTTAAGCCAACTTTTTCACTCTCCTCTTTCACTTTCATCAAGAGGCTTCGTAGTTCCTCTTCACTTTCTGCCATAACGGTGGTGTCATCTGCATATCTGATGTGATTGATATTTCTCCCGGCATTCTTGGTTCCAGCTTGTGTTTCTTCCAGCCCAGCGTTTCTCATGATGTACTCTGCATATAAGTTAAATAAGCAGGGTGACAATATACAGCCTTGACGTACTCCTTTTCCTATTTGGAACCAGTCTGTTGTTCCATGTCCAGTTCTAACTGTTGTTTCCTGACCTGCATACAGATTTCTCAAGAGGCAGGTCAGGTGGTCTGATATTCCCATCTCTTTCAGAATTTTCCAGAATTTATTGTGATCCACACAGTCAAAGGCTTTGGCATAGTCAATCAAGCAGAAATAGATGTTTTTCTGGAACTTTCTTGCTTTTTTTTGATGATCCCGTGGATGTTGGCAATTTGATCTCTGGTTCCTCTGCCTTTTCTTTTTTCTTTTTTTTTTTTTACTAGTAAAAATTTTATTCATTTCAGAGTCATACGAGTAATTAAAGTGGTTTCAAAAGTACTTAAGTGTATCTTCCCACCTTTGACAGCTAAGAGACTCATTCATAAATTAGCATATTGATCTGCATTTTCTTGTTATTTATGTATTTTTTGGATGCTGTATATTTTATTTTTTACTTTTTTAAAATACTTTATTCTACTTTACAATACTGTATTGGTTTTGCCATACATTGACATGAATCAGCCACAGGTGTACACATTCTCCCAGTGCCGAAGCCCCCTCCAACCTCTCACCCCAAACCATCTACCCAGATCATCCCGTACACCAGCTGCCTCTGCCTTTTCTAAAAAACCAGGTTGAATATCAGGAAGTTCACGGTTCATGTATTGCTGAAGCCTGGCAAGGACTTAATTTCCAGAATATACAAACAGCTCACACAGTCAGCAACAAAAACTAGACAACCTAAGTGATCTAAATAGACATTTTTCCAAAGAAGAAATAGAAACAGCCAGTAGGACATGGAAGGATGCTAAATGTCTCTAATTATTAGAGAAATTCAAATGAAAACCACAACGAGGTACCCCCTTCACTGTAATGGGCTAGTGTTTATGTAAATTCAGGCAGCTGAAAAGAGCAAATAATACGAAAAATCTTTGATTTGGAAACTCATACTTAAGCCACGTTAGTATACTGTGTTACAACCATTAATGTAGAAAAGCTTCAAAGAGGTAGTAACACTTAGGGTTGATCATCTTTAAGTGATCTGATGGTTTTACCTACACCTTTTTTTGAGGAGAAGATAAAGGTATGTCACTGTATGAAATCTGTCATTTGACCTAGTAATTTTACTCTCTGAAGTTTTTTTCAGAAGTGGTTCAGAAAAGCAAGACACATCACACAGATATCTCAGTTCCTAAGTTATCTAGTTCTCAATAAATTAGTTATGAAGTAAGTGTCCAGTGGGGAATTACCTGGCAGTTTTGCAGTAGCAGCAGGGTAAACCTAGTATATATCCATTCATATTAAGTTGGGCATGACCTAGCAACGGTACAGCAAAGACACATGATCACAGAGAAATAGTTGCTGTGTAAATGAAAAGTAGGTTTTGAAATAGTGGGTATACTGATTGAAACTACATTTTAAAAATGTCATGTAAAAGCTAGCCATAAATGCGTACAGTTTTGTTTCTAATATTGAGGAATTGGTATTTTTATTTTTAGTATCTTTAATATTGTTTTTGCAACTTACCATCTGTTAGAAAAAATTATAATGACCAGTTTTTGATCGGTTAAGCATTTTGCCATCAGGTCAGTCGCTCAGTCGTGTATGACTCTTTGCGACCCCATGAACCGCAGCATGCCCGGCCTCCCTGTCCATCACCAGCTCCCAAAGTCCACCCAAACCCATGTCCATTGTGTCGGTGATGCCATCCAACCATCTCATTCTCCATTGTCCCCTTCTCCTCCTGCCCTCAGTCTTTCCCAGCATCAGGGTCTTCAGATGAGTCAGCTCTTCATATCAAGTGGCTAAAAAGTACTGGAGTTTCAGCTTCAGCATCAGTCCTTCCAGTGAACACTCAGGACTGATCTCCTTCGGGATGGACTGATTGGATCTCCTTGCAGTCCAAGGGACTCTCAAGAGTCTTCTGCAACACCACTATTCAAAAGCATTAATTCTTCTTTGCTCAGCTTTCTTTATAGTCCAACTCTCACATCCATACATGACCATTGGAAAAACCATAGCCTTGACTAGATGGCCCTTTGTTGCCAAAGTAATGTCTCTGCTTTTTAATATGCTGTTTAGGTTGGTCATAACTTTCCTTCCAAGGAGTAAGTATCTTTTAATTTCATGGCTGCAATCAGCATCTGCAGTGATCTTGGAGCCCAGAAAAATAAAGTCAACCACTGTTTCCCCATCTATTTCCCATGAAGTGCTGGGACCAGATGCCATGATCTTAGTGTTCTGAATGTTGAGCTTTAAGCCAACTCTTTTCACTCTCCTCTTTCACTTTCATCAAGAGGCTCTTTAGTTTCTCTTCACTTTCTGCCATAAGGGTGGTGTCATCTGCATATCTGAGATTATTGATATTTCTCCTGGCAATCTTAATTCCAGCTTGTGCTTCCTCCAGCCCAGCATTTCTCATGATGTACTCTGCATAGAAGTTAAATAAGCAGGGTGACAATATACAGCCTTGACGTACTCCTTTACCTATTTGGAACCAGTCTGTTGTTTCATGTCCAGTTTTAACTGTTGTTCCTGACCTGCGTACAGGTTTCTCAAGAGGCAGGTCAAGTGGTCTGGTATCCCCATCTCTTTCAGAATTGTCCACAGTTTATTGTGATCCACACAGTCACAGGCTTTGGCGTAGTCATTAGTGGGTGGTTTTTGTGGGGTTGGGGGGTGCGGCACTTATTTTGCTGCCTCATTACTTCTCAGAGCCTTAGTGTAAAAGTAGATGGAAATGAGTGTTTTGATCAGCTCGTCCATCAGGTCTTTGTATTCCCAGTGTGCCTGGCATGTATTACTTGGCGACTGAAAGATTACATGGGTTAAAAGTTATTTTATATTGCTTACTAGTTTATACACATTAGGGATTTCTTTGTTTTAAATTTTTCTTCTGTGTGTATAGCTGTATTTTTCATCAAGTCATATAATAGATGTGGGCTTTGTAAAATGTCTCGTCCCTTCTTAGCAGGAGAGCTTGGAACATCTAACCTTTGTAACCCAAGGGAAGATGTGGAATGTACCTGTAGTTAAATTCATAAAACTTGGTACTTGCTGTGCAATAAGTGTTTGTTAAATGAGTCAGAAGATTAACATGAGAATTACGTCATTTAAACAGTGGTATGTGATTTTAGACAGTTCCCATGGGTTATCTTTTTGATTCTCAATATTCTCAGCTGTAAAGTTGAAAAAATAATTCCTAATACTGAGGATTGTTACAAAGATTAAATCTGTTAAATGAGTGTTTCTGTTAACTATGGCCGTGTAACAAGTTACTCCAAAACTTAGTGGCTGAAAACAGCAAGCATTTATTCTCTCAGTTTCTGTGGGCCAGGAAGAAGCAGCTTAGCTCCGTCTCTTAGCTTAGATCTGGCCTGGGTCTTCTGTGCAGTTTCAGTCATTTCAGGGCTCGACTGGGGCTGGATCCACTTCCACGCCCTCTCACAAGGCCATTGGCAAGCCTTCGTTCTCTGCCATGTGGGCTTCTCACATGGCTGCCTCACAGCAGGACTGCTGGATTCCCTCAGAGAGAGCATCCAAGATGGAAGTTTTTAACTTAGTATCAGGAGTGACATCTCAATCAGATTCACTGGATTCTGTTTGTTAGGAGCAAGTCAGTAAGTCCCAGCCCACGCTTAAGATGAGGTAATTACACAAAGATCAGACAGAGGACAGGGATTGTTGAGAAATTGTCTTGGAGGCTGCCTATAGTAATAAGATTTTGCCCAGCAAATAATTGTAACCACCCCCCCCATTCCAAGATATTTTATTTGTGTAATAGAACAACCCAAATGAACTTTTTGGCCAATAATAAGATTTTTTCCGGCAAATAATTGTACCTCTCCCATTCTAAGATATTTTATCATGTAATAGAACAACCCAAACAAACTTTTTGGCCACCCCAGTACTTGATAACAACCTAATAACTGTTGGGTAAACAGGATAAGAACTCTTTAATACATGTGAAATGGAATATAAGAGGATGAGCAGAATTTCCTCATTTTCAAATATACAATTTTTTTTCACTTTAATACAGTTTATTGAAAAGAATTGAGATTATCACTGAAAGAATATGTGACTTTTGTAAACTGAGGATTCCAGTGTATGTTTTAGATTTTCAACCACATACTTTAATGTGAAATTTTCTATAGTTTGTTATGAATTACATATGTTAGCACATGTGGTATAGTTACAGTGACTAACAAATTTGTATGGTTTAGGTTTCTCTTGTCTTTTGAAAGTACCAATTTAGTTTTCTAGGTATAACAGTCTCTCTTTTACCGTTAATGTAACTCTTGAGTTCTATCCAGTTAGACATAACTTAGCTTTGAATTTTGTTCAAAAGCAATTTGTTGTATGCCTATAACGTCCTGGGTGCCAGAGTAAATGACAAGTTGTAGCTTATACTTCCTATTTCTGAGTTTAGAATCTGTTTGGAATAAAAGAGAGGTTGAAGTTTACCGATACTTTGGACAGAATCACTGATAGAAGTTGATGTTAAATATGTTGATTTACTAAATCAGATAGTTAAAAGTACTGTACGACTTAGGGAAAAAAAGGATATACTGGTAAGGAAGGATTGCCAGGTGAAAATAGGAGGGGTACAAAGCAGTCCATGTAACAGTCTGAGGGTAGTGTGGGAATGTGAATGAAGACTCTGTATATACATGCGTAACTATGAAGTGAAGTGAAGTAGCTCAGTTGTGTCCGACTCTTTGTGACCCCGTGGACTGTAGCCTACCAGGCTCCTCCCTCCATGGGATTCTCCAGGCAAGAATACTGGAGTGGGTTGCCATTTCCTTGTCCACGGGATCTTCCCGACCTAGGGATCGAACCTGGGTCTCCCACATTGCAGGCAGACGCTTTAACCTCTGAGCCACCAGGGTAGGCTATGTATAAGTATAGGCATGGTCAATTTTTGAAAGGCTTTATAAGAAACTGTTGATGGTAGTTTTACTCTGGGGAATCTTGTGTAGGGGATGGTTGATTTACTTTTCACTACATGACTTTAAAAAAAGCACATATTAGTTGTGTTTGAAAAAATAATTGCTCAGTCTTTGAACATTCAGCTTTGTGTCTAATAATATACTCATATATCCACAGATATTTTATTTCTACTGCCTGAATATTGAGAGGGACATATTTGCAGAAAAGCTTGATTTGAGCAGTTAAGTCTGTTTTCAAAATCCTCGCTGGTTGAGGCTTACGGTTACTCAATTTCTTTACAGGGAGACCAAATTTTGAGGAAGGCGGACCAGTGTCAGTGGGAAGAAAGCATGAATTTATACGATCAGAGAGTGAAAATTGGCGTATTTTCAGAGAGGAACAGAATGGAGAAGATGAAGATGGAGGCTGGCGACTAGCTGGATCGAGAAGGGATGGAGAAAGGTGGCGGCCCCACAGCCCTGGTGAGAACCCTATTGAGCAGAAGCACGCGGGCGCCCAAGGAAGTGAGGATTTTGCGGGGAATTCTTAAGAGTAAAGAGGAGAACCTAAACCGGTGAAGAAGCGAGGAGGCACGCTTACGCTGTCACACAGTCTCGTTGCCACAGAAACACGCAGCATGGAAGCCCCACGCCTGTCCAGCGGATTAGAAAGAGCCGCTGTTCTTTTTCTGGGGCAGTGTGGTTTAATGGAAAGTGCCTGCCCTTAACTGTGAAAATGAGACAGGATTTCATTTGGTTTTTCTAAGTCTCTGAATCTTTTTTCAGCATGCTTTTTAATGTGGTAATTTTATGCTTGCTTAGGAGTATGTATGTGCTCTCCCTGAAGTGAGTTTTTTTCCCTGCATAAGAAAGGATTTATTCTTTTTTGTTCTGAAAATGTGATTTCTCCTTATCTGAAGAATAAACTTTAAACCTAGGTCAGAAGCATAAGCATAAGTTTATCCTTTTGTCCCTCTAACTTTAGAAAAAGGAGACAGGATAGTCATGATTAGTGGTTTTGTAAGTTCTTCTGTTTGACTCTTAAGAAGGCTTCAAACTGTTCTTCCTGACATTAGATAAGCTGGTAATTGAAGACACTGGTGCTTTGTGTCAAAGTTCATTCCCTACCCAAGTGCTGATTCCATGCCTCATGATCGTCAGATGCCCTTGCAGTTTGAATCTTGGGTCATGCAGAACTGAAGCATACAAAGAGTGTGTGCATGTCTTTTGAATTTCACATTCATAACATTATTTTATGTAGTGACTGTATGCCAAGGAAGCTTACTTTAATAGAGGGAGATGTAATAATGTAATGTTGGAAAAGATTGAAGGCAGGAGGAGAAGGGGACGACAGGATGAGATGGGTTAGATGCCATCACCAACTCGATGGACGTGAGTCTGAATAAGCTCCAGGAGTTGGTGATGGACAGGGAAGCCTGGCATGGCCTGGCATGGTGCAGTCCATGGGATCACAGAGTCGGATACAACTGACTGACTGAACTGAACTGATAATAATGTAAACTATTTTCATTTACTTAAAAGAAGTTGATTAACAAATCATTGGCCTGAGTAAACATTATAACTGGTGTTTAGGGTCCTTTATGGAGTTGTGAATAATAGGTGGAAACTTGGTGAAGTTAATCATTGGATAGAGTCATAATCCTTTTACCTCAACTCCTCACTGGCTGCCTCTTGGGAGAGATTTCTGTCATTAGTGGGCATTGTTTGCATCACAGTTAGCTAGGCAGTTCTTATCAGTCTGTGTCCTGGGCAACCAGATCTTAGAGTTCTCTTCAGGGCATTATGGGATTTTGTGCTGAGCTTGCCTGTAAGCAGAGGGGCTTGTAGACTATGTTCCCAACAAACATTCAGTGAAAGAATGGACGGGATCTGGGCTGAGTGAGAAGAAAATTCCAACTGATCAAAAACAAACAAGGTGAATGTTTTGGAAGATGAGCTGTGTTTCTGAGCCCGAACGTCTAATGTTCATTCTATTAAAGCGAGTTAAAAGTAAAACATTAGTGTTATATTCTGCCACTTACCACCTCACCCAAGAGCTTAGATTTTGGATATATATTGTCTCTTTTTTTGTCCCCTATCTTTTGTAAATCTTTCTTTCCAGTGAAATTTGACTTTCACATCAGTTTTGTCATCAACTTGGTAATTTTCCATTTCTTTATTAAAAGAATGGATTACCATTTATTTTAAACAGTTTGTGGGACGTAAAGATATATGGGGGCTGAACAGTGTAAATAGGCATTTAAAAAAAAACTTTTTTAACACAGCATATTAAAAGCAAGTCTGATTATATCAGTTGTTATTAGTTACTATCTTAACATTTTAATTAATCTTTTATTAGATTTGATTAAAATTTTAAATACATTTATTTTGACTTAAGAAAATAGTATCATAATTTAGTTCAGATTTAAGGTCTATGAAGCAGTGGTCAGTCTTAATAAGCTATAGATGTGCCTTATGTGCTACATTTAGTTTCATGAATAAAATTTTGTTAACTATTTAAGACAACAAAACAATTATAGGGTGTAGTTTTATTAAAGTACATCTCAGAGCTGGGAACTTAGGGAATTGGGAGCATTAAGGACAGCAGAGCACCCGCTCTGGGAGGTGAGCGTAGGAAACTTAGAGGGAAACATGAGCCACATGCCTAGAAGGATAGATTCCTATCTCAGTGCATACTTAGAAACGAGAACAGCAGACAGAGCGCTCTGGAATTCAGCTTTTGATCATGAATACTTCTTTGGGATAATGGGCTCTAGTTTACATTTAGACAATCTTGTTATAAAACTCCTTCATTTTCATAGGAGGCAATAAATTGTATTTTGTTGTTGTAAGTAAAGTGTGGGAAGTGGGAGAATAAAGTTTTCTTCCCTTTTTGTAAGTGACTTATGGGACTTTTCTGGTGGCTCAGACAGTAAAAAAAGAATCTGCCTGCAGTGCAGAAGACCTGGGTTCAATCCCTGGGTGCAGAAAATCTCCTGGAGAAGGAAATGGCAACCCACTCCAATATCCTTGCCTAGAGAATTCCATTAACAGAGGGACGTGGTCGGCTAGTCCATGGGGTCACAAAGAGTTAGACATGCCTGAGTGAGTAACACTTTCACACTTTCACTTTAAGAGTCTTATAAGATGCTACCTATATTTGATATTTTAACATTTTGCCCTGGTTTTCAGTTTGATTTTTAGATCACAGGTTTTAGCAAATTGGGCCTTAAGAGTACAGTAACATTTAACTTTGACTTCCTTTTTTTTTTTTTTTTTTTTGCATATCTTCCTCGGAGAAAGCAGTCAAGGATATAAAATCATAATAGGATAAAACTTGCATCTCTTGGGGCTTCCCGGGTGGTCTGGTGGTTAGGACTCTGGGCTTGCAATGCAGGGGGCCCAGGTTCAATCCCCGATCAGGGAAGTAAGATCCCACATGCCGCACAGTGTGGCCAATAAATAAATAAATTTAAAAAAAAAAAAAAGTTTAAAAAAAAAAAAAAAAACTTGCATCTCTTTTTAAGACTCTCTTAGATTCAGATTTGTCAGTATTAACAAGAGGACTCCCCCCCACCTGTTGTTGTTTTTTTTTTTTACTTAGATCTTTTCTTCTTGGGCAGTTGTTTTCTGTTGGAAAGTAGATGTTCTAAGTAATATGCAAGGGTGGATTTAGGAATGTCCCTGGGGGTATTCCATGGAAATTAAAACTCCCTAGAGAGAGTTAAGAGATGAGAGAAAAGGGAAAGGAAAGTAAGCCTGTTGCTCTGGAAAGAGCAGTAGAGGATGCAGGATTGGATTCCAGTTCCTCTGTTATGCAGGTTACTTCTGCTGTCAGAGGTTTTGTTTCATAAACTATATAATTGGGATAGTGGGCCAGATATGACATGTCAGGGCTTTAATTTCATGACTGTTTTGGGAAGTGGGGAGGAATCAAAATTACCAATGGGATCCTGACGCTAGTAGGTGGACATGATGAGCCTGGTATTAAGAATTGACATAATAGCATCATGTCATGGATATTGTTATGTTATCAAGGGGGCTGATCTTATCCATAAAGAATGATATTTTCATCAGAAGAAAGAAAATGATTTAAGAATTGCCAAAGGGAGAGTATGCATGGACTCAGGATGGAAGGATATCCAGTGCCTAAGTCTAGGCTAGGAGTGGGCCGCATGAATGACTGATCAGCATTTCAGTCAGACATTCAGTTCTAGAGCTTATTAAAAGTAGATACTTTGAAGAACTGTCCTTTAAAAGTGGCTTCCTTTAAGTTTATCTTTAAAAGCTTTAGAGCATGTTGTGATAGTAGTTTATGAAGGCAACTACTGTTGTCACTGAGGTCACATAGGCTACGGTAGTGAACGTTGAGCTTCATTTTGTGTGCTTCATTTCCTACTTTTCTCTTAATAGGTTGATCCGTTTGCATTAGCTGTCAGTTGTAATTTTCTCCTTTGTTTCCTGTCCGTGGTTTTCTCTTTTGAATACTGTCGTAAAACTCCTCTAAGGTTTGTGTCCTCCTCCTCATCCCAGATGGCCCTCGTTCTGCAGGCTGGCGGGAACACATGGAACGTCGGCGAAGGTTTGAGTTTGATTTTCGAGATCGGGATGATGAACGGAGTTACCGAAGGGTGCGCTCTGGCAGTGGAAGCATAGATGATGACAGGGATAGCTTGCCTGAGTGGTGCTTGGAAGATGCTGAAGAGGAAATGGGCACATTTGACTCATCTGGTGCGTTCCTCTCGCTGAAGGTAAGAAATTTGTTTTAAATATTACCACAGGTACTGACCTTTTTCCAAATCCAAATATGCTGTTTATCTTTGGCTTTATTTTCTTCCTACAGAAAGTACAGAAAGAGCCTATTCCAGAAGAGCAGGAGATGGACTTCCGACCTGTAGAAGAAGGGGAGGAGTGCTCCGACTCTGAGGGCAGCCATAATGAAGACGCCAAAGAACCCGATAAGACAAATAAGAAGGAGGCAGAGAAGACAGACAGAATAGGAGCTGGTAAGGCTCATTTTGCCCTTTATTTTTAATCAAACTAAGTTTCCTAAGTTGTTAATTTAAGATTGCTTCCTATTGCAGAAGCTAGTGAGGAAACACCCCAGACCTCCTCTTCATCTGCTAGACCAGGTTCTCCTTCAGACCAACCTCAGGAAGCACCACAGTTTGAGAGGAAAGAGGAATCTAAAACTGAGCAAATGGAAAAAGCTGAAGAAGAAAGTCAGACAGAAAATAGTCTATCAACCAAAGTATCCAGCAGGGGAGATGGTATGTATTTATGAGAGTCAGCAAGCCAGACTTGGATTTTGCTGGAACTGAAGATTAAGTGATATGATAGGCTTCATTTCTGCCTCTCTGAACTGCTTCTCATGGTGGATTATTGGAACAGGTTATTTTACCTGTGTGTGCGCGCATGCTCAGTCACTTCAGTTGTGTCCAACTCTGTGAGACCCTATAGACTACAGCCTGCCGGGCTCCTTTGTCCATGGGATTCTCCAGGCAAGAATACTGGAGTGGATTGTCATGCCGTACTCCCGGGGATCTTCCTGACCCAGGGATAAAACGGGAATCTCCTGCTTTGCAGGCAGATTCTTTACCACTGAGTCATAGGGGAAGCCCATTTTACCAGTCAGCCTACTCAAACACTGCTTCCCCTGTGTATCTATCCCAGAATTCATCAAAACAATTAGAAGCAGCAAGGTACTATCGCTTCCTAGGGGTACACCCCCTGGTATCAGTCAAGCAAACTGGATTTGGGGTCCTCTGCAGTAGTTTGATTTCTGTATCAGATTCCTTTTATGTAATGGCTGTGTATGTGTCCAGATGACAGGCCATAATGCCATTGTTTCAAAGAGGCCGAGACAACTCTGTGGAAGACCCATCACCTTTGCTAGAGAATAAGCTTAAAGTATATCTCCTTTTCCAGTGTTACTGTATTGATTTTAAGTTGCTCATACACCTTAACAGGCAGTATTAATGTTCATTTCCATGTTTCTTCTTGTATGTACTAAAAAATGGCAGTGTAATGCCTAATATGGAAAGGTAATTGATTTATTCACAATGAAAATTAGGGCTCCCCTGATAGCTCAGTTGGTAAAGAATCCACCTGCAAGGCAGGAGACCCTGGTTCAATTCCTGGGTCAGGAAGATCCTCTGGAGATAGGATAAGCTACCCACTCCAGTATTCTTGGGCTTCCGTTGTGGCTCAGTTGGTAAAGAATCCACCTGCAAATGAGGGAGATCTGGGTTTGATCCCTAGTTTGGGAAGATCCCCTGGAGAAGGGAAAGGGTACCCACTCCAGTATTCTCGCCTGGAGAATTCCATGGGCTGTGTGTTGCAAAGGGTCAGATACAACCGAGCACCTTTCACTTTCACCATGAAGATTCATGTCTGTTAACTTGGCCTGTGAGAAGCTTGCGTGATCTAGCATCTGCCCTGCCTCTGCAGTTTCAGCCCTAAACTCTCTCTGTACTTTGTACTCTATTCATCAGCTTCACAACCTATTAGTCCTGAAATGTGCCTTGTTCTCTTGACTTCGTGTCTTAGCATAGTGTCTTAGCATATGGTGTTTTCTGTGCCTGAAATTCTCCCACCCCAAGGTCCCAAGTTAGGTTAGGTGTCTTCTCTTTAAACAGCCAGCTCTGTTTCTGAAAACAACATTGTGGAGAACTGTTTGTTCTTTCTCTTGCCCAGTAAATACTATTTTGAGAGCTTGAACCAAGGATTTTTTTTCCTTCCATTTTTTAATGTTTGTAACAAAGCTAAATGAATGAATTCAGCAAGTATTTGAATCTCTACTGTACATATCAGGTACCATGGGACTTGCACATTTTAAGACCTCTTTCATTTGTAGTAGTAATTTTTCAGCTATGCTGTGCCTCCAAATTATTTGTGGTTCATACTTCTGAATGTACACATCTAGGGCCTTATTCTAGGAGGTTTTAGGGTGAGCTCTAGACACATATCTTTTGGGAAAGCTGCATAAATGTGCATTGAGGATTAAAACTCTGGACTTAACAGTTTATAGGGGAAATAAAGCATGTGCATATCAGTAACCTAGGACCAAAAAAATACGAATTCATGATTGGCACACTCCTGGAATAATCAGGAAGCAAGTGTCTTTGAACTTGTCCTAAAATAATAAGTAGGATTTGGAGTTAGGTATAGCAGGATGAATTAGGAGAGGGCATTCCAGTAGTAGGTTGCAGTGAAAGCTACAGTGAGGAAATGGCGCTGATCCAAGCATGGGCAGGAAATCAGCTTCTGTTTTTATTTTGGTGAAGTATGAGATGTGAAAAGGTGGCTGGTGGGAAACATGGTTGGAACATACATTTGAAAGCTGTGTGTGAGGGTAGATTGTGTTGACAGAGGGCTGCTCTGTGACCTGTTGGTGTCCTGAGCAGTGCACTTGTAAGGGGAGGAAGTGGCAGATGAGATTTCACAGTAAAAATTGACAGGACATAGTTACTGCTTGTTGTTTATTAGGGCAAGGAGGAAGGAAGAGTCAAAGATGAATGAGGTGTGTGAGAGGATTTCAGTTCAGTTCAGTTGCTCAGTAGTGTCCAACTCTGCAATCCCGTGAATTGCAGCACACCAGGCATCCCTGTTCATCACCAACTCCCAGAGTTCACTCAGACTCACATCCATTGAGTCAGTGATGCCATCGAGCCATCTCATCCTCAGTCGGCCCCTTCTCCTCCTGCCCCCAATCCCTCCCAGCGTCAGAGTCTTTTTCCAGTGAGTCAACTCTTTGCATGAGGTGGCCAAAGTACTGGAGTTTCAGCTTTAGCATCATTCCTTCCAAAGAAATCCCAGGGCTGATCTCCTTCAGAATGGACTGGTTGGATCTCCTTGCAGTCCAAGGGACTCTTAAGAGTCTTCTCCAACACCACAGTTCAAAAGCATCAGTTCTTCGGCACTCAGCCTTCTTCACAGTCCAACTCTCACATCCATACATAACTACTGGAAAAACCACAGCCTTGACTAGACGGACCTTAGTCAGCAAAGTAATGTCTCTGCTTTTGAATATGCTGTCTAGGGTATCCTTAATAGAAAAAGAGTGGAAGTTTGAGGAGCACATTTGGGAGGGGAGAGAACAAATTCAGGCTATGAACATAGAGTCTGAGGTGTTGATGAGAAATTCGGTAGAGATGGCCAGAGAGCAGTTGAGAGTAAGGGGACTGTGGCTCAATGGGACGAGTTCTGGGCCACAGAGAGAATGAACATTTAAAAGATTACATGCACTGTTAGTGAGAAGAAGTGGACTGAGAACAGAACCTAAGTAATTCCTATTTTTAGAGGGTAGATAGAGGAACCAGAGAAAAATCTTGGCAAGGCAAGAAGAGTGCAGGAAAAGGAAGGAAGGAGAATGTTCCAGTTTAGAATTGGAAAGATAATATCAGACCTAAGGTTCAGTGATGGGGACTAGGAAAAGCCATTGTGTTTGGGCACTTTGGGTGAATGCTTATCTTTGGGAGAGAAGCTTTTGGGCTGTTGGAAGTGGAAGTTACCTTATAGCTGGTGTGGGTGGTGGTGAAATAGAGAAAGTTGTATAGAACGTCACACTGTCCTTTTAAGAAGTCTGTCACAGGGTAGAGAGGAACGGGAATTTGAAGAAGCTTGCTGTAATAGAACAAACAAGATTTCAAAGGGGAAACTACAATTGTATCTAATTACTTCCATCCCCCTTTCCTCCTCAAGAGCCTGAATACTGAGAGGTTAGAAATAGGAACCAAGACAGAACCTCTTTTGTAGTCTTTACTCTTATTGTGAAGAACCTCCTGCTCTGTGCAGGTAGACCCAGTGAACTTTTGTTACCCTGCAGAGTGTATTGTGTTGAATTATGGTCATTATAAGTCGAAATAGGTAATTCAAAGTAATTACAGATGTTTTTAATAAAGGTTTTTATGCTTCCCTTATAGCTCAGCTGATAAAGAACCCGCCTGCAATGTGGGAGACCTGGTTTCCATCCCTGGGTTGGGAAGATCCCCTGGAGAAGGGAAATGCTACCCACTCCAGTATTCTGGCCTGGAGAATTCCGTGGACTGTACAGTCTATGGAGTCATTAAGAATTGGACACGACTGAGCGACTTTCACTTTCACATGCTGAGATACGGTGTCTCTGAGGGGATTTGCAGTGCTATTTACTGTCTTTACAACTCAGAGACATGATGTAAAGAAGGGATTGGACTGATTCTGTTTGTTTTCAAGAAGGAGACCTGTAACTATTGGGTAGACACTCTAGTGGCGCGGTATGGCACTGCAGAAGCCCTTTCTGGGTAACTTTTCATCTTATTTGTTGTCACCCTGCGGAGGTACTTTGTCATTCTGGGGAGGAATACACACTTCTCCATAAGAAGTAGCAGCAGTGTTCATGACATGGTTCACAAATCTGTTGAGCCCATTTAGCAAGCTGCTCAGCTTGATGCTTGTTATTCTTCCTAAGAGTCTCTTTTAGAGGATTTTCATCTGTCTACATTTTTTTCTCTAGAAGTGGTTCCTGATGTCCAGCAGCCCCTGTCGCAGATTCCTTCAGATATAGCCTCTCCGCTCCTCATCCTCCCACCTCCTGTCCCCAGCCCTAGTCCTGTCCTCCGGCCAGTGGAGACACCAGTCGTTGGTGCTCCTGGAATGGGCAGTGTTCCCACAGAGCCAGACGATGAAGAGGGTCTCAAACACTTGGAGCAGGTACAAGTCACATAATTCTTCTTTCTTTCCTCGCAAACTGCCATAAAAATTGAAAAGCATTAAATGTTATTCAAAAATGGAAGTTTTGTGCACTAGATTTTGTGTACTGAAAAACTTGTTTTTATGTCTAGTATTTATTTNTACTGGAGTTTCAGCTTTAGCATCATTCCTTCCAAAGAAATCCCAGGGCTGATCTCCTTCAGAATGGACTGGTTGGATCTCCTTGCAGTCCAAGGGACTCTTAAGAGTCTTCTCCAACACCACAGTTCAAAAGCATCAGTTCTTCGGCACTCAGCCTTCTTCACAGTCCAACTCTCACATCCATACATAACTACTGGAAAAACCACAGCCTTGACTAGACGGACCTTAGTCAGCAAAGTAATGTCTCTGCTTTTGAATATGCTGTCTAGGGTATCCTTAATAGAAAAAGAGTGGAAGTTTGAGGAGCACATTTGGGAGGGGAGAGAACAAATTCAGGCTATGAACATAGAGTCTGAGGTGTTGATGAGAAATTCGGTAGAGATGGCCAGAGAGCAGTTGAGAGTAAGGGGACTGTGGCTCAATGGGACGAGTTCTGGGCCACAGAGAGAATGAACATTTAAAAGATTACATGCACTGTTAGTGAGAAGAAGTGGACTGAGAACAGAACCTAAGTAATTCCTATTTTTAGAGGGTAGATAGAGGAACCAGAGAAAAATCTTGGCAAGGCAAGAAGAGTGCAGGAAAAGGAAGGAAGGAGAATGTTCCAGTTTAGAATTGGAAAGATAATATCAGACCTAAGGTTCAGTGATGGGGACTAGGAAAAGCCATTGTGTTTGGGCACTTTGGGTGAATGCTTATCTTTGGGAGAGAAGCTTTTGGGCTGTTGGAAGTGGAAGTTACCTTATAGCTGGTGTGGGTGGTGGTGAAATAGAGAAAGTTGTATAGAACGTCACACTGTCCTTTTAAGAAGTCTGTCACAGGGTAGAGAGGAACGGGAATTTGAAGAAGCTTGCTGTAATAGAACAAACAAGATTTCAAAGGGGAAACTACAATTGTATCTAATTACTTCCATCCCCCTTTCCTCCTCAAGAGCCTGAATACTGAGAGGTTAGAAATAGGAACCAAGACAGAACCTCTTTTGTAGTCTTTACTCTTATTGTGAAGAACCTCCTGCTCTGTACAGGTAGACCCAGTGAACTTTTGTTACCCTGCAGAGTGTATTATGTTGAATTATGGTCATTATAAGTCGAAATAGGTAATTCAAAGTAATTACAGATGTTTTTAATAAAGGTTTTTATGCTTCCCTTATAGCTCAGCTGATAAAGAACCCGCCTGCAATGTGGGAGACCTGGTTTCCATCCCTGGGTTGGGAAGATCCCCTGGAGAAGGGAAATGCTACCCACTCCAGTATTCTGGCCTGGAGAATTCCGTGGACTGTACAGTCTATGGAGTCATTAAGAATTGGACACGACTGAGCGACTTTCACTTTCACATGCTGAGATACGGTGTCTTTGAGGGGATTTGCAGTGCTATTTACTGTCTTTACAACTCAGAGACATGATGTAAAGAAGGGATTGGACTAATTCTGTTTGTTTTCAAGAAGTAGACCTATAACTATTGGGTAGATACTCTAGTGACACGGTATGGCACTGCAGAAGCCCTTTCTGGATAACTTTTAATCTTATTTGTTGTCACCCTGCGGAGGTACTTTGTCATTTTGGGGAGGAATACACACTTCTCCATAAGAAGTAGCAGCAGTGTTCATGACATGGTTCACAAATCTGTTGAGCCCATTTAGCAAGCTGCTCAGCTTGATGCTTGTTATTCTTCCTAAGAGTCTCTTTTAGAGGATTTTCATCTGTCTACATTTTTTTCTCTAGAAGTGGTTCCTGATGTCCAGCAGCCCCTGTCGCAGATTCCTTCAGATACAGCCTCTCCACTCCTCATCCTCCCACCTCCTGTCCCCAGCCCTAGTCCTGTCCTCCGGCCAGTGGAGACGCCAGTCGTTGGTGCTCCTGGAATGGGCAGTGTTCCCACAGAGCCAGACGATGAAGAGGGTCTCAAACACTTGGAGCAGGTACAAGTCACATAATTCTTCTTTCTTTCCTCGCAAACTGCCATAAAAATTGAAAAGCATTAAATGTTATTCAAAAATGGAAGTTTTGTGCACTAGATTTTGTGTACTGAAAAACTTGTTTTTATGTCTAGTATTTATTTGTATGAGTAATTGTCTTTCGAATCATTTCATGCTTTTAAGTTTCTGCTATGTAGTAGTCATTAAGTCAGGTTATTTTTTGCTCTTCTGAGGTTGCCCTGAGCTGTTTCCTTTTCTTTTTTTCTTTTTGGAAATTAATGGAATGCCAGAAATGGCGAATACAAGCAGCTGTGGATAGGCACTGTGTCGTCTATATTTTTCGCCTAAAGTGTAACAGGGAAAACAGAAATACCATCATACTGGTGTCTCTAGAGTTCCCTAACGTTTTTATATACCGTTGCTTGTATGTAAGGTAAATGGTAGCTTGCTTTCTACAGAGGAAATTCTCTTTCCTTCAGGGTACAGTAGTTGGTGGCAGGAATTATTGCAGAAAGGAATAAAAACTTGTAAAAGATTTTATTTGTAATGTATTATAATTGAGCTTTTTGATATATTAACACATTTTTGCAGATTTCGTTTGTATAATTTAGGATTATTTGTTTAAATGGCACTCTTAAGTATGTTGATAAGATGCTTAGATTTTGATCTGTTCCAGTTTTAGTCTCATTTGAGTTTTCTTGATAATTTTGAAACCTTAAGCAAGACTTGATTCCCCTGAACCTGCCTTAGTTCACAAAGTTTCCCTCTTTGTGAAATGAGGATCGCACCTATTTAATGGCATTATTGGGTGAATTAAATTGTTGCCTGCTGTGTCCTTTGCACAGTGCCCCTCACAGATCAAGTAGTCCAAAAGAGACAGACAGTTATGTGTACAAGTATTAATTTAGGATCATTTGTTTCCACAGTACATTTTTTAATTTTTTCTCTTAGCAAGCTGAGAAAATGGTGGCTTACNTGTTGATAAGATGCTTAGATTTTGATCTGTTCCAGTTTTAGTCTCAAATATTTGAGTTTTCTTGATAATTTTGAAACCTTAAGCAAGACTTGATTCCCCTGAACCTGCCTTAGTTCACAGAGTTTCCCTCTTTGTGAAATGAGGATCGCACCTATTTAATGGCATTATTGGATGAATTAAATTGTTGCCTGCTGTGTCCCATGCACAGTGCCCCTCACAGATCAAGTAGTCCAAAAGAGACAGACAGTTATGTGTACAAGTATTAATTTAGGATCATTCGTTTCCACAGTACATTTTTTAATTTTTTCTCTTAGCAAGCTGAGAAAATGGTGGCTTACCTCCAAGACAGTGCATTAGATGATGAGAGACTGGCATCAAAACTGCAAGAACACAGAGCTAAGGGAGTCTCAATTCCACTGATGCATGAAGCAATGCAGAAGTGGTATTACAAAGATCCTCAGGGAGAGATTCAAGGTAGGTTGTTCCATTCTACTCTAAGTAGAGAAGTATGCCATTACCTCCAGATTCTCGAAGATGGTGATTCAGTCATTCAGTCACTCAGTCGTGTCCAACTCTTTGCGACCCTGTGGACTGCAGCATGCCAGGCTTCCCTGTCCATCACCAACTCCCGAAGCTTGCTCAAACTCAAGTCCATTGAGTTGGTGATGCCATCCAGCCATCTCATCCTCTGTCATCCCCTTCTCCTCCTGCCTTCAGTCTTTCCCAGCATCAGTCCTTCCAGTGAATATTCAGGACTGATTGCCTTTAGGATGGACTGGTTGGACTCCTTGCAGTCCAAGGCACTCTCAAGGGTCTTCTCCAACACTGCAGTTCAAAAGCATGGTGATTATTTAATGTTAATTTGTGTAATTGTGGAACATAAGTCAATGCTACAGGCTTTCTTCTTTTGTATAGACGTTTCATTAATAGGTTCCCTCCTTAGTACTTTACATTTCAATGGTGGGAGGAGTCTAGTGAAAATAATTTGAATACAAGGCAGATTGTGATCACTAATATGATGGGGCTGGGAGTAGTCAGTGTGCTTAAGACCTCCTCATTTCTGGCATGCCAGCTATTGACTGGGCAGTTGAGTTTCATACATTCACTGTATTTTAGGCACGTTATTAAAAAAAGATGATGGCAGTCATCTTGGAAAAAGCTTGTTTGAATGTTTCACTGAAATGGAGTTGATGTCATAAATGACAAAAGAAATATTTAAAATATTTGAGACGAGTACCATATTTTAAACTAATTGCTTAAAGTATGTGTATGGTATGTAAGTTAGATTAGAATGGGGAGAGAATATTGTGAAGAACATCTGTTGATTTTTCATTTCTGCATTTTGAAGTTTTTGCTTGTAACCTGAGTTTCGTTGTTGACTGTTCGCTCTCTTTAACATCATAATTTCTTTTCTATCCTCAGTCCCCCTCCCCTGCTTTATTCTTCCTTATAGTATCTATCACTGCATGGCACTGTGTATATTTTTTGATTATCTGAATTTGCATGCCTGTAGAATGTTTTAATTAAAACATATACAGGTGTGTATTTTAATTATATTTATTTTGAGATAATTATAGCTTTACAAACAGTTGTGAGAAATAATACAGAGTCTGTGTACCATTTACCCAGTTTACCCCAGTGGCCTCTTGCAAAACTTTAAAAATATCACACCCAGGATATTGACACTGATACAGTCAAGATTCACAACAGGCTCTGAACAGTCTTTAACAGAACAAAAGTTTTAAATTTTGATGAAGTGCAGTTGATTATGAATACCTTTTTTCTTTTATGGATTGTGCTTTGGTTTAATTAAGAACTTGCCACTGAACACATCTCAAAGATTTTATCCCNACTGAGCGACTGAACTGAACATGCCATTATGGACTTCCCAGGTGGTGCTATTGGCAGAGACCCCCACCTGCCAATGCAGGTAGATGCAAGGGACATGGGTTCAGTCCCTGGGTCAGGAAGATCCCCTGGAGGAGGGCATGGCAATCCATTTCCGTTTTCTTGCCTGGAGAATCCCATGGACAGAGGAGCTTGGCAAGCCACAGTCCATTGGGTTGCACAGAGTTGAGCATGACTAAAGCAACTTAGCACATAGCACACAGCAGAGTATGCCTTTGTTTATATATATACCACATCCTCCTCATACATTTATCTGTTGACAGACACTTAGGTGGCTTCCGTATCTTGGCAATTATAAATGATGCTGCTGTAAGCATTGGGATGCATATATCTTTTTGAATTAGTGTTTTTGTTTTATTTCAGACATGTATACCCAAGAATGGAATTGCTGAGTCATATGGTAGTTCTGCTCTTAGTTTTTTTGTTTTTTTTTTTTTTGAGAAACATCTGTATGTTTGCCACAGGGTGTTAATTGTTTAAATGTTTGGTAAAATTTTCCATTTGAAATATAAAAATTAAAAATTCAAAAATCTTGATAGTTACAGGACTGTTTATTAAGTTATCTATTCGATGCAAGTGAATTGTGATAGTTTATGCTTTTCTATCAGTTGGTCCATATCATCTGAATTTATGCGTGTAGAGTATTCTGTTCTTATTCCTGTATTATCTTTTTGATAAGGGTTCTGTTACCTGTTTAATATGGTAATCTCCAGTTTCATTCTTGAAGTTGATAACTTGTTCATTTCTTTTTAAATCTCTGTCAGTCTTGCTAAAGGCTTCTAGTCAGCCTCCTGCCTTATCTCTCCCTTATAGTCTTTTTTTGTTTGTTTTATATCCAATGTCCAGAGTTTTTAGTTGCATTTGGCAGGAGCAGGGGAAAGTACATCTACTCTACCTTTCCAGATGTGGAAATTCCAGGGCTTTGTTTGTTTACTGCTATAGATTCCTGCCTGGACCTAGATGATTCAGTTCAGTGCATTTGCTCAGTCGTGTCCGACTCTTTGCGACCCCATAAACTGCAGCACGGGATCTTTCATTGCAGTGCACAGACTCCCTGGTTGTGTCACACAGGATCAGAAGTGATGGCACACGGGCTGACTTGCTTCATGACATGTGGGATCATAGTTCCCCGACCAGGGATCCAGCCAGGGGTGAAGCCCTCATCCCTACACTGCAAGTTCAGTTCAGTCACTCAGTCGTGTCCGACTCTTTGCGACCCCGTGAATCGCAGCACGCCGGCCCTCCCTGTCCATCACCAACTCCCGGAGTTCACTCAGACTCGTGTCCATCGAGTCCGTGATGCCATCCAGCCATCTCATCCTCGGTCGTCCCCTTCTCCTCCTGCCGCCAATCCCTCCCAGCATCAGAGTCTTTTCAAATGAATCAGCTCTTCGCATGAGGTGGCCAAAGTACTGGAGTTTCAGCTTTAGCATCAGTCCTTCCAATGAACACCCAGGACTGACCTTCAGAATGGACTGGTTGGATCTCCTTGCAGTCCAAGGGACTCTCAAGAGTCTTCTGCAACACCACACTTCAAAAGCATCAATTCTTTGGCGCTCAGCTTTCTTCACAGTCCAACTCTCA
>SJYW01022695.1:101476-155031 GCA_006410735.1 Raphicerus campestris | reverse complement strand
GACAGAGGATGAGATGGCTGGATGGCATCACTGACTCGATGGACATGAGTCTGAGTGAACTCCTGGAGTTGGTGATGGACAGGGAGGCCTAGGGTGCTGCAATTCATGGGGTCGCAAAGAGTCAGACACGACTGAGTGACTGAACTAAACTGAACCTTGAAAACCTACAGATAATCTGAAAATACTTCTTTATCTGTTTTCTTGAATGACAAGAACAAGTTAATTTTGTTAATTTTCTAATTTCCCTTTTGCAGAATATCTGATCAGAACATCATTCCTTCAGTAACGAGGTCTGTGTCAGTGCCAGATACTGGTTCTATCTGGGAACTCCAGCCAGCACCCTCACAGCCTACAGGTAAAAACTCAGATTGGCCTTTAGTATAGCTCCAAGGATTTAGATTCTAATAACTTCTCTAATTCAGTTTTTTGTTATTTTTTTAAAATCAATTTTGGGACCTGCTTTGTAGTGAATATTAACGAAAAGTGGTTTTGAAAGAAAAATTTTACCCCAGCAACGGATTGAAAATAGCTATTAATGAGTTGCTGGAAATTCTTTAGTAAATAGATTTCCTGAACTTGAGCCTCCTCTTTTTTTTTTTTTTAACATTGTCCTAATCCATTGTAGAAAAGTCTTTTAAATTGTCTTTAATATTTGAGAAAAAGCATAAATAAAAACATAAGTAATGATGATCTATTCTTTTGAGTCAAGGATTAATGTGTAACTTATCACTGTAGGTACCCAGAAATTTAGGAAATAGAAAAGGCTGCTGCTATCTCAATTTCTCATCTTTTTGTCTGGTGCTTTCTTTCCTTCTGGGTATTGTTATAAACTAGAGCCCGCTGGCAGTTCAGTCTGTTTAGAAGCAGAACAGGCACTTGTGGTGAAGCTCGCTCCGGGACAGGAGAGCAGCTTCTTTATGCTTCTGGATATTTAGCCATGTGTGTCAGCTCTCATACCCCTCACCTCTATTCCTTCCTGTCTTCCAGTTTGGGAAGGCGGTAGCGTATGGGATCTTCCCCTTGACCCTGCGACTCCAGGACCTGCCCTTGAACAACTTCAGCAGATGGAGAAGGCCAAAGCTGCGAAGGTCTGCATCTCATTCTGCCATAGCACTGCCTGCTTTCCAGCTGCAGGACATGACATTTGCTTATTGATATCTGTGTCACTTTAGCTGCTCACACATTATCCATTTAAGTTCACATCTATGTAGCTGGTAAAAGCACATTCATACTTTGTTCTTATTGTGTAGCCTTCTCCCCCAGAAGGCCTCAAAATAGTTAAAAGTAACAAGCTTAAATTAAGTCAGTCAGTATGGATTTGTTGACACATTAATGATCACGGTCATATATTACACCTTTCATGATAATTTCTTATTATAAGACCATAAGAAAATATCCACTACGTTGCTTATTGGACCCTTGATCTGAGGCTTGAGTTCCCACATTGAATCTTAATAGTGGTATTTATTTGCACTCTAGAGTCCAAGACATACAGCTAAAAAGCTCAACGTTAACATTACATTATGTGTTCCATTTGTGTATTTCGCAGGAGCTAACAATCTTGAATTTTGGTTTTGATACTTGTCAGAGAGGTTGCCTGTCAACACCTGGTGTCACTGTAATGATTTCTGGGTTCTCATGCTTCGGAGAGAATCTTGTTTCTATTTTATGTTTAGTGCATTCTTATCCCCTGAGGTAGTGATAGTGTCTTTAGAGTGCCCAGAATATGAAGAGAGTTCGGGGTCAAGATCTGTCTCCATACGAGTTGACAGACCAGAGTTCCAACAGTTTCTGAGTCTGTTCTTATTCCTTCCATGCTTTGTGCTTTGAACACATAGCTGATGAAACCTTGCTTTCTTGTCTGTGTGCACATGTGTCAGGGATAGGGAGGACGCTGACACAGACAAGGAGCACAAGAAAGCACGTGGGCCAGCTACCTAGTAGCGGAGGTGGGGACCAGAAATTGGATGACACTTGAATAGACAGTGATTCCTGAGCTAATGTCACTTAAAGGATAGTAGGAGTTATTTCAGTTGCAGAATTTGGGGTTGACAGTAAAAGGAAGTGGAAATTAAACTGCAGTTGAAGGAAGGAAGACCTGTAAAGGCTAGGAGTATATGTGAACATTTTGGTACAGGAAATAGTTAAATAACTTGGTCTAGCCTAGAGCTGGTATGTCTGAAGAATAAATGATGAGAGAGATTAAAGAAAATGAGGCAGGCCAATAACTTGCCTGTGTCATGTTAAAGACTTAGGATTTATTTTCGAGGTGAAGGATGGTGTTAAATGTAAGCCTGGGAGAGTCAGATGTTGAGTTGGGGACCCATGGGCAAAACTGGATGATGGGAAGCCAGGTGATAGACTCATAGAAATGTGCATGAGAAAGTAAAGGCCTGAGTTGTATGTGTGGCAATAGAACTGGAGTCTCGGGGCTGGATTTGACCAGTACTCGGGAGCTCTATGGGATGGAATTTGTAAGGTGGTTGGTCCTCAAATTTTTAAAGAATTTTGTAATGTTTCACACTAGCAGCTTTTGTGACATTTGAAACCTCATTAGACACACTGTTAGATCTTCAATCAGAAAATCCTTTGTAGGGATGAACCAAGAAATGCCAACCCAAGAGCTTCTGGTGTTACTGTTAGGCCAGCTGCCCTCCCTGCAGGTGGGAGGTGTGGTGTCGTGGTAGTGTGGAGCAGAGGCGTGGGTGAGAGTGGAGACGAGAGCATTCAGTGGGGAAGAGCGTGAAATTCCGCTGATTCCTGTGACCGCAGAGCTCGGAGCGCGCTCAGAGCTCTCATTCCCCGGCTGCTCCACACGTAACTAGTGAATGGTCGTGTCTGCACGGACCAGCTCCTGACAGTATTGGTCGTGATGTGGCATGTTCCTGTGTTTGGCTTCAAGTTTTCTAAGAGTACCCTTGTGTAACCTCAGCTGGAGCAGGAGAGGAGAGAGGCAGAAATGAGGGCGAAACGGGAAGAGGAGGAGCGAAAGAGGCAAGAAGAACTCCGGAGACAACAGGAGGAAATTCTTCGGAGACAGCAGGAGGAAGAACGAAAAAGGCGAGAGGAAGAAGAGCTTGCCCGAAGGAAACAGGTGTGTCTCTGAGAACTCTGCCTGTAGAATCGGTGCAGAAAGGGCGGACCTCCAGGATACCTGCTCTCCCGTCATCTCACAGGTCCTACTTCTCCTGGAGGGGGCTCCCCTGAGGCATTGGGGAGTTCTCAGCAGGAGGGGGGTTAGAATGTTAGGACACTCACTTCCTTCAGGAGAAATGTTTGTTATCCATTAACACCTACAGGAGGGGTGTTCGTCAGTTCTAGTAAATCATTAGAATTGATGGCTTTCACATAATCTCCTGGGGTTTTATAAACCAGTTAGATTTGAGAAATAATTAAATTTTAAAGTATTTATAACCAATGACACTAAATGTTTTTCATGGTTCACAACCATTTGTATTTCTTTTGGGGGAATTCTTTATTATGTGCCTTGGACTGTTTTCTCCTCAGGTTTTTAAAGATCCCATTTGAAAGAATCCACTGTGTAACAGCCCAGCATGTCTAGCCTTTACTACATATTTCCTTGGTTTTTGCCATGCTGCTGCTGCTGCTAAGTCGCTTCCGGCGTGTCCGACTCTGTGCGACCCCAGAGACGGCAGCCCACCAGGCTCCCCCATCCCTGGGATCCTCCAGGCAAGAACACTGGAGTGGGTTGCCATTTCCTTCTCCAATGCATGAAAGTGAAAAGTGAAAGTGAAGTCGCTCAGTCGTGTCCGACCCTCAGCGACCCCATGGACTGCAGCCTACCAGGCTCCTCCGTCCATGTGATTTTCCAGGCAAGAGTACTGGAGTGGGGTGCCATAAGAACTGAAAAAGCATCCATGTCCTCCATGGAATTCTCCATGCCAAAATACTGGAATGGGTAGCCTTTCCTTTCTCCAGGGGATCTTCCCAACCCACGGAACAAACCCAGGTCTGCTGCATTGCAGGTGGATTCTTTACCAGCTGAGCCACAAGGGAAGCCCATGCTGAGATTAGATTAGAACTGCTAATATTTCTTAGAATCACACTCTACACTAGTGTGTAAGGACTTTAAGAAGCGTTACAGTAAAAGCATCTGTTTTCGTTCTGTTTGCTTAGGATTTCTTCCTGAGCTATTTTGACAGTGTGACCCTTTCTCTATACTTAATATCCATAGGACTTCAGTTCTTGAGAACATGCTTTGCGACACGTGGCTTTATTGCATACTTCTGACTGGAGAACTTATCTCTACTCACCAGGTGTTTTTGCTGCTGACTTAGGTTCTCAGTTGATTTTAAAAAATCGGTTGATTGGTAGCAACAGAGAAACCAAATCTTGAGACCTTACTAGCGTTAATCAGGAAATGATGGTGCTAACATTGAAACCAGGGTGGACTTAACACGTGTAGTGCTGTTTAATGATTAATATTTTAAGTACAAATTATTTTGACTCTTAATATGCCTATTCCCCAGCTCACATGAACGCTTTTTACCCTAGATGTTGGTTAGATACTTTTTATATTTACTGTTGACAGAATCTTAGTAGCACATAGCCTATTTCTTTTCAAATTATAATATATTGATAACATATTAGTTGAGATGCACAGAAGGGTATGCACACACTCACACATACTCTCTTTCATGCAGGAAGAAGCTCTGCGACGCCAGAGGGAACAAGAAATTGCATTAAGGCGGCAGCGAGAAGAGGAAGAGAGACAGCAGCAGGAAGAAGCTCTTAGGAGACTGGAGGAGAGGAGGCGAGAAGAGGAGGAGAGGCGGAAACAAGAAGAATTGTTACGCAAGCAGGTGATCAAAGGGCTTGCTCTCCTCATTTCTTCTTTGAAGCTAGGAATTAGTGATTAAGAAAGTATTAGGATATTAGGAGAGCCCGTCTAAAACTTTTTCAGGTTGCTGAAAGTTACCAAAAGAGATCTGAGTGGCTCTTCAGTTCAGTTCAGTTGCTCAGTCGTGTCTGATTCTTTGCGACCCCATGAATTGCAGCNTTCTGTTTGCTTAGGATTTCTTCCTGAGCTATTTTGACAGTGTGACCCTTTCTCTATACTTAATATCCATAGGACTTCAGTTCTTGAGAACATGCTTTGCGACACGTGGCTTTATTGCATACTTCTGACTGGAGAACTTATCTCTACTCACCAGGTGTTTTTGCTGCTGACTTAGGTTCTCAGTTGATTTTAAAAAATCGGTTGATTGGTAGCAACAGAGAAACCAAATCTTGAGACCTTACTAGCGTTAATTAGGAAATGATGGTGCTAACATTGAAACCAGGGTGGACTTAACACGTGTAGTGCTGTTTAATGATTAATATTTTAAGTACAAATTATTTTGACTCTTAATATGCCTATTCCCCAGCTCACATGAACGCTTTTTACCCTAGATGTTGGTTAGATACTTTTTATATTTACTGTTGACAGAATCTTAGTAGCACATAGCCTATTTCTTTTCAAATTATAATATATTGATAACATATTAGTTGAGATGCACAGAAGGGTATGCACACACTCACACATACTCTCTTTCATGCAGGAAGAAGCTCTGCGACGCCAGAGGGAACAAGAAATTGCATTAAGGCGGCAGCGAGAAGAGGAAGAGAGACAGCAGCAGGAAGAAGCTCTTAGGAGACTGGAGGAGAGGAGGCGAGAAGAGGAGGAGAGGCGGAAACAAGAAGAATTGTTACGCAAGCAGGTGATCAAAGGGCTTGCTCTCCTCATTTCTTCTTTGAAGCTAGGAATTAGTGATTAAGAAAGTATTAGGATATTAGGAGAGCCCGTCTAAAGCTTTTTCAGGTTGCTGAAAGTTACCAAAAGAGATCTGAGTGGCTCTTCAGTTCAGTTCAGTTGCTCAGTCGTGTCTGATTCTTTGCGACCCCATGAATTGCAGCACACCAGCCCTCCCCGTCCATCACCAACTCCCGGAGTTCACCCAAACGCATGTGCATCAAGTTGGTGATGCCATCCAGCCATCTCATCCTCTGTTGTCCCTTTCTCCTCCTGCCCCAATCCCTCCCAGCATCAGAGTCTTTTCCAGTGAGTCTACTCTTCACATGAGGTGGTCAAAGTATTGGAGTTTCAGCTTTAGCATCAGTCCTTCCAGTGAACACCCAGGCCTGATCTCCTTTAGAATGGACCGGTTGGATCTCCTTGCAGTCTAGGGGACTCCCAAGAGTCTTGTCCAACACCACGGTTAAGAAGCATCAATTCTTCGGCACTCAGCTTTCTTCATAGTCCAACTCTCACATCCATACATGACCACTGGAAAAACCACAGCCTTGACTAGATGGACCTTTGTTGGCAAAGTAATATCTCTGCTTTTGAATCTGCTGTCTTGGTTGGTCATAACTTTCCTTCCAAGGAGTAAGCGTCTTTTAATTTCATGGCTGCAATCATCATCTGCTTTGATCAGTGGAGAAATAACTCCAGAAAGAATGAAGGGATGGAGCCAAAGCAAAAACAATTCCCAATTGTGGATGGGACTGGTGATAGAAGCAAGGTCTGATGCTGTAAAGAGCAATATTGCACAGGAACCTGAAATGTTAGGTCCATGAATCAAGGCAAATTGGAAGTGGTCAAACAGGAGATGGCAAGAGTGAACGCTGACATTCTAGGAATCAGCAAACTAAAATGGACTGGAATGGGTGAATTTAACTCAGATGACCATTATATCTACTACTGCGGGCAGGAATCCCTCAGAAGAAATGGAGTAGCCATCATGGTCAACAAAAGAGTCTGAAATGCAGTACTTGGATGCAATCTCAAAAATGACAGAATGATTTCTGTTCGTCTCCAAGGCAAACCATTCAATATCACAGTTATCCAAGTCTATGCCCCAACCAGTAATGCTGAAGAAGCTGAAGTTGAACGGTTTTATGAAGACCTACAAGACCTTTTAGAACTAACACCCAAAAAAGATGTCCTTTTCATTATAGGGGACTGGAATGCTAAAGTAGGAAGTCAAGAAACACCTGGAGTAACAGGCAAATTTGGCCTTGGAATGCGGAATGAAGCAGGGCAAAGACTAATAGAGTTTTGCCAAGAAAATGCACTGGTCATAGCAAACACCCTCTTCCAACAACACAAGAGAAGACTCTACACATGGACATCACCAGATGGTCAACACCGAAATCAGATTGATTATATTCTTTGCAGCCAAAGATGGAGAAGCTCTATACAGTCAACAAAAACAAGACCAGGAGCTGACTGTGGCTCAGATCATGAACTCCTTATTACCAAATTCAGACTCAAATTGAAGAAAGTAGGGAAAACCGCTAGACCATTCAGGTATGACCTAAATCAAATCCCTTATGATTATACAGTGGAAGTGAGAAATAGATTTAAGGGCCTAGATCTGATAGATAGAGTGCCTGATGAACTATGGAATGAGGTTCGTGACATTGTACAGGAGACAGGGATCAAGACCATCCCCATGGAAAAGAAATGCAAAAAAGCAAAATGGCTGTCTGGGGAGGCCTTACAAATAGCTGTGAAAAGAAGAGAGGCGAAAAGCAAAGGAGAAAAGGAAAGATATAAGCATCTGAATGCAGAGTTCCAAAGAATAGCAAGAAGAGATAAGAAAGCCTTCCTCAGCGATCAATGCAAAGAAATAGAGGAAAACAACAGAATGGGAAAGACTAGAGATCTCTTCAAGAAAATTAGAGATACTAAGGGAACATTTCATGAAAAGATGAGCTCAATAAAGGACAGAAATGGTATGGACCTAACAGAAGCAGAAGATATTAAGAAGAGGTGGCAAGAACACACGGAAGAACTGTACAAAAAAGATCTTCAAGACCCAGATAATTGTGATGATGTGATCACTCAGCTAGAGCCAGACATCCTGGAATGTGAAGTCAGGTGGGCCTTAGAAAGCATCACTACGAACAAAGCTAGTGGAGGTGATGGAATTCCAGTTGAGCTGTTTCAAGTCCTGAAAGATGATGCTGTGAAAGTGCTGCACTCAATATGCCAGCAAATTTGGAAAACTCAGCAGTGGCCACAGGACTGGAAAAGGTCAGTTTTCATTCCAGTTCCAAAGAAGGGCAATGCCAAAGAGTGGCTCTTAATACTTTTGTAATAACCATCCCACATGTAATTACAAAAGCTGAGGAAGATGTCAAGGAATCGAAACAAGCAAAAAATAGCACCAAAGGAATCAAAGAAGGACTGCCCTCAAAAAACCAAACGTGCAACGTGGAGGTTGACGCCTCATTGCCTTAGGGTTCTCCCCCGTCCACACCGTTGGAGCGTGGGGTTCTTTGCTGCTTNAGGGCAATGCCAAAGAGTGGCTCTTAATACTTTGGTAATAACCATCCCACATGTAATTACAAAAGCTGAGGAAGATGTCAAGGAATCAAAACAAGCAAAAAATAGCACCAAAGTAATCAAAGAAGGACTGCCCTCAAAAAACCAAACGTGCAACGTGGAGGTTGACGCCTCGTTGCCTTAGGGTTCTCCCCCGTCCACACCGTTAGAGCGTGGGGTTCTTTGCTGCTTAGTGTAGCCATGAGATCACACAGCAGTGGCTGTTACCTAACTCCAGTGTAGCCAGGATCCCTACAGCATTTTGCTTTAATGTTTAAGAATAGTAATAGATTTTTTGTTAGTGGGTTCTATTTTTAGAACAGTGTTAGATTTTCAGAAAAATTGGGATGATTGTACAGTTTGCCGCATTACTAGTTTATATTAATATGGTACAGTAATTATGATAAACCAGTGCTGACGCATTACTAAATCAATGTTGATGCATTTTTATTAGCTAAAGGCTGTAGTTTATTCACGTTTCTTCAGTTTTCCCCTCGTGTCCCTTTTCTGTTTTAGGATTTCATTCAGAATATTGCATTTATTTGTCATGTCTCCTTAGCTTGTTCTTGGCCATGACAGTTATCTCAGGATTTTTTTTTTAGTTAAACCACTTTAAGTAATACTGGTCAGTATATTATAGGGTAATCCTCTATCAGAGTTTTTTTGAAGTTTTTTTTTCATAGTTAAACTGGCGTTAAGGGTGTTTGGAGAAGATCACAGAGGTAAAGTACTGTTTTCATCACATGCCAGGGGTATATATTAGCACCATGATGTGTGATTATTAATGGTGACATTGATCTCCTGGCTGTAGTAGTGCTTATCGGGTTCTCCGCCATGCTTTCCCCCTTTACTGTGTTCTTTGGAAGGAAGTCACCACGTGCAGCAGTGCACACTTACGGAAGTAGGTTTCTGTGTGTTGGTTAGATTGACACAAAACTGGAGATTATCTGCTTTTGCTTAAGTTCTTAATTGAAACTCTTTAGGGAAATCTAAATTCTTTAGAAGTAGATAATTTCCAGGTTAGAATGTATGTTAATGCGTTATTTGGTTTATTTATTCAGCAGTTAATATATTCTGATAATATACCATATGCTAGTTACTGAGACTGTTTCCTGCTCAAGTCCAAAAGTTTCTGAGAAATTGTTTCTGCCCTTAAGAAGGTCACAGATTATGTAGGTAATAATTTTACAAGAAATAAATGCCACATCGTGGATCTTTCAACTGAAAAATGAAAATATTGGCCTAAAATTGGCTAAAACAGCAGGTAACATTATTGCCTCACCTGTCAAGGTGTTCTGGAGATAAGGCAGCTGAACGTGAACTTCAGTGACTCAGTGATGTGGTTGCGAGTCCAGGTGTTTCCCGTGCTTCTCCCGTCGTGTCCTGCTGTGTGGACTTCTTCCCTCGTGGTTCATACTCTGCTCCACCATGTCTTGCTGTGCTGACTTTCAAGTTCATGTATTTTACCTGCTGGTTAGTAGTGTCAGATACCATATGTACCCAGGAAGGGTGTGGCCCTTCTCTCGTGCTTCTTTCCTTTCCTCTAGGAGGAATATCTTCTCTAGAATCAATCCTTTGGCCTAAATTAGATTACATGGGTGCCCCAATTTACACCAGAAGCTTAAAAAGCAAAGCTTGGCATTTTAAACCTTGGATGTGACAGCAGGCTCTCTCTACAAAGAAGAAGACCAAAAGGAATGGTTGCTGGATAGGTAATAATAGTTGCTGTCAATGGTTGGCTGAGCGCATCCACAGAGAGGAAGACAAAAGTATAGTTGAGTGTAAGCAAAAGACAGAGGTGACATCTATCTCCTGAAGGCAAAGAAAGTCATTGTAGAGTAGCTGATGTCTGCCCTGAGTTCTGGAGAATGGAGGGGCGTATGCTACCTGGATAAGATAGAGCATTGCAAGGGCTGTAAACAGCCTCCACGGAGGGAGGCCAGTAGAACTCCGGTGGGCACATGGAATCAAGTTTTGAGGGAGAGATGCAGAAAGAAAATGATCTGGGGTACTGCTGAAAGTGAGGGGTAGAGGATGTGTGAAGGGGAGATCTCCCAGGGGCCTGTGAGCCACCAGGAATGAGACCCTCAGATGGAATTAAGTGGCTTTGTGAAGTCACTTTGGGTCCGGCGTTGGCTGAGGCTTTCCTGATAGTCAGTTTCCTTGCAGGTCCTGGCAGCTCTCTGCACCCAGCACCCTGAGGAGCTGGCTCTGCCTCAGGGTTGGAGCAGGTTCAAGGGATCTTGCCTGAGGTTGTGGTGATCTCTTAGAGATCAGTATTACCACAGATGTCCAAAGTGATGTTCCTTTTATGTAGAAATTAGCAAATAAATGAAGCATGATGTTGTCCGGTAAGCACACCTCTGACCGAAGCCTTGAAAAATGACTCAGATTTGTTTTAAAACATAATTGAATTTTATTATTTACTTTTCCTTCTGGGAAGGAAGAGGAGGCTGCGAAATGGGCCCGGGAAGAAAAGGAAGCCCAGCGTCGGTTAGAGGAGAATCGGCTACGGATGGAAGAGGAGGCAGCCAGGCTGCGGCATGAGGAGGAGGAGCGGAAGCGGAAAGAGCTGGAGCTCCAGCGGCAGAAGGAGTTGCTGCGCCAGAGGCAGCAGCAGCAGGAGGCTCTCCGGAGGCTGCAGCAGCAGCAGCAGCAGCAGCAGCTGGCACAGATGAAGGTAAACCTGGGGGCTGGCCAGGCCACCGGCCGGAGGAGCTGCTTGCCCACATTTGTAGTTGGGTGGATGCTGGTCAGCAAAATATAACATGATGCATCGTACTCTGTTAGGCATTTAGAGAAGGGAAGAATAAGTAAAAGAGGCTAAGATGTGAGCAGCAACATAAGCAGAAACCAAGTGGGTCTGTGTGGCTCATAAATTTAAACACTGGCGCCTACTCTACCAGTTCAGCAGTGCTAAGGCAAGGATAAACAAGACAAGGCGACTGTCCTCAAAGAGCCCATAGACTCATGAGTGCAGGAAGCTCAGACGTTTGGGTGTGTGAGTAGGAACCATCATACAGGACTTGAAACATAGCTGCCTGGGGGGTTATCGAAAGGTGGATTGAGGTGATGTATGCAAAGTGTTGTTTTACGAGAATTCAAAGCCTCATTTGAAGTAGTAGAAAGTGAGACTGGGAAACCAGTAAAGAGAGTGTGATGGTGGTGGTGAGAGTGAATAGGACCAAGATGAGAACTGGCTAACATGAATGAGCAAAGCCTGGTGATGCTCTGAATCTGAGGGATGAGGGCAGAAGTTGGAATGGCTCTTAGATAGTAGGCCTTCCGTAACTGGGAAAGGAGTAGAACTATTGATGAAATAGGAGTAATTGGAGAGGGAGGAGCAGATTTATGGTAGGGTCTGCAAAACTTCTCATAGAGTGTATGGCTGGCCATGAGGCTTAGTGTCCCCCACCTTCAGGGAGCTCGTAGGATAGAGACATAAGCAGAACACNGAAAGATGATGCTGTGAAAGTGCTGCACTCAATATGCCAGCAAATTTGGAAAACTCAGCAGTGGCCACAGGACTGGAAAAGGTCAGTTTTCATTCCAGTTCCAAAGAAGGGCAATGCCAAAGAGTGGCTCTTAATACTTTTGTAATAACCATCCCACATGTAATTACAAAAGCTGAGGAAGATGTCAAGGAATCGAAACAAGCAAAAAATAGCACCAAAGGAATCAAAGAAGGACTGCCCTCAAAAAACCAAACGTGCAACGTGGAGGTTGACGCCTCATTGCCTTAGGGTTCTCCCCCGTCCACACCGTTGGAGCGTGGGGTTCTTTGCTGCTTAGTGTAGCCATGAGATCACACAGTAGTGGCTATTACCTAACTCCAGTGTAGCCAGGATCCCTACAGCATTTTGCTTTAATGTTTAAGAATAGTAATAGATTTTTTGTTAGTGGGTTCTATTTTTAGAACAGTGTTAGATTTTCAGAAAAATTGGGATGATTGTACAGTTTGCCGCATTACTAGTTTATATTAATATGGTACAGTAATTATGATAAACCAGTGCTGACGCATTACTAAATCAATGTTGATGCATTTTTATTAGCTAAAGGCTGTAGTTTATTCACGTTTCTTCAGTTTTCCCCTCTTGTCCCTTTTCTGTTTTAGGATTTCATTCAGAATATTGCATTTATTTGTCATGTCTCCTTAGCTTGTTCTTGGCCATGACAGTTATCTCAGGATTTTTTTTTTAGTTAAACCACTTTAAGTAATACTGGTCAGTATATTATAGGGTAATCCTCTATCAGAGTTTTTTTGAAGTTTTTTTTTCATAGTTAAACTGGCGTTAAGGGTGTTTGGAGAAGATCACAGAGGTAAAGTACTGTTTTCATCACATGCCAGGGGTATATATTAGCACCATGATGTGTGATTATTAATGGTGACTGGCTGTAGTAGTGCTTATCGGGTTCTCCGCCATGCTTTCCCCCTTTACTGTGTTCTTTGGAAGGAAGTCACCACGTGCAGCAGTGCACACTTACGGAAGTAGGTTTCTGTGTGTTGGTTAGATTGACACAAAACTGGAGATTATCTGCTTTTGCTTAAGTTCTTAATTGAAACTCTTTAGGGAAATCTAAATTCTTTAGAAGTAGATAATTTCCAGGTTAGAATGTATGTTAATGCGTTATTTGGTTTATTTATTCAGCAGTTAATATATTCTGATAATATACCATATGCTAGTTACTGAGACTGTTTCCTGCTCAAGTCCAAAAGTTTCTGAGAAATTGTTTCTGCCCTCAAGAAGGTCACAGATTATGTAGGTAATAATTTTACAAGAAATAAATGCCACATCGTGGATCTTTCAACTGAAAAATGAAAATATTGGCCTAAAATTGGCTAAAACAGCAGGTAACCTTATTGCCTCACCTGTCAAGGTGTTCTGGAGATAAGGCAGCTGAACGTGAACTTCAGTGACTCAGTGATGTGGTTGCGAGTCCAGGTGTTTCCCGTGCTTCTCCCGTCGTGTCCTGCTGTGTGGACTTCTTCCCTCGTGGTTCATACTCTGCTCCACCATGTCTTGCTGTGCTGACTTTCAAGTTCATGTATTTTACCTGCTGGTTAGTAGTGTCAGATACCATATGTACCCAGGAAGGGTGTGGCCCTTCTCTCGTGCTTCTTTCCTTTCCTCTAGGAGGAATATCTTCTCTAGAATCAGTCCTTTGGCCTAAATTAGATTACATGGGTGCCCCAATTTACACCAGAAGCTTAAAAAGCAAAGCTTGGCATTTTAAACCTTGGATGTGACAGCAGGCTCTCTCTACAAAGAAGAAGACCAAAAGGAATGGTTGCTGGATAGGTAATAATAGTTGCTGTCAATGGTTGGCTGAGCGCATCCACAGAGAGGAAGACAAAAGTATAGTTGAGTGTAAGCAAAAGACAGAGGTGACATCTATCTCCTGAAGGCAAAGAAAGTCATTGTAGAGTAGCTGATGTCTGCCCTGAGTTCTGGAGAATGGAGGGGCGTATGCTACCTGGATAAGATAGAGCATTGCAAGGGCTGTAAACAGCCTCCACGGAGGGAGGCCAGTAGAACTCCGGTGGGCACATGGAATCAAGTTTTGAGGGAGAGATGCAGAAAGAAAATGATCTGGGGTACTGCTGAAAGTGAGGGGTAGAGGATGTGTGAAGGGGAGATCTCCCAGGGGCCTGTGAGCCACCAGGAATGAGACCCTCAGATGGAATTAAGTGGCTTTGTGAAGTCACTTTGGGTCCGGCGTTGGCTGAGGCTTTCCTGATAGTCAGTTTCCTTGCAGGTCCTGGCAGCTCTCTGCACCCAGCACCCTGAGGAGCTGGCTCTGCCTCAGGGTTGGAGCAGGTTCAAGGGATCTTGCCTGAGGTTGTGGTGATCTCTTAGAGATCAGTATTACCACAGATGTCCAAAGTGATGTTCCTTTTATGTAGAAATTAGCAAATAAATGAAGCATGATGTTGTCCGGTAAGCACACCTCTGACCGAAGCCTTGAAAAATGACTCAGATTTGTTTTAAAACATAATTGAATTTTATTATTTACTTTTCCTTCTGGGAAGGAAGAGGAGGCTGCGAAATGGGCCCGGGAAGAAAAGGAAGCCCAGCGTCGGTTAGAGGAGAATCGGCTACGGATGGAAGAGGAGGCAGCCAGGCTGCGGCATGAGGAGGAGGAGCGGAAGCGGAAAGAGCTGGAGCTCCAGCGGCAGAAGGAGTTGCTGCGCCAGAGGCAGCAGCAGCAGGAGGCTCTCCGGAGGCTGCAGCAGCAGCAGCAGCAGCAGCAGCTGGCACAGATGAAGGTAAACCTGGGGGCTGGCCAGGCCACCGGCCGGAGGAGCTGCTTGCCCACATTTGTAGTTGGGTGGATGCTGGTCAGCAAAATATAACATGATGCATCGTACTCTGTTAGGCATTTAGAGAAGGGAAGAATAAGTAAAAGAGGCTAAGATGTGAGCAGCAACATAAGCAGAAACCAAGTGGGTCTGTGTGGCTCATAAATTTAAACACTGGCGCCTACTCTACCAGTTCAGCAGTGCTAAGGCAAGGATAAACAAGACAAGGCGACTGTCCTCAAAGAGCCCATAGACTCATGAGTGCAGGAAGCTCAGACGTTTGGGTGTGTGAGTAGGAACCATCATACAGGACTTGAAACATAGCTGCCTGGGGGGTTATCGAAAGGTGGATTGAGGTGATGTATGCAAAGTGTTGTTTTACGAGAATTCAAAGCCTCATTTGAAGTAGTAGAAAGTGAGACTGGGAAACCAGTAAAGAGAGTGTGATGGTGGTGGTGAGAGTGAATACGGCCAAGATGAGAACTGGCTGACATGAATGAGCAAAGCCTGGTGATGCTCTGAATCTGAGGGATGAGGGCAGAAGTTGGAATGGCTCTTAGATAGTAGCCTTCCGTAACTGGGAAAGGAGTAGAACTATTGATGAAATAGGAGTAATTGGAGAGGGAGGAGCAGATTTATGGTAGGGNAGTAGTAGAAAGTGAGACTGGGAAACCAGTAAAGAGAGTGTGATGGTGGTGGTGAGAGTGAATAGGACCAAGATGAGAACTGGCTAACATGAATGAGCAAAGCCTGGTGATGCTCTGAATCTGAGGGATGAGGGCAGAAGTTGGAATGGCTCTTAGATAGTAGGCCTTCCGTAACTGGGAAAGGAGTAGAACTATTGATGAAATAGGAGTAATTGGAGAGGGAGGAGCAGATTTATGGTAGGGTCTGCAAAACTTCTCATAGAGTGTATGGCTGGCCATGAGGCTTAGTGTCCCCCACCTTCAGGGAGCTCGTAGGATAGAGACATAAGCAGAACACCGAAACCCAGTGGGGTAAGCGCAGTGAGGGCACAGGAGCAGCGGTCCTCAGGCTGTGGCCACCCGGGAGTCTGTCGATGGTGTTCAGTTTCTCAGTTGTGTCTGACTGTGACCCTGTGGACTGCAACATGCCAGGCTTCCCTGTCCTTCACTGTCTCCCACAGTTTGATCAAACTCATGTCCATTGAGTTGATGATGCCATTCAGCTGTCTCATCCTCTGTCACCTCCACCTCCTCCTGCCCTCAGTCTTACCCAACATCAGAGTCCTTTTCAAGTGAGTCACCTCTTTGCATCAGGTGGCTGAAGTATTGGAGCTTCAGCTTCAGCATCAGTCCTTCCAGTGAATATTCATGGTTGATTTCCTTTAGGATTGACTAGTTTGATCTCCTTGCTGTCCAAGGGACTCTCAGGAGTCCTCTCCAGCACCGTAGTTCAAAAGCATCAATTCTTTGGCGTTCAGCCTTTTTTATGATGCAACTCTTGAGCATCTATACACAACTACTGCAAAAACCACACGCTTGACTATATGGACTTTTGTCGGCAAAGTGATGTCTCTGCTTTTTAATATGCAGTCTAGGTTTGGTTTGTCATAGCTTTTCTAAAGAGCAAGTATATAAATTTCATGGGTGTAGTCACCGTCTGCAGTGATTTTGGAGTACAAGAAAATAAAGTCTGTCACTATTTCTACTTTTTCCCCATCTGTTTGCCATGAAGTGATAGGACTGAATGCTGTGATCTTAGTATTTTGAATATTGATTTTTAAGCCAGCTTTTTTACTCTCCTCTTATGCACTAATCAAGCAGCTCTTTAGTTCCTCTTCACTTTCTGCCTTTAGGGTGATATCATCTGCATATTTGAAGGTGAAAAGTGTTAGTCCTTCTCTCGTGTCCATCTCTACGCGACCCCATGGACTGTAGCCCCCCAGGCTCCTCTGTCCATGGAATTCTCCAGGCAAGACTACTGGAGTGGGTAGCCTTTCCCTTCTCTAGGGCATCTTCCTGACTCTGGGATTGAACTGGGCTCTCCTGGATTTCAGACAGATTCTTTATCATGTGAGCCACACCACATATCTGAGGCTATTGATATTTCTCCCAGCAATCTTGATTCCCGCTTGAATTTCATCCAGCCTGGCAAGCACATTCTTGAGTCCTACCCAGACTTACTGAACGAGAACCTCTTGGAAATGGAACCCAACAGGTGTGTTTGAATAAGCCCTCTACAGCTTCTGATGCTCACTGATATGTGAGACCCACTGCCCGTCTGAGGAGTTGGGGAAGCTTTCCTGAAAGAAGATAACTTCCAAACTGAGCCATGAAGGGAGTGAAAATTTAAATTTAAAGAAAAAAATAAAGGTCAAACAGCCAGTGTGGAGAATGGAGGGGGTTTGTGAGAGCAAAATGAAGTTGCTGGAGAATGAGCCGTGAGGTCCTGTTGAGGTCTCATGTCTCGCACTTGAATTGCTGGGTCCTGTGATGCCGGTGTCTTCAGTGGTTTAGGGAACTGCCAGGCTGCTGTCTGAAATGGCTGCACCATTTTGTGTTTAGTGGTTGAGGGTTCAAGTTTCTCCATATCCTCATCGATGTGTATTATCTGACTTTTTGATTATAGCCATCCTAGTAGGTGTGAAGTGATAACTTGTAGTGATTTTGGTTTGAATTTCCCAGTGACTAATGATGTTAAGTATCTGTTTATGTGTTTATTGACCATTTGTAAATCTTCTTTGGAAAAATGTTTATGTAGGTCCTTCGCCTATTTTTAAATTGGGTTCTTTTTATTGAAGTTTTTTTAAGGCTTCTTTATATATTTTAGATATTTGAGTTCTATATCAGATGATTTAAAAATGTTTTCTCTTATTTGTTTTTTCCCCACTTGCTTGACAGTGTCCTTGGATGCACAAAAGTTTTACATTTTGATGAAGTCCCAGTTATCTGTTTGTCGCTTGTGCTTTTGTTACATCTAAGAATTACTAAATCTGAGCTCATGGTTTTACAGAATCCTTTGTTTTCGTCTAAGACTTCGTAGTTTTAGCTCCCTAATCTGTTTTGAGTTGATTTTTGTAAATTATGTGAAGTGAAGGTTTGACTTCATTTTTCTGCTTGTCATTTATCCGATTGTCCTAGCACCATTTGTTGAGAAGTCTATTGTTTGCCCATTGAATGGCTGTGGCATTCTCCTTAAAAAATTAGACATGTAGATTCATTTCTGCACTCTGAATTCTGTTCAGTTGATCTGTATGATCACTGTGCCAGTAATAAACTGTGTTGACATTACTATTGCTTTGGTGTTAACTTTGGAATCAGTGAGTCTTCCCAATTTGTTGCTTTTTCTCATAATTTCTTGGCTCTTCTGTGTTTCTTTAAATTTCCTCTATGGATTTTAGAATGAGTTTTTCAGTTTCTGCAAAGAAGCCAACTGGGATTCTGATAGGAATTCCATTGACTCTGTAGATCAGTTTGAGGAGTTTTGTTATCTTAACAATAGATGGGGAAACAGTGTCAGACTTTATTTTGGGGGGCTCCAAAATCATTGCAGATGGTGACTGCAGCCATGAAATTAGGAGACGCTTACTCCTTGGAAGAAAAGTTATGACCAACCTAGATAGTATATTCAAAAGGAGAGACATTACTTTGCCGACTAAGGTCCGTCTAGTCAAGGCTATGGTTTTTCCTGTGGTCATGTATGGATGTGAGAGTTGGACTGTGAAGAAGGCTGAGCGCCAAAGAATTGATGCTTTTGAGCTGTGGTGTTGGAGAAGACTTTTGAGAGTCCCTTGGACTGCAAGGAGATCCAACCAGTCCATTCTGAANGCAGCAGCAGCAACAGCAGCTGGCACAGATGAAGGTAAACCTGGGGGCTGGCCAGGCCACCGGCCGGAGGAGCTGCTTGCCCACATTTGTAGTTGGGTGGATGCTGGTCAGCAAAATATAACATGATGCATCGTACTCTGTTAGGCATTTAGAGAAGGGAAGAATAAGTAAAAGAGGCTAAGATGTGAGCAGCAACATAAGCAGAAACCAAGTGGGTCTGTGTGGCTCATAAATTTAAACACTGGCGCCTACTCTATCAGTTCAGCAGTGCTAAGGCAAGGATAAACAAGACAAGGCGACTGTCCTCAAAGAGCCCATAGACTCATGAGTGCAGGAAGCTCAAACGTTTGGGTGTGTAAGTAGGAACCATCATGCAGGACTTGAAACATAGCTGCCTGGGGGGTTATCGAAAGGTGGATTGAGGTGATGTATGCAAAGTGTTGTTTTACGAGAATTCAAAGCCTCATTTGAAATAGTAGAAAGTGAGACTGGGAAACCAGTAAAGAGAGTGTGATGGTGGTGGTGAGAGTGAATACGGCCAAGATGAGAACTGGCTGACATGAATGAGCAAAGCCTGGTGATGCTCTGAATCTGAGGGATGAGGGCAGAAGTTGGAATGGCTCTTAGATAGTAGCCTTCCGTAACTGGGAAAGGAGTAGAACTATTGATGAAATAGGAGTAATTGGAGAGGGAGGAGCAGATTTATGGTAGGGTCTGCAAAACTTCTCATAGAGTGTATGGCTGGCCATGAGGCTTAGTGTCCCCCACCTTCAGGGAGCTCGTAGGATAGAGACATAAGCAGAACACTGGAACCCAGTGGGGTAAGCGCAGTGAGGGCGCAGGAGCAGCGGTCCTCAGGCTGTGGCCACCCGGGAGTCTGTCGATGGTGTTCAGTTTCTCAGTTGTGTCTGACTGTGACCCTGTGGACTGCAACATGCCAGGCTTCCCTGTCCTTCACTGTCTCCCACAGTTTGATCAAACTCATGTCCATTGAGTTGATGATGCCATTCAGCTGTCTCATCCTCTGTCACCTCCACCTCCTCCTGCCCTCAGTCTTACCCAGCATCAGAGTCCTTTTCAAGTGAGTCACCTCTTTGCATCAGGTGGCTGAAGTATTGGAGCTTCAGCTTCAGCATCAGTCCTTCCAGTGAATATTCATGGTTGATTTCCTTTAGGATTGACTAGTTTGATCTCCTTGCTGTCCAAGGGACTCTCAGGAGTCCTCTCCAGCACCGTAGTTCAAAAGCATCAATTCTTTGGCGTTCAGCCTTTTTTATGATGCAACTCTTGAGCATCTATACACAACTACTGCAAAAACCACACGCTTGACTATATGGACTTTTGTCGGCAAAGTGATGTCTCTGCTTTTTAATATGCAGTCTAGGTTTGGTTTGTCATAGCTTTTCTAAAGAGCAAGTATATAAATTTCATGGGTGTAGTCACCGTCTGCAGTGATTTTGGAGTACAAGAAAATAAAGTCTGTCACTATTTCTACTTTTTCCCCATCTGTTTGCCATGAAGTGATAGGACTGAATGCTGTGATCTTAGTATTTTGAATATTGATTTTTAAGCCAGCTTTTTTACTCTCCTCTTATGCACTAATCAAGCAGCTCTTTAGTTCCTCTTCACTTTCTGCCTTTAGGGTGATATCATCTGCATATTTGAAGGTGAAAAGTGTTAGTCCTTCTCTCGTGTCCATCTCTACGCGACCCCATGGACTGTAGCCCCCCAGGCTCCTCTGTCCATGGAATTCTCCAGGCAAGACTACTGGAGTGGGTAGCCTTTCCCTTCTCTAGGGCATCTTCCTGACTCTGGGATTGAACTGGGCTCTCCTGGATTTCAGACAGATTCTTTATCATGTGAGCCACACCACATATCTGAGGCTATTGATATTTCTCCCAGCAATCTTGATTCCCGCTTGAATTTCATCCAGCCTGGCAAGCACATTCTTGAGTCCTACCCAGACTTACTGAACGAGAACCTCTTGGAAATGGAACCCAACAGGTGTGTTTGAATAAGCCCTCTACAGCTTCTGATGCTCACTGATATGTGAGACCCACTGCCCGTCTGAGGAGTTGGGGAAGCTTTCCTGAAAGAAGATAACTTCCAAACTGAGCCATGAAGGGAGTGAAAATTTAAATTTAAAGAAAAAAATAAAGGTCAAACAGCCAGTGTGGAGAATGGAGGGGGTTTGTGAGAGCAAAATGAAGTTGCTGGAGAATGAGCCGTGAGGTCCTGTTGAGGTCTCATGTCTGGCACTTGAATTGCTGGGTCCTGTGATGCCGGTGTCTTCAGTGGTTTAGGGAACTGCCAGGCTGCTGTCTGAAATGGCTGCACCATTTTGTGTTTAGTGGTTGAGGGTTCAAGTTTCTCCATATCCTCATCGATGTGTATTATCTGACTTTTTGATTATAGCCATCCTAGTAGGTGTGAAGTGATAACTTGTAGTGATTTTGGTTTGAATTTCCCAGTGACTAATGATGTTAAGTATCTGTTTATGTGTTTATTGACCATTTGTAAATCTTCTTTGGAAAAATGTTTATGTAGGTCCTTCGCCTATTTTTAAATTGGGTTCTTTTTATTGAAGTTTTTTTAAGGCTTCTTTATATATTTTAGATATTTGAGTTCTATATCAGATGATTTAAAAATGTTTTCTCTTATTTGTTTTTTCCCCACTTGCTTGACAGTGTCCTTGGATGCACAAAAGTTTTACATTTTGATGAAGTCCCAGTTATCTGTTTGTCGCTTGTGCTTTTGTTACATCTAAGAATTACTAAATCTGAGCTCATGGTTTTACAGAATCCTTTGTTTTCGTCTAAGACTTCGTAGTTTTAGCTCCCTAATCTGTTTTGAGTTGATTTTTGTAAATTATGTGAAGTGAAGGTTTGACTTCATTTTTCTGCTTGTCATTTATCCGATTGTCCTAGCACCATTTGTTGAGAAGTCTATTGTTTGCCCATTGAATGGCTGTGGCATTCTCCTTAAAAAATTAGACATGTAGATTCATTTCTGCACTCTGAATTCTGTTCAGTTGATCTGTATGATCACTGTGCCAGTAATAAACTGTGTTGACATTACTATTGCTTTGGTGTTAACTTTGGAATCAGTGAGTCTTCCCAATTTGTTGCTTTTTCTCATAATTTCTTGGCTCTTCTGTGTTTCTTTAAATTTCCTCTATGGATTTTAGAATGAGTTTTTCAGTTTCTGCAAAGAAGCCAACTGGGATTCTGATAGGAATTCCATTGACTCTGTAGATCAGTTTGAGGAGTTTTGTTATCTTAACAATAGATGGGGAAACAGTGTCAGACTTTATTTTGGGGGGCTCCAAAATCATTGCAGATGGTGACTGCAGCCATGAAATTAGGAGACGCTTACTCCTTGGAAGAAAAGTTATGACCAACCTAGATAGTATATTCAAAAGGAGAGACATTACTTTGCTGACTAAGGTCCGTCTAGTCAAGGCTATGGTTTTTCCTGTGGTCATGTATGGATGTGAGAGTTGGACTGTGAAGAAGGCTGAGCGCCAAAGAATTGATGCTTTTGAGCTGTGGTGTTGGAGAAGACTTTTGAGAGTCCCTTGGACTGCAAGGAGATCCAACCAGTCCATTCTGAAGGAGATCAACCCTGGGATTTCTTTGGAAGGACTGATGCTAAAGCTGAAACTCCAGTACTTTGGCCACCTCATGCGAAGAGTTGACTCATTGGAAAAGACTCTGATGCTGGGAGGAATTGGGGGCAGGAGGAGAAGGGGCCGACCGAGGATGAGATGGCTGGATGGCATCACGGACTCGATGGACGTGAGTCTGAGTGCCCTCCGGGAGATGGTGATGGACAGGGAGGCCTGGCGTGCTGCGATTCATGGGGTCGCAAAGAGTCGGACACGACTGAGCAACTGAACTGAACTGACTGAACTGAACAGTACTTAGTCTTCTGATCTGTAAACATAAGATGTTTCTGTGTTCATTTAGATCTTGAATTTCTTCCGCTGTTCTATAGTTTTTAAGAGTGTAGTTTTTGTATTTCTTTCGTTAAATTTATTTTTAAGTATCTTGTCTTGCTTTCGTTGTAAATAAAATTTTCAAAATTTCATTTTCAGATTGTTCTTTGTAAGGGTATAGATGTGCAATTGATTTTTATATACTGAGCTTATATCCTGCCATCTTGCTGGACTGTTTATTGATAGTTTCTTAGTGAATTCATTAGATTTCCTGTATCTTGTTATCTGCAAATTCTGAGACCAGGGAATGCCTACAGTTTAGCCTGTGTCTCCAGTGAATCTGCCAGTTGCCCCCTAACTGCCTTTTACCCCAACATTCACTGATTTTGAAAGTTCCCTTAGGCTTCAGCTCCTCATTCTCTGCACTCTATTGCAAATGAAGTCAGTTTCCTTTGAGAAGAGATCTGGACTTCTCCCTCCAATCTGTTCCTCCCACCTCATCCTCAAGGTCAGAGCTCCCCAAGTCACAGCTCTGGAGCTAGGAACAGTGCTGGTGGTGGTTTGGTCGCTAAGTCATGTCTGACTCTTGTGACCCCCATGGACTGTAGCCCACCAAGCTCCTCTGTCCATGGGATTCTCTAGACAGAAATACTGGGGTGGGTTGCCATTTCCTTCTCTGGGGATCTTTCTGACCCAGAAATCAAACCTGAGTCTCTGTTTGATTGTTGCAGCCAAACTCTTTACCTACTGAGCTAGGAGGGAATTGCTCTGGGAACAGTGGCACTCACTTTTCCAGTTGAACCCTTGGGGAGGGACCTGAGCCTCAGGTCTCCTTGGCTTGCCTCTCCTGGTGGTGTGGAACCTCTGCCTTTCAAACTATAGGGCAGTGGCCATCAGGGCCCTCATGGTCTCAGGAGACCCAGGTTCAATCCCTGGCTCTGAAAGATCCTCTGGAGAAGAAAATGGCAACCCACTCCAGTATTCTTGCCTGAGAAGTGCCATGCAGTCCACGGGGTAGCAGACGAGTTAGACACAGAGTTAGCCACAACTGGGCAACTAAACAGCAGTCTCAGCAGCTCTCTGCAGTTTCCATTCCGTAAGTGGAGGCTGGACATAAGGAGCTCCCATCTCTCAGCAGTGTTTGTCTCTGACCTAGCCTCTGCAACAGGCAGCTGGAGCCAGGATGAGAATTGCTAATATTGTGCTTTCTGGGAAGTCAGCCTTCTGCCTGGCAGCTGAGGGGAGAGAGGGAGGCCTGTGTTCTTGACTCCCCTCATCTGAAGTGCTGGCTGAGCTGGGGGTTGGGAGAGAGTAAGTCAGGGCACAAGTCCTACAGACTCTCTGTTTTTACATTTCTTAACGATTGTTCTTAATACTTCTTAAAGAAATGTTACTTTAAAAATGGTGTTGAAAAAGTAAGGTAGCAGTATCAGAGCAGGGGGAAAATGTAAATTTTTAAATATCAGTGAAGGATATTAGGCTTTCAGGGGCCCAAAAATGTCCCAAATTCCCTACTGTTTGCTTGTCACTTGGGAGAGAGTTATTCTGAAAAGTGTGATTGACAACCTTCAGTTCTCTGGGCAGTACAGGATGTTGGTTGAACTGGAAAATGCCCTGAGGCAGTGTTGATAGAGTGATGGGATAGCATTTCTTATGTACAAATAAGATTTAAGGGAAATGATAGGGATCTGTCATGTGAAGGAGACTTAGATTTGTTCTGCATTACTCCAGAGAAGAGTCTTGTGAATCATGAGCAGAAAGTACAGTGAAGTATATTTTGGCACAAAATAAAGGAGGATTTCAGAGGTGCCTGTAAGGAGAACAGGCCATTTCAGGAGGCAGTTGCTGGCTGAGTTTCTGCTGCAGAGGACTGGCAATTGGTTCCTGGGTATGGTGGGGTGATATAGCCACTAGGATGTTAGACAACAGTGGTTGCTGGCTGATTGCATCAGAATTACAAAAATATGCAGATTCTCTGGCTTTACCTTTGACTATTCATTGAACGCGGGGTGGGGGAGGCTCAGGGTGGCTCCGTTTTTTACAGGCCTTCCGAGTGATGCTTGCTGCAGGTTTGATTGACATTGACATTGAAGTCACTCAGTTGTGTCTGACTCTTTACGACCCCATGGACTGTAGCCTACCAGGCTCCTCCATCCATGGAATTTTCCAGGCAACCCAACTGGAGTGGGTTGCCATTTCCTTCTACAGGAGATCTTCCCAACCCAGGGATCGAACCTGGGTGTCCCGCATTGTAGGCAGACGCTTTACCGTCTGAGCCACCAGGGAAGTTTAGGACTTTCCAGATGTGTCATTTCCTGTGGAGAGGAAGAGTTCATTTGTGCCCCACTTCTCCTACTTGGTACCCCGTCTTTCTCTCTTAGCCCCCTTCTGCACCTCTCTCCTCCCGGAGCACAGGTGTGTGTAAGAGAAGTGCCCTCCTGCCCACCGCGGGGCAGAACATGCTGAGGGTTGCTCAGTGTGTGGAGGCTGTTGAGCAGTGTGGGGTGCTCGTTTGGAGAGTGTCTGGTAACCTCAGTGACAGTTTAAGCTGCTTTCACCCTTACCCCATCAGTTCCAGTCTTAGAGGTTCTTCCTGGAGACCCTTTCTGTTTGGGCATTTTGTTTTGATCCACACGCATGTACTGTTTTTATTGCCTGGTTTAGGTTTGGTCTTTGTTGTTCTTGTTTTAAGAGCCGTAAGATGTGTGAAAATTGAGTGAATCGTTTTCTGGCCCAGAAAGACCAAGGGATTCCCTTAGAGATAATCCAACTTTTGAGAACACTAAAGCATACAGGACTCATGTTTACACTTTATTTTAGTTGATAACTTTAAGGGATAGGAAAAAAAGAATTATTGATTAGAACCAGTTTAGTGCTCATGACTAGAAGCCACAGCCTGGTTAGGAAGCCACAGCCTTCCAGGAAAGGCTGATTGAAAACTGTGCCTGGCGTCAGCTGCCCGCCTCAACTTTCCCTTCAGAACAGGGTATCATGTCCTTATTGCCTCCTTGGATTAAAAACTTAGTGATTGTTTTGTTTCATTCTCTCTCTTTATGGCTGTATATTGGAGTATATATCAGTGACAGGTATAACAAATTTGCAGTTTCTTAAGAGTAAATCAGATAAAAGTGTTTTGATGTATTTTGGGCTTCCCTAGTGGCTCAGTGGTAAAGAACTTGCCTGCCATTGCAGGAGATGTGGTTTCAATCCCTGGGTCAGGAAAAAACCCTGGAAGAGGACGTGACAGCCCACTCCAATATTCTTGCCTGGGGAATCCCATGGACAAAGAAGCCTGGCGGGCTACTGTCTATGGGATTGCAAAAGAGTCAGATACCACTTAGGACTAAAACAACAATAATATTGGTGTGTTTTGAGTTGTTTTAAAATAATCTTGTAACAAGAGAAAATTAAGTAAAAGAAGCAAAACTGATTGGTAGAATAGTCATGTAAAAGGATTGAAGAAGAAAGCTTGAACTGAGTGTTACGAATGGAACGGAGGGAAGCATGAAGGTTCTGTGCATGGCGCATCGTTGCCCCTCCGTTTCCTGTCCGTGTGTCCGCATGAACTCTTCTCCCTTCCTTTTTTGCTAGCTTCCCTCTTCTTCAACGTGGGGCCAGCAGTCCAGTACGACAGCATGTCAGTCCCAGGCAACACTATCACTGGCTGAAATCCAAAAACTAGAAGAGGAACGAGAACGGCAACTTCGAGAGGAGGTAAATTTTAAATGTGATCTAGATAATTGGTGATTCAGAATAGCCAGTGTGCATTCTGGATTAGTGTCTACTAAAGATAAACATTGTTGTCAGAGTTGCTGTGTATCCGAAATTAGCTATTTATTTTTCACCTCTTCAGCCTGTACGATGGTCACTAGCAAATATGAAAGATCTAATAGAAATAGAAGGATCTAATAGAAAGAACATTAAGAAATGTTTGGTTACCTTTACCATAGCTCTTGAGAGAATAGCTCAGAAACAGAAGTTACATGGGTGTTTCAGAATTGGGGGTGAGTTTTGTGCAGATAGCCTCTTAAAAATTTGACGCTTACAGTGCTGAAATTTTTTTCTCTAAAGGGTACTGGGTTCTGACTAACCTAGAAAACCTTAAAATATGACAGAAATACCATCTCTCTGCTTGTTCGTCTACATCCTGTAGTTCCTCATTAGGACAGAGAGGATACAAAAGAGTGAAAGGGGTTGGGAGGGCGGCAGACCATAGTTCTTGACAGAAAGGAAAAAATGAGTGAGTGAAATGGTTTGGCTCAGCATACCACTAGCTGAGTGCCATCTCTCCATCATGTATTTGCTGCTCGTGTGGATATAGTTGAATCTGCTGCTGCTGCTGCTGCTAAGTCACTTCAGTCGTGTCCGACTCTGTGCGACCCCAGAGACGGCAGCCCACCAGGCTCCCCTGTCCCTGGGATTCTCCAGGCAAGAACACTGGAGTGGGTTGCCATTGCCTTCTCCAATGCATGAAAGTGAAAAGTGAAAGGGAAGTAGCTCAGTCGTGTCTGACTTTTAGCGACCCCATGGACCGCAGCCTACCAGACTCCTCCATCCATGGAATTTTCCAGGCAACCCAACTGGAGTGGGTTGCCATTTCCTTCTACAGGAGATCTTCCCAACCCAGGGATCGAACCTGGGTGTCCCGCATTGTAGGCAGACGCTTTACCGTCTGAGCCACCAGGGAAGTTTAGGACTTTCCAGATGTGTCATTTCCTGTGGAGAGGAAGAGTTCATTTGTGCCCCACTTCTCCTACTTGGTACCCCGTCTTTCTCTCTTAGCCCCCTTCTGCACCTCTCTCCTCCCGGAGCACAGGTGTGTGTAAGAGAAGTGCCCTCCTGCCCACCGCGGGGCAGAACATGCTGAGGGTTGCTCAGTGTGTGGAGGCTGTTGAGCAGTGTGGGGTGCTCGTTTGGAGAGTGTCTGGTAACCTCAGTGACAGTTTAAGCTGCTTTCACCCTTACCCCATCAGTTCCAGTCTTAGAGGTTCTTCCTGGAGACCCTTTCCGTTTGGGCATTTTGTTTTGATCCGCACGCATGTACTGTTTTTATTGCCTGGTTTAGGTTTGGTCTTTGTTGTTTTTGTTTTAAGAGCCGTAAGATGTGTGAAAATTGAGTGAATCGTTTTCTGGCCCAGAAAGACCAAGGGATTCCCTTAGAGATAATCCAACTTTTGAGAACACTAAAGCATACAGGACTCATGTTTACACTTTATTTTAGTTGATAACTTTAAGGGATAGGAAAAAAAGAATTATTGATTAGAACCAGTTTAGTGCTCATGACTAGAAGCCACAGCCTGGTTAGGAAGCCACAGCCTTCCAGGAAAGGCTGATTGAAAACTGTGCCTGGCGTCAGCTGCCCGCCTCAACTTTCCCTTCAGAACAGGGTATCATGTCCTTATTGCCTCCTTGGATTAAAAACTTAGTGATTGTTTTGTTTCATTCTCTCTCTTTATGGCTGTATATTGGAGTATATATCAGTGACAGGTATAACAAATTTGCAGTTTCTTAAGAGTAAATCAGATAAAAGTGTTTTGATGTATTTTGGGCTTCCCTAGTGGCTCAGTGGTAAAGAACTTGCCTGCCATTGCAGGAGATGTGGTTTCAATCCCTGGGTCAGGAAAAAACCCTGGAAGAGGATGTGACAGCCCACTCCAATATTCTTGCCTGGGGAATCCCATGGACAAAGAAGCCTGGCGGGCTACTGTCTATGGGATTGCAAAAGAGTCAGATACCACTTAGGACTAAAACAACAATAATATTGGTGTGTTTTGAGTTGTTTTAAAATAATCTTGTAACAAGAGAAAATTAAGTAAAAGAAGCAAAACTGATTGGTAGAATAGTCGTGTAAAAGGATTGAAGAAGAAAGCTTGAACTGAGTGTTACGAATGGAACGGAGGGAAGCATGAAGGTTCTGCGCATAGCGCATCGTTGCCCCTCCGTTTCCTGTCCGTGTGTCCGCATGAACTCTTCTCCCTTCCTTTTTTGCTAGCTTCCCTCTTCTTCAACGTGGGGCCAGCAGTCCAGTACGACAGCATGTCAGTCCCAGGCAACACTATCACTGGCTGAAATCCAAAAACTAGAAGAGGAGCGAGAACGGCAACTTCGAGAGGAGGTAAATTTTAAATGTGATCTAGATAATTGGTGATTCAGAATAGCCAGTGTGCATTCTGGATTAGTGTCTACTAAAGATAAACATTGTTGTCAGAGTTGCTGTGTATCCGAAATTAGCTATTTATTTTTCACCTCTTCAGCCTGTACGATGGTCACTAGCAAATATGAAAGATCTAATAGAAATAGAAGGATCTAATAGAAAGAACATTAAGAAATGTTTGGTTACCTTTACCATAGCTCTTGAGAGAATAGCTCAGAAACAGAAGTTACATGGGTGTTTCAGAATTGGGGGTGAGTTTTGTGCAGATAGCCTCTTAAAAATTTGACGCTTACAGTGCTGAAATTTTTTTCTCTAAAGGGTACTGGGTTCTGACTAACCTAGAAAACCTTAAAATATGACAGAAATACCATCTCTCTGCTTGTTCGTCTACATCCTGTAGTTCCTCATTAGGACAGAGAGGATACAAAAGAGTGAAAGGGGTTGGGAGGGCGGCAGACCATAGTTCTTGACAGAAAGGAAAAAATGAGTGAGTGAAATGGTTTGGCTCAGCATACCACTAGCTGAGTGCCATCTCTCCATCATGTATTTGCTGCTCGTGTGGATATAGTTGAATCTGCTGCTGCTGCTGCTGCTAAGTCACTTCAGTCGTGTCCGACTCTGTGCGACCCCAGAGACGGCAGCCCACCAGGCTCCCCTGTCCCTGGGATTCTCCAGGCAAGAACACTGGAGTGGGTTGCCATTGCCTTCTCCAATGCATGAAAGTGAAAAGTGAAAGGGAAGTAGCTCAGTCGTGTCTGACTTTTAGCGACCCCATGGACCGCAGCCTACCAGGCTCCTCCATCCATGGGATTTTCCAGGCAAGAGTACTGGCATGGGTTGCCATTGCCCTCTCCAATAGTTGAATCTAAGACAGACAAAACTGTCTACCTCCATAAAGCTTACTTATAGTTGAGGGGACAAGGATATGAAAAGACATACGGAGTTCTCGAAGGCAGTATATGTCAGAAAGAAAAATAAAGTGGAAAGGGGCGTAGGGAGGAGGTTGGGAGTTAGTGATAGCATTGGTGGTGGGCAGCAGCTGATCATCGAGTTTTAGGTGCGCCGACTGGGAAGGCCTCTCTGAGAAGGTGGCATGAGGTAATTGAGTCTTAATGGAAGTACTGTACATGGGTGTGATTTGAAGCAGAGCGGTCAGTTTGTTCGAGAATGCGAGCTGTCGTTCTGGGTCTGGGGGGTGTGGCCCACTAAAGGCCGTGAAATCGTCTGTGTGTGTTCACCGTGTAGTGTGCATGGTATCAGGCAGTAGGTTAGCATATTCCCTACCCTCCTTGAAAAGAAAAAAGGCTGAGCTTTCTCTGAAATCATCTCTCTTTTCTCAAAAGTTAACAGCTGGATACAGAGCAGAGTGTAGCTTCCTCCTCCAAGGCTAGAAATTGTTCCAATAATTTTGGTCCCTGCTAAATAAAAAAAATAATAATGGTCATCAGAGTTGGAATAACAGGTCTTTCTTGTTCATATTTTTGTCTGTTAGAAGTTAATAATTGCCTTGTGTTTTCATTTGATTTTTCTTTGAACAGTTAAGTCTGTGCACGCTTCAGAACGTATAAAGGGCCACCCGGCAGATAGTATCCAACAGTTCTGTTTCATTCATGCCCTGGAGGTGTCCTTTCCAGGACCTTCTAATTTGTTCAAACCTGAACATGCTTGACTTGCTGCACATGTGCTCTGTTTCTCAAAATTTTGTTATCTGCATGTTGTTCCAGGTGGCACTAATGGTAAAGAATCCACCTTTTACCACAAATGGTAAAAGAACCTGTTNTGTTTTGAGTTGTTTTAAAATAATCTTGTAACAAGAGAAAATTAAGTAAAAGAAGCAAAACTGATTGGTAGAATAGTCATGTAAAAGGATTGAAGAAGAAAGCTTGAACTGAGTGTTACGAATGGAACGGAGGGAAGCATGAAGGTTCTGCGCATAGCGCATCGTTGCCCCTCCGTTTCCTGTCCGTGTGTCCGCATGAACTCTTCTCCCTTCCTTTTTTGCTAGCTTCCCTCTTCTTCAACGTGGGGCCAGCAGTCCAGTACGACAGCATGTCAGTCCCAGGCAACACTATCACTGGCCGAAATCCAAAAACTAGAAGAGGAACGAGAACGGCAACTTCGAGAGGAGGTAAATTTTAAATGTGATCTAGATAATTGGTGATTCAGAATAGCCAGTGTGCGTTCTGGATTAGTGTCTACTAAAGATAAACATTGTTGTCAGAGTTGCTGTGTGTCCGAAATTAGCTATTTATTTTTCACCTCTTTAGCCTGTACGATGGTCACTAGCAAATATGAAAGATCTAATAGAAATAGAAGGACCTAATAGAAAGAACATTAAGAAATGTTTGGTTACCTTTACCATAGCTCTTGAGAGAATAGCTCAGAAACAGAAGTTACATGGGTGTTTCAGAATTGGGGGTGAGTTTTGTGCAGATAGCCTCTTAAAAATTTGACGCTTACAGTGCTGAAATTTTTTTCTCAAAAGGGTACTGGGTTCTGACTAACCTAGAAAACCTTAAAATATGACAGAAGTACCATCTCTCTGCTTGTTCGTCTACATCCTGTAGTTCCTCATTAGGATAGAGAGGATACAAAAGAGTGAAAGGGGTTGAGGGGGCGGCAGACCATAGTTCTTGACAGAAAGGAAAAAATGAGTGAGTGAAATGGTTTGGCTCAGCATACCACTAGCTGAGTGCCATCTCTCCATCATGTATTTGCTGCTCGTGTGGATATAGTTGAATCTGCTGCTGCTGCTGCTGCTAAGTCACTTCAGTCGTGTCCGACTCTGTGCGACCCCAGAGACGGCAGCCCACCAGGCTCCCCTGTCCCTGGGATTCTCCAGGCAAGAACACTGGAGTGGGTTGCCATTGCCTTCTCCAATGCATGAAAGTGAAAAGTGAAAGGGAAGTAGCTCAGTCGTGTCTGACTTTTAGCGACCCCATGGACCGCAGCCTACCAGGCTCCTCCATCCATGGGATTTTCCAGGCAAGAGTACTGGCATGGGTTGCCATTGCCCTCTCCGATAGTTGAATCTAAGACAGACAAAACTGTCTACCTCCATAAAGCTTACTTACAGTTGAGGGGACAAGGATATGAAAAGACATACAGAGTTCTCGAAGGCGGTATGTGTCAGAAAGAAAAATAAAGTGGAAAGGGGCGTAGGGAGGAGGTTGGGAGTTAGTGATAGCATTGGTGGTGGGCAGCAGCTGATCATCGAGTTTTAGGTGCGCCGACTGGGAAGGCCTCTCTGAGAAGGTGGCATGAGGTAATTGAGTCTTAATGGAAGTACTGTACATGGGTGTGATTTGAAGCAGAGCAGTCAGTTTGTTCGAGAATGCGAGCTGTCGTTCTGGGTCTGGGGGGTGTGGCCCACTAAAGGCCGTGAAATCGTCTGTGTGTGTGTTCACCGTGTAGTGTGCATGGTATCAGGCAGTAGGTTAGCATATTTCCTACCCTCCTTGAAAAGAAAAAAGGCTGAGCTTTCTCTGAAATCATCTCTCTTTTCTCAAAAGTTAACAGCTGGATACAGAGCAGAGTGTAGCTTCCTCCTCCAAGGCTAGAAATTGTTCCAATAATTTTGGTCCCTGCTAAATAAAAAAAATAATAATGGTCATCAGAGTTGGAATAACAGGTCTTTCTTGTTCATATTTTTGTCTGTTAGAAGTTAATAATTGCCTTGTGTTTTCATTTGATTTTTCTTTGAACAGTTAAGTCTGTGCACGCTTCAGAACGTATAAAGGGCCACCCGGCAGATAGTATCCAACAGTTCTGTTTCATTCATGCCCTGGAGGTGTCCTTTCCAGGACCTTCTAATTTGTTCAAACCTGAACATGCTTGACTTGCTGCACATGTGCTCTGTTTCTCAAAATTTTGTTATCTGCATGTTGTTCCAGGTGGCACTAATGGTAAAGAATCCACCTTTTACCACAAATGGTAAAAGAACCTGTTTGTTCTTATTTAGGAATAAGGCTCTGAGGAGCTGTTGGGAGGTTCTGGTGCATGTGGCCCCTCGCTGGGCTTTGCTGTGATAGTGTCCATAGTGCTCTCTTCTGTTCAAATCCCACCATCTGTTGGTATCTGTAGGTGTATTCTCTTGCGGTAGGTCAACTTTCCTGTAGATTAATCCACTTAGCTGGTTCAGCCTCTTTAAAAAGGAAAGTTTTGATTTTCTGTTGGGGAGAGGTGAGGGATAGCTGCCAAGTGTGTTGGGTGGGGAATGTAGTCAGGGTCTTAATGTTGCTTTTTACAGACTTTCAGCCTGTCTTCCTTTATTCGCGATACCCATGCCTGTAATTCCCGAGCTTTCTGTATGAATTGACCTATTTCTGAGCTTCCTTTGACTTCGCTTTCAACTTACTGGGTCTGTTGTATTGGCTGTCTTTATTTGCTTGCTTTCCAGCTTTCAAAAACTTGTCCCTTCTCTTTGTCCTTAAAGTTTATGTTTTAGAAAAAAATTAATTTTGTCATTTTGATAGGACTTTGGAAATAAATATATTACATTTTTATGCTTAACCAGAAGTCCTATTTAATTTTTAAGAAGTAATTCTTAATTTCTTTTTATTCTCCTCTTAGTACTTCTGACTGTTTACATCTTTATTTGCACCAGAGTAGTTAACTGTTAGGTGTTTAGTTGCTTCCCAGGTGGCACTAGTGATAAAGAACCCACCTGCCAACACAAGAGACGTGAGAGACATGGGTTTGATACCTGAGTTGGCAAGATCCCTTGGAGGAGGGCATGGCAACACACTCCAGTATTCTTGCCTTGAGAATCCCACGGACAGAGGAGCCTGGAGGGCACAGTCCATAGCATCACAGAGTCAGGCACAACTGAAGCGTCTCAGCACACACACTCTGTATTTATATTCCATTTAGCATACTGGACATTTATAACTTTTATTTTAAAAACTGGAATCCTGAGGTAGCTTCTCTTGTGCCTGCAGCAGAGGCGCCAGCAGAGGGAATTGATGAAAGCTCTTCAGCAGCAACAGCAGCAGCAACAGCAGAAACTCTCGGGCTGGGGGAACGTCAGCAAGCCTGCAGGCACTGCGAAGTCTCNTTTACAGACTTTCAGCCTGTCTTCCTTTATTCGCGATACCCATGCCTGTAATTCCCGAGCTTTCTGTATGAATTGACCTATTTCTGAGCTTCCTTTGACTTCGCTTTCAACTTACTGGGTCTGTTGTATTGGCTGTCTTTATTTGCTTGCTTTCCAGCTTTCAAAAACTTGTCCCTTCTCTTTGTCCTTAAAGTTTATGTTTTAGAAAAAAATTAATTTTGTCATTTTGATAGGACTTTGGAAATAAATATATTACATTTTTATGCTTAACCAGAAGTCCTATTTAATTTTTAAGAAGTAATTCTTAATTTCTTTTTATTCTCCTCTTAGTACTTCTGACTGTTTACATCTTTATTTGCACCAGAGTAGTTAACTGTTAGGTGTTTAGTTGCTTCCCAGGTGGCACTAGTGATAAAGAACCCACCTGCCAACACAAGAGACGTGAGAGACATGGGTTTGATACCTGAGTTGGCAAGATCCCTTGGAGGAGGGCATGGCAACACACTCCAGTATTCTTGCCTTGAGAATCCCACGGACAGAGGAGCCTGGAGGGCACAGTCCATAGCATCACAGAGTCAGGCACAACTGAAGCGTCTCAGCACACACACTCTGTATTTATATTCCATTTAGCATACTGGACATTTATAACTTTTATTTTAAAAACTGGAATCCTGAGGTAGCTTCTCTTGTGCCTGCAGCAGAGGCGCCAGCAGAGGGAATTGATGAAAGCTCTTCAGCAGCAACAGCAGCAGCAACAGCAGAAACTCTCGGGCTGGGGGAACGTCAGCAAGCCTGCAGGCACTGCGAAGTCTCTTCTGGAGATCCAGCAGGAAGAAGCCAGGCAGATGAAGCAGCAGCAGCAGCAGCAGCAGCACCAGCAGCCAAACAGAGCCCGGAACAATGCGGTGGGTCCGTCTTCCTGGGCGGTTGTTGTATGGACTGGCGGTGTGAGCTATCTGTTTTGACTTTGGTGGGCTCTCTTTTTGTCTTTTTAATTTTATTAACTGTAGTTATTTGTGTCTCTCTATTTAACAGCATTCCAACCTGCACACCAGCATTGGGAATTCTGTTTGGGGCTCTATAAATACTGGTCCCCCTAACCAGTGGGCCTCTGACCTAGTCAGTAGTATCTGGAGCAATGCCGACACTAAAAATTCCAACATGGGATTTTGGGATGATGCAGTGAAAGAGGTGGGACCTAGGAACTCAGCAAACAAAAATAAAAACGCCGGTCTCAGGTAGGGCTCAAAGCGACTGACCTGTGTTCCTTGGTGGATTGGGGGAGGAAGGGCATCTGAGCAGTATGATAGTGGGTGGCCAGAGAAAGGTAGTTATTTAGTTTTTACTTACTTTCACCTATATCCTGGCATGTGAGGTGATAGTTTGATGATTGTTTTTTTTCCCTATGGAAACACATTGGTATTACTAGCGGCTCCTTTGGTTGCTGGACATGGAGTCTGTTGCCTGTCACGTGGTAAACACTTAATATTTTTTGTTACTGCTTTTGAAAATTTCTCTAAGGTAGTCTCTAGATTCTAGCATTTTCTCTAAAATTTTAAGTTAGAGTATTATAAACACTTAACTGTTTTACTTTTATGATGAATTTGTTACATCTTGCATTCATCTTTCTTTTGTTGAACAAGCATGGGTTTTAATGTTAAGTCATGAACTCAGATCCCAGCACTAGGACTGACTTACTAGCTGTGTGACCTTGGGCAGGAGGGAACCTCTTTGAGCCTCAGTTCCCTCATCTGTAAAATGAAGATAACAATAACAGCTTCATGGGTGTGGTTGTAAAGGTTAAGTGAGTATGTGTGAAGTAGTTAGTAAAGTGCCTGGCACATAGTAACTACTTAATAAATGGTAGTGTTGTCAGAATATTTCTTCTCGATTCTGAGGGCTTGCTGTGTGATGAGTAGGACACTGATAACATGCTGAGCATCTTTGCCAGGCACTGTGCTCTAGGCCTTTGCATAGAATATTTTTATTCCTTTTAATAACCCAAAGAAGTATTAGTATCATTTTACAGATGAGGAAACTGAGGCTTAGCAAAATTTAAAATCTTACTGACAGACATGAGAAGAACTTAATAATTTCTCTGAAAAGAAGCCCTTATTCACGAACTAGAATGTATTAACCGAGGCTAGATTTCAATAGGTATTGAGTAAACTCCTCCACCCCCAACCTCAGTATTTCACTTTTTTGTTTTGGGGCTTTTGTTTGTTTGTCTGTTTGTTTTCATTTTCGGAGCCAAGAATTGGATTGCTGGACAGCCATCCAATGTTGCCAAGACATTATCTATGTATGGTGTTAGAGTATGATCATAATAGTACCAGTTCCTGGGAATATAATACCGCCCTATTGTTTTGCTTTAGTAAATCTGTAGGTGTGTCTAACCGGCAGAATAAGAAAGTAGAAGAAGAAGAAAAATTGCTGAAGCTCTTTCAGGGAGTAAATAAAGCCCAAGATGGATTTACCCAGTGGTGTGAACAGATGCTTCATGCCCTTAATACGGCAAATAACTTGGATGGTAAGAACTGGGGAGGGAAACCCAGCATGTGGAATGGCAGAGCAGGCCCCACAAAGAGTTAGGAGATTGAAATGATGGGCCAGCCTTCAGGAGGTGAAGTCTGATGGAGGTCAAGTCCTGCACCTACTGTAAGAACTTGACTCTTTTACAGCATTACTTGTGAGAAAAGTTCTGTAATACTGTCCTGAACTAGGTTACCAGTGGACACCAAAGAGTAGCTGCTTTGCAGGCTGTCCTGTGATGGACAGGGCAGAAGAGATCATGGTTCTGTCCCGCTCACTTTGGGGAAGCATCAACAGATGAACGAAGGAGACTGACTGTTATCCTGGGGACATAGGTCAGCCTGCACGAGGGAAGACTGAGGTGATGTGAGCATCTCTCCCTTCCTGCCTTTGGGGGCAGGGGTGGGAGTCGTGACAGAGCAGGCAGACGATGCTTTGTGTGAGATAAAGCTGAGGCCTGTAATGTCTGCAAATGAAAAGGCTTCCACGCAGTGTGAAGAGAAACTTGCTGCTTGTTGGTTGTTTATAAAGAGAATTGTCTGCCTGAGATGGAAGCAAGTACTTCCCTCACCTGCAAATGTTCGAACAGAAACCAGTCAGCTCGGTGAGGACGGGATTCCCATAACTTGTGAGCTTTGCTGAACTAGTCCATCTCTGAAGTCTTTTCTAAAGCCAGAAACCTTTAAAAAAAAAACAAAACAAAACAGAGCAGGAAAAGAATTGAAGGGTTCCTTTGCAGCAGTGTGACAATAGCTGATGGTCAGAACGAGTCAGAGAAAGCAAGAGCAAAAATAGCAATGGCTACCATCCATTAAGCACCTACCATGTACTGGGCACTTTCTGGGGGTTAGTATGTGTTATCCTAGTGATCTTAATTTTGGCCATAACTTACCTTTACAATGTCAGTGGTGTTATCCCCATTTTATAAATTAGGAAACGGAGGCTCAGGAAGGTTAAGTAGCTCATCAAGGTCACACAGTGAGCAAATTTCAGAGTCAAGTTTTAAACCCATGTCTGTCTAACTCTGATACTTGGACTTTTCTCCTGCACCACACTGCTTCATGTCAAATTTTTCTGTGTAAACAGAGGTTATCCCAGTGAAGCAAAAGGAGGCTGCAGCTTTATTTTCAGTATCTGTCATGGCGCCTGGCACACACCATGGCACTTAAAACATATTTGACTGAATTAAAGAAGAGAAGAAAGGAATCCCCAGATTAGTGTAGTCTTAGACAGGTAGTTGTTTCCATCAACATAACTTAGTTTCTACCAAAATAACATTTAGTGAAACAAATATATGCATGATATCTTCATTTCTGTGATATTTCAGACGATTTGGGGCATTACAAGGAGAGTGGGGTTCCCCCCCATGACTACAGAGTAGGTTAAAGAATTTAGCATATTTAGCATAATAGCAGCATGCCTTTCCAGTTTCCATCATTCATGTCCCTGTTAGGTGTTAAAATATACTGAAGACTGACCCTGACCTCTGCTGTGTGGTATTTCACTGTTACTCTTTATGTCTTCTTCCCTCTCATGTTACAGTGCCCACATTTGTTTCTTTCCTGAAGGAAGTAGAATCTCCATATGAGGTCCATGATTACATTAGGGCCTATTTAGGAGATACCTCTGAGGCCAAGGAGTTTGCCAAGCAGTTCCTTGAGCGCCGTGCCAAACAGAAAGCCAACCAGCGGCAGCAGCAGCAGCAGCAGCAGCAACAGCAGCAGCAACAGCAGCAGCAGGTATGAGGCAGCAGAGTGAGTGCAGTGCCCTGGTCACTATTAGTGTCTTGAAAGTGGAGCCTCCAGAGAAATGAAATTTTAAAATACTACTACCATTTTTGTATATCACATGACTGGAACCTTTTAAAACCAGGTAGACTTGACATTTTAAAATTACATGTCCTGAGACCTTTGTGAATTTCCCAGATAGCAAGTGCAAAGAGTCGAACACGACTGAGTGACTGAACTGAACTGAACCGTTCATTCACTGTTAGTCATACCAGCCCCATTTTTCTTGATTCACATACATGCCTCTGTCCAATTGCAGATGCCAACTTGTCACAGATGCATAAACTTGGTTTTAATAGTTAAAATTCACCAGTGGTAACTCTCTGAAGCTCCAGATCATTTGCTCCCAGTACTGACAGTACTGTACCTGCCAAATAGCTCATACACTGTTGATGAGAATGTAAAGGTATAATCGGTTCTTGTTATTCTCGGGAGCTCTATTCTATGAACTTGCTACTAGAAAATGCTGAACCATTGCTTCTAGGGAGGTTAGGTATCTGTGGACCTGTTGTTATAGCATTTTTGTCAGCTTATAACTGTGGAATGCTGATAACCTTGTTCTGTGTATGATTCTGTTTAAGGATGCGTTATTTAAATACATTGCTGCTTCCTTAATACTGAACTCACAGCCAGTGTTGCTATAACTCGTGCCTGAATAAAGCTTACCTAACACACTCATTTTCTGAGGCACATCACAGCCTTTGGGGCCTTTAGAAACACTAGACAGCACTTGACCCTTGGGAGCCATTTTAAACAAAGGCATCACCAACAGCAGTGTGAGAACATGACCTGAAATAGACCAAGAAAGATGCTCCTTTGCAATGTGAGAGCTGAGACAAGGAGGCAGGAAGTGTCTCCGAGTTCTGCCTCAGCTGGGAACATGCATCTTGGGCAGCTCAGTTTTTCACTGCTCTGTAGACATGCATATTCAGAGTGAGGACAGAAACACTACAAGCACGCAAATTCACAGATAATGGGATCCGTGAATGATAAGGATTGTCTTTACAAGTTTCTGAAGAACAATCTGTCAGGACTCATGGAGAGGCTTAAGAATATTTTTAATCTTGTAGTTCTTCTACTAGAGATAATGTTTGTCAGAGCTCACTTTTAGGAAAGTGTGAGGTACAGAGAAGTATAGGGCTTTAAAATCCATTTGGATAAATGGGGCTAATGGATCAACTGAAGGAAAATGAAAGATGTGAACACAAACAGCCCCAGGAAAGATATGTTAAGGAATCAAGAGAAGACACCGAGCAGCAGTACAGAGGCCTCGCGTGTGAGAGGGCCGCCTGTGCGCGCAGCTAGGCTCGCCCCCTGCCCGTTGTGCCGCCCAGCTCGGGAGCCTGATCCCAGTTCAGAATGCGTTGCTCTCACAGGAGCAGCATGTAGTGTGAACGGCTGGTAGACCGTTTCGTAGTTTAGCCAGTTGGTATAAAGTATGTGAATAATAATATGGGAACAGATCCCTTCTGGGATCGCTGCTAGGAATACGTGCATGACATGAATTTTGTTTTGCTTGGTAATGGGCTGCCAGCCAATCTGTAGGCTCTCCTCTCTGTCCCGGGGCCCAGAGAACAAAGGAACCTTCCACTCTGAGCAGGTGAGGGGTGTAAATTGCCAAAGAGCAAATTCCTGGTGAATGGTACAGATTCCATGTATGTCTGGCGAGTTGTTTGTTTTTTTTTAAATTTTGTTTCATTTTTTGCTGTGCTGGGTTGTGGGCTCTTCTCTGGTTGCGGTGAGCGGGGGGCCCTCTCCATCGTGACACACAGGCTTTCTCATTGCAGTGGATTCTCTCACGGAGCACGGGCTCTAGGGCATGCAAGCTCAGCAGTCATGGCTCCCAGGTTCCAGGGCACAGGCTCAGTCCTTCCACAGCAGGTGGGGCCTTCCCAGATCAGGGATTGAACCTGTGACCCTTGTATTGGCAGGCAGATTCTTGACCACTGAGCCACCAGGGAAGCCCTGGAGAGGTTTTGGCAGCTGTGCTGTCCCAGTGGTGTGGACCCCTGGAGTCCCCAGGATGGGCCTTGTGGAGACACACAGCCTGGGAGGGTGATCTGAACCTCAGTGAAGGGAAGAAGGTGGCTCAGTGGACTGCTCTCAGTTTCACTGTTACCAGAATCCGTGGTAGGCTTCCATTTCTAAACACCTCCTCGGTAATGAGGCCAGATGGGCCGTTTTCTGAGGGGCCAAGCTTGCGTCCACTGTGTGGTCTCAGTGGTGCCGTCTTGTGTTACAGGACTCTGTGTGGGGAATGAACCACAGTGCACTCCACTCGGTGTTTCAGGCCAGTCAGGCCAGCAGCCAGCAATCCAGCTTTGAAGCCGTGCAAAGTGGCAAGAAGAAGAAAAAGCAGAAGATGGTCCGAGCAGACCCTAGCCTATTAGGTGAGCACAGGCCTCAAGTCTTAGCTGGGTGTTGGGGGTGAAGTATACGCGAGGCCCATGTGGAGGCTTTTTCATGAAGGAAAATTTTTCTTACGAAAAATAAGTTGTTTTAGCCAGTTCAAAATAAATAGTATTTGCTGGGAATCTCTTCAAGAGCTATGCCTCATCTTTTATAGGTAACAAGAAAAAGAATATATTGTGTGGTGCCTTAAATTTAAAAGACTGTTCATATCTAACATGAATTTTCCTAAAACCCTTTCAGTTTAGTTAGGAAATAATGCTGATGGAGAACAGTAAATGTTTAAAATGTAAAGTGCTGATTTGTGTGGAAGCAGACCATAATCGAATCAGATACTCAAAAAAGAACAGGTGTTTGTTGATACTCACTGTAGAGTAGTCTCAGAATCACCCTGCCTCAGGAGGCGATGTCCCAGCGGTAACAGCAGTGAACCGAGGCCCAGAGGACCGAGCGCTGCCCGGAGCCGCTCAGCAGCCAGCAGCGCAGCTGGGCTCTCACAGCAGGCCTCTCTCCCCACTCTGCTGTGTCGCCATAGCTGTTCTTTTCCCCCATGACGGTCCTTACCCAATGTTAGGGACCAGTGTCGTCACACAAGTCAGCTCTGAGGAGAACGGGACACCTGAATTGAGGCTTTGAAAAAGCAGGAAGGATAAGGTATGGTGTTTTTGGAATAACAGCATAGGCAAAGCTGATGGGCTACCTTTGTTTCTTAAACTGGCCTAACAGCCTCACCGACAAGGATGAAATTAAAATTATTCTCTGTTCATGAATATATTCATGAGCTGTTATAAAACTGTGTTGTCTGGAATAGAATGGTTGTATTGGTAAAGATGGCAGGTTGGGAAGTCAGGGCAACCCATTGGAGGGTGCAGTATAGACCAGGTGAAAGATACTGGTGGCCTAGGGTAGGGCTTTGGCGGTGGAGATGGAGAGGAGTTAGATGGATTTCAGAAAGTTAGGGATAGTAGGCTTGGGCAAGGAGAAAGGAAAGGTTTAGGCAGCAGGATGGAAAGAGTTGCCCTTTTGATAAAATGACGAGCACTGGAAAGTGGAGCAGGCTTTGGGGAAAGGACATGATGTTTCGGTGTTGGTGGACTGAGTGTTAAGTGATGGGGAGGCATCATACGGAGGTGAAAGAGCTGACAGTACAACGAGAGGTAGACTGCTCTGCCCTTGCTGGGATCCATACTTCAGAGGTTTCCTGCCCTGGAGAAATCAACATTCCAGTAACAAACCTAGCTTTGAGCATCGCCCCTTGGAACTGCTCTCTGCAGGCGGGCTTTGGAAACCTAGAGGTCTGGCGCAGTTTTGTTTTCTTCTGCCTGTCTTGGAAGGCTATGTTAAGGATGGATGGGTCAGTCCAAAATTTTGTCCAGTTTTGACAGAAATAGATGAATGTAGATTTTAGAATGTTTTTCAGTTCTGGTTGTGAGTTCTAGCTAAAAGTCTCCCACTATTTAGCTGTGGTACTTGGCTAGGGCAGTAGGGGTAGGTTCCTCTGAAAATGAGGTGTAAATGTTTTTGGACTAAATATTTGATCTGACCCCATTGTTTATTATAGATGTAAGAAAGAAAGGGACTTAAAATCCCCCTTTAGGGGAATGAGAGGGAGGTCATTCTAGGACTAGAGTTTTAAGGAGTATATATCTTGAAAGGGAAAGAGAAAATATAAATATAAGGGAAGTAAAGCTATTCAGAAAATACTGAAGAAACTCACTTGGGTGAGCTCTTGCTTATGTACCATTTAATGAGAATTTTTGCTCAAGTAAACCTTCTTCTGGAAATTCCTCTGGTAATTTNTTCATGAATATATTCATGAGCTGTTATAAAACTGTGTTGTCTGGAATAGAATGGTTGTATTGGCAAAGATGGCAGGTTGGGAAGTCAGGGCAACCCATTGGAGGGTGCAGTATAGACCAGGTGAAAGATACTGGTGGCCTAGGGTAGGGCTTTGGCGGTGGAGATGGAGAGGAGTTAGATGGATTTCAGAAAGTTAGGGATAGTAGGCTTGGGCAAGGAGAAAGGAAAGGTTTAGGCAGCAGGATGGAAAGAGTTGCCCTTTTGATAAAATGACGAGCACTGGAAAGAGGAGCAGGCTTTGGGGAAAGGACATGATGTTTCGGTGTTGGTGGACTGAGTGTTAAGTGATGGGGAGGCATCATACGGAGGTGAAAGAGCTGACAGTACAACGAGAGGTAGACTGCTCTGCCCTTGCTGGGATCCATACTTCAGAGGTTTCCTGCCCTGGAGAAATCAACATTCCAGTAACAAACCTAGCTTTGAGCATCGCCCCTTGGAACTGCTCTCTGCAGGCGGGCTTTGGAAACCTAGAGGTCTGGCGCAGTTTTGTTTTCTTCTGCCTGTCTTGGAAGGCTATGTTAAGGATGGATGGGTCAGTCCAAAATTTTGTCCAGTTTTGACAGAAATAGATGAATGTAGATTTTAGAATGTTTTTCAGTTCTGGTTGTGAGTTCTAGCTAAAAGTCTCCCACTATTTAGCTGTGGTACTTGGCTAGGGCAGTAGGGGTAGGTTCCTCTGAAAATGAGGTGTAAATGTTTTTGGACTAAATATTTGATCTGACCCCATTGTTTATTATAGATGTAAGAAAGAAAGGGACTTAAAATCCCCCTTTAGGGGAATGAGAGGGAGGTCATTCTAGGACTAGAGTTTTAAGGAGTATATATCTTGAAAGGGAAAGAGAAAATATAAATATAAGGGAAGTAAAGCTATTCAGAAAATACTGAAGAAACTCACTTGGGTGAGCTCTTGCTTATGTACCATTTAATGAGAATTTTTGCTCAAGTAAACCTTCTTCTGGAAATTCCTCTGGTAATTTGTGCCCCATACCTACTAACCATTTATTATTGTTTCTAATTGATATATGCCTAATGGACTTGCAGATTAAGAAAAATTAACAAATATATATCAGTCACAAGTTACCCATGAACGTAATAGGAAAACAAATTCAAATTTGACCCCATTGTATCCATTGAGAAAGTGGTCACTGATCAAAATAGCGTTTTGCTTCTAAAACAAACCTTCAGAACAAGCCCGGCCTCCTTTTAATGCTCACGTCCTCCACTGTGCTTGTGTTCTCCTCTAGTTTTTCAAGCTGGCAAGTGCCATTGTGAGCCAGCACCCTGTGTGCTTAGAGATGAGAAATATACACACAAAGTACCATTGTTCACCAGTCACAGTTTTCTTACAGAAACAGTCCCCCAGACCTTAAAGTCATGTGAGTGAGAGTCTGTTGTTCTAAACCTAAGAGTGTGGTGGTTAGAGCTGGGCATACTGGGCCTCAGTCCCTCTTTGTATTGCTTGGGGTCTCATGACACCCCAGAGCATCCTCCTTCTGTCAGGTGGGGAGGAGCGCCCTCCTCACTGGTTTTTTGACAGGTAAATGAGACCACATCTGCTAAAGCCAGTCCAGTAATCATTCTGTTATAGCAATGAGTACTTAACCGTTTTTTGGCCCCAGGTTTCCTTCCCCAGTCCTGTCTCTGTAGGACTGGGAAAACACAAATAGTTTGTGTTTTTTTGCATTCCCGGTTTTATTGCATGTAGCTCATTTTGTTTTTATCACATTTCATTTGTTCTCGAGATACATGTGAAGTCAAAGAAAAACCTGCTTTAGAGCCAGGTAATAGTTCATTTCATAGACTCTTTGTTCTTTAGGGTTTACGTTTACCTAAATAACTGTTATTTTTAAGTATGAACACACTAAGCCTTTCATTATTTTGGAGGGGAAAAAGTCCTACAGGTTATGGGAACACAGTTAAGGGGTAGAACTCAGGTTGGGGTTTGGAATCCTAACCTCTTCCAATAGGAGGCCTTGGAAACAGCTTGTACCACAGCTTCCTTGATTAAAAAATAGGGATGTTTATGTTTTCAAATCAGGATATTTTGGAGTCAGTATAATATAATTATTTTTATTATGTAAGACATTTTTGTGTATTATTGGTACATTTAAAGTGTGTATTTGTTTGAAAACTTGAATGTTAAAGGGCAAAAAGGAGGGGGGAAAGCTCAAAGTAATATTAACAGAGCTGCTTTTAGACTGGAGAGCTTCGCCTGTTTACTTTTTGATACTCAAACAGCAACTGAGGCAGTTTGGGGTTTCATTTAGGGTGGTTGAACTGAAAGCATTTTGAGACTCACTCATTCCAGAGAGGCCCTGTTAATAGTAACTTTCATCAGTCTCTTATTATGTGACGTTTATTGAAAACTTACAAATGACTGATGGCATTAGGTTTTCAGACCTCAGTAGTGTTTGTAAGCTCGGCTGTGCTAGTGTTGCCTTTTCTAAACCAGATAGCATTTTGGTTAATCAGTATTGCTCAGTGAGATCCTTGCCTTTGGTGGTCTGCTTACAGTAGGTTGAGCTGAATAAGGAAGTTTTTTCATTTCTGTGCTGTCTTCTGTGTGATAGGAAGAACAGCTGAGAGCTCTCAGGAGCTTGTAACCTGCCTTCCCTGGAGCCTCCTACCCCCGGAGCAGAACCTCTCAACCAGAACTTTGGCNCCTGCTTTAGAGCCAGGTAATAGTTCATTTCATAGACTCTTTGTTCTTTAGGGTTTACGTTTACCTAAATAACTGTTATTTTTAAGTATGAACACACTAAGCCTTTCATTATTTTGGAGGGGAAAAAGTCCTACAGGTTATGGGAACACAGTTAAGGGGTAGAACTCAGGTTGGGGTTTGGAATCCTAACCTCTTCCAATAGGAGGCCTTGGAAACAGCTTGTACCACAGCTTCCTTGATTAAAAAATAGGGATGTTTATGTTTTCAAATCAGGATATTTTGGAGTCAGTATAATATAATTATTTTTATTATGTAAGACATTTTTGTGTATTATTGGTACATTTAAAGTGTGTATTTGTTTGGAAACTTGAATGTTAAAGGGCAAAAAGGAGGGGGGAAAGCTCAAAGTAATATTAACAGAGCTGCTTTTAGACTGGAGAGCTTCGCCTGTTTACTTTTTGATACTCAAACAGCAACTGAGGCAGTTTGGGGTTTCATTTAGGGTGGTTGAACTGAAAGCATTTTGAGACTCACTCATTCCAGAGAGGCCCTGTTAATAGTAACTTTCATCAGTCTCTTATTATGTGACGTTTATTGAAAACTTACACATGACTGATGGCATTAGGTTTTCAGACCTCAGTAGTGTTTGTAAGCTCGGCTGTGCTAGTGTTGCCTTTTCTAAACCAGATAGCATTTTGGTTAATCAGTATTGCTCAGTGAGATCCTTGCCTTTGGTGGTCTGCTTACAGTAGGTTGAGCTGAATAAGGAAGTTTTTTCATTTCTGTGCTGTCTTCTGTGTGATAGGAAGAACAGCTGAGAGCTCTCAGGAGCTTGTAACCTGCCTTCCCTGGAGCCTCCTACCCCAGAGCAGAACCTCTCAACCAGAACTTTGGCAGTGTTTTGGACTAAAAGTGTTCCCAATTAGTGAATGGGGCTGAAGTAGTGATGATTCCCACTCAGACGTCACAGTCATTTGGTCTGGTGGTTGTAAAGTACTTAGTATGTTATTCTTGTCCTGCCTCTGCCCCGTTCTTCTAAGGTAGCTACACCTTCTGAATGAGCTTCTCCCCCTGGCCAGCCTGGCCTGGCTTTGACACACACACAGGCACACACACCCCAGGCCTGGATTCAGGGCTCCCTAGGGCAGTGGTTTGCAGTTCTTTTTAAGCAGTGATGCTGGTGTGTGTTTCTTCCCTAATTAAATTATATCAGAACCTTAAGAAATAAAACATATAAAAATAGAATCTCTCATTGGAAGGGCAAGAAAACCGCTGCATTGACCATTATCCTTTCTTCTTCCTCCTTTTAGTATCCCTGTTGGTATACTCAAAAACGGGAGACTGAAGTTCCTGCCCCCTGCCTGAGTTTGAGCCACAGGGTTTTCTGGGTGTGGTTGGTCACTCATTGCAGATTTTTCCCTGCAGGGTTTTCAGTCAACGCTTCCTCGGAGCGACTCAATATGGGTGAGATCGAAACTCTGGATGACTACTGAGCGCCTGCCAGACCAGACTGGCCTTCCCTCTCCTCTCTGCCGACCATGGATTCTCCAGCTCTGGACACAACACTTACTCACCATATACTCTCTGTCACTGCAACAAATCACAGAACCGATCATCTCAGGCTTTTTCTTCTAGCCCTTTGTGTCCGAGATTCTTTAAACCATTTTTGTTGGTGCGCATCTCAGACTGTTAGATGAGTGGACCGGACGCTGTGTCTCGGGGGTGGCAGTGGGGATTCCTCCGCAACAAGGCTGATTTTGGGCAGCACGTGTTTACTGTGCCGTGATTTCACCTCCTGTCTCCCAGAGAGTGTGTTGGGATCTGCCAATAGCAATTTACTTTCTCTTGTCGTTTTTTTCCTTCTGTTTGATTTTTCTTTTTCTTCTTTTTCCCCGCCCCACCCCCCAAACGGGCAAGGGGTCTGACTGGTGCAATCATGAAGAGAGTTAATGGTAAGACATTGGCCAGCAACAAAACGCCCATGGACTGTGACTTGAGCGTCCGACAGAGACAGTCAGAGCTCTTCCAGTCTGCAAGTGGCATTGCCGCAGCTAACTTCGGGATTGCATCCAAGAGGCCCTGAGTGGGGTGGTGTTTAGATTGATTGGTTTGATGTTGCACACCCCTCTCCCTCATTCTTTCTGAGGATCCTTTCAGAGAAAGGATTCTTGGTTTTTCTTCATTAGATAGTGACTTCCAAGCAAGCTGACTTCTCTCCTGGCATACTCCAACCTGATCGGACAAAGGAAGCCCTATGGCCTGGGAGAGGAACTTATTTTTAATTTTTCTTTCTTACAAAAACGGATTTTTTCCCATAAATATTTTTACTTCAGAGGACTAGGACCAGTTTGTTTTGGGCCTTTCTGCTGAAAATTTGTCTCGTTTTAAGAGGCAGTTAGGATCTTTACCATATGTATGAATTTGTATAATTTCATTTTGGATAGGGATAAACTGCTTCTGATAAAAGCCCGGAATTTCATCTGGTTCCTCAGAGCATTGCGTGTGTGTCTTGCTGTGGCCCCGAAAGGTTTTGTCTAAAGATTCTGGAATGGCAAGTTGCTGGCTTGCCTTTTCTGAAAAGAGAGCATGCAAAACCTGACCATCTTTTAAGACCTTCATCCGTGGAAACCACTAAACAAGAGAGTCCCGTGGGATGGAGGGGACGGGAGACAGAAGCCTGTTCTGGCTTCGATCGTGGCCTCCTAATACCCCTTCACTGCAAATATAAATGTATCCAAGCCCTATTTATAAGCAAATACTCCTCCTGCCTCCGCCAACCCCCCACAGAACATCACCTGAAATTGCCAATCACACTTTGGTCTGCAGCCACCGGACCATCCGTCCCCGCGCAAGAAGTGCTGTGGTTTGGGCGGCTCCTGGTCGAGCGCCTTCCCTTTCTGACATCGTGGCCCGAGGAGGGCTGGAGTTGCTCTGAGAGCAGTTTGGTTTGGGATGATTCTATTTGGTTTCTGTTTTTATTCTTTTGGATCAGCATTCTCCCTATCCCTTTTGGCCGCCCTCCCTCCTAAACATGTACAATAATTATACAGAGACTGCTACAAACTTGTATATAGTTTTTGGATCAAACAGCATGAGGAGATGGGGAACCATTAAAAACTGGGGCTCCTGCTCTCCTTTGCTTTGTAAATTCACAATTGGGGGTGGGGAAGAGGGACAGTTAAGATGTTTACAGAACTTTAAGCTCCCTCGGAACTTTTGCCAGTGTGGAGGAAAATAAAAGACCGTAAATGAAGCCTGGTGGTGTTCTGTCTGGGTACATCTCTTGTACTCACGCTTGTCGAGGTGAGTTTTGCACTAAGCCATGTCCTTGACACCATGGAAAAGCTGCAGACACATGAGTGCCCTGGATGTGGAGGCAGCCACGGCTCTCTCTGGCAGTCTCGGAGATGCCGGCTGGTTCTTTAGTTGAAGAGTATAGAGGTCAAGGTAAACGGGGTAAGTTGATGGAGTGTCCATCCTCCTTGGCCTCTCTCTACTGACCTGTGGCTCCTTCCCTCACCACACACACACACACACACACACACCAGCCCCTGAAGATCCCCTCCAGAACCTGCCCACACGTTCCAGACGAGACTTAGCTCTGCTTGTTTGGGGGAAAAGTTAAAAACGCATTAGGGAGAAGGTCGGGAGATTTGGGGGAGGCAAAGTCATTTTAGTCGTGGAACATTACACTTGCTTAACCAGCAGCACTGCTTCTGCCTGAGGAGTTTCCCACATCTTGGAAAGAAACCACTCTTTCCTAAGAATGTTTGTTTCTGTCGCAATTCTACCAGTTTTTCATAGTCTCATTTACTCTTTAACTTGCAACAACCATGTTCTTATCTCTTTCTGTGAATGTGAAGTGAAGTGCAAGTCGCTCAGTCGTGTCCGAGTCTTTGAGACCCCCATGGACTGTACAGTCCATGGAGTTCTCCAGGCGAAAATACTGGAGTGGGTAGCGTTTCCCATCTCCAGGGGATCTTGACCCAGGGAGTGAACCCAGGTCTTCCAAATTGCAGGCAGGTTCTTTACCAGCTTCCCTGGTAGCTCAGAGGTTAAAGCGTCTGCTCGCAATGCAGGAGACCCAGGTTTGATCCCTGGGTTGGGAAGATTTTCCTGGAGAAGGAAATGGCAACCCACTCCAGTATTCTTGCCTGGAGAATCCCATGGACAGAGGAGCCTGGTGGGCTACAGTCCACGGGGTCGCAAAGAGTCAGACACGACTGAGTGACTTCACTTCTTCTTTACCAGCTGAGCCACAAGGGAAGCCCAAGAATACTGGAGTGGGTAGCCTATCCCTTCTCCAGCAGATCTTCCAGACCCAGGAATCAAACCAGGATCTCCTGCATTGCAAGTGGATTCTTTAGCAACAATTACCAGGGTAGCCCCTTTCTGTGAATATACTGGCAAATTATCTAAGCTCTTCTTGAGTTTTAAAGTATTTGTTTTGTACACTGTTTGCTTCCAGTTGTCATAAGTCAGGATTTCAGAAACATACCCAGACAGGATTATTTGATTATGGACACTTTCCCCAAGGGCATTGGTGTCCTGGTTACTGTTGCTACATAATGCCCCCAAATTGGCTGACAACAACCCTTTGATTTTATTGGTAATTTTGTGAGTCAGCACCTCGTAGGAAGGGCTCACCTGGACAGTTCTTCCATGCTTCTCCTCTGGTCTTGTTCACATGTCAGCAGGGGCTGCGACCTTGAGAAGTTTCTGTTGCGTTGGCCAACACAGTGGCTCCCTCTTGTGAATGGCGAGTGGTTGGTGCTTGCAGTTGTTGGCTGGGCACTCTGCTGGGTTGATGGCTGGAGGAGCTGTCCGTTCTTCTCCAGTATGGGTGGTGGCTGCAGGTAGATGGGCTGCTTTTTCAGCCGCTGACTCCCACCCCGGGGCAGAGGCTGCCTCATCTCATCTAACTTTCTCTGATACTTCATTCTGTCAAGGTAGTCGTAAGCCATTCAGATTCAGGGGTTTTGGGGACTGGAGGGGGTGGTCAGGTCATTCTAGATGAGCAGGCGAATGGGAGTTAGCTTCACGAGGTGAGGTTCTGTGTATATACCAAGGAGCTTGAACTCTTCATTGGCTCTGAGTTGAAGGCTCTTTTCTTAATTTCAAGATAATGGTCAGTTCAGTCGCCCGGTAGTGCCCGACCCTTTGCAACCCCATGGACTGCAGCATGCCAGGTTTTCCTGTCCATCACCAACTCCTGGAGCTTGCTCAAACTCATGTCTGTCTAGTCGGTGATGCCATCCAATCATCTCATCCTCCGTCGTCCCCTTCTGCCTTCAGTCTTTCCCAGCATCAGGGTCTTTTCAAATGACTCAGCTCTCTGTGTCAGGTGGCCAAAGTATTGCAGTTTCAGCTTCAACATCAGTCCTTCCAATGAACACCCAGGACTGATCTTTAGGATGGATTGGTTGGATCCCCTTGCAGTCCAAGGGACTCTCAAGAGTCTTCTCCAACACCACAGTTCAAAAGCATCAATTCTTCAGTGTTCAGCTTTCTTTATGGTCCAACTCAAATCCATACATGACCACTGAAAAAGCCATAGCCTTGACTAGACGGACCTTTGTTAGCAAAGTAATGTCTGCTTTTTAATATGCTGTCTAGGCTGGTCATAGCTTTTCTTCCAAGGAGCAAGCGTCTTTTGATTTCACGGCTGCACTCACCATCGCAGTGATTTTGGAGCCCAAGAAAATAGTCTCTCAATGTTTCAACTGTTTTCCACATCTATTTGCCATGAAGTGATGGGACCAGATGCCATGATCTTCATTTTTTGAACGTTGAATTTTTAGCCAGCTTTTTCACTTTCCTCTTTCACCTTCATAAAGAGAGGCTCTTTAGTTCTTTGCTTTCTGTCATAAGGGTGGTGTCATCTGCATATCTGAGGTTATTGATATTTCTCCCAGCAATCTTGATTCCAGCTTATGCTTCATCCAGCCTGGCATTTTGTATGATGTACTCTGCATATAAATTAAACAGTGACAATATACAGCCTTTCCCAATTTGGACCAGTCTACTGTTCCATGTCTGGTTCTTTTGCTTCTTGACCTGCATACATATTTCTCAGGAGACAAGTCAGGTGGTCTGGTATTCCTGTCTCTTTAAGAATTTCCCACGGTTGTGATCCACACAGTCAAAGGCTTTGATGTAGTCAGTAAGGCAGAAATAGATGTTTTTCTGGAACTCTTGCTTTTTTGATGATCCAGTTAATGTTGGCAATTTGATCTCTGGTTCCTCTGCCTTTTCTAAAACCAGCTTGAACATCTGCAAGTTCTTGGTTCATGCACTGTTGAAGCCTGGTTTGGAGAATTTTGCTAGCGTGTGAAATGAGTGCACTTGTGCAGTAAGTAGTTTGAGCATTCTTTGGCATTGCCTTTCTTAGGGATTGGAATGAAAACTGACATTTTCTGGTCTTGTGACCACTGCTGAGTTTTCCAATTTTTCTGGCATATTGAGTGCAGCACTTTCACAGCATCATCTTTTAGAATTTGAAATAGGTCAGCTAGAATTCCATCACCTCCACTAGGTTTGTTTGTAGTGATGCTTCCTAGGGCCCACTTCACACTCTAGGATGTCTGGCTCTAGGTAAGTGGTCACACTATTTTGGTCATTTGAGTCATGAAGGTCTTTTTTGTTCTTTTGTGTATTCTTGCCACCTCTTAATACCTTCTGCTTCTGTTAGGTCCATACCATTTCTATCTTTTATTGTGCCCATCTTTGTATGAAATGTTCCCTTGGTATCTCTGATTTTCTTGAAGAGATCTCTAGTCTTTCCCATTTTCTTGTTTTCCTGTTTCTTTGCACTGATCACTGAGGAGGGGCTTCCCTGATCGCTCGGTTGGTAAAGCATCTACATGCAATGCAGGAGACCCCAGTTCGATTCCTGGGTTGGGAAGATCCCCTGGAGAAGGGAAAGGCTATCCACTCCAGTGTTCTGGCCTAGAGAATTCCATGGACTGTATAGTCCAAGGGGTTGCAGAGAGTCAGACACGACTGAGTGAGAGACACTGAGGAGAGCTTTCTGATTTCTCCTTGCTGTTCTTTGGAACTCTTCCTTCAGATGGGTATATCTTTCCTTTCTCCTCTGCCTTTAGCTTCCCTTCTATTCTCAGCAATTTGTAAATCCTCCTCAGACAACCATTTTGATTTTGCATTTCTTTTTCTTGGGAACGGGCTCCTGTACAATGTCACAAACCTCTGTTCATGGTTCTTCAGGCACTCTGTCAGATCTAATCCCTTGAATCTGTTTTCACTTGCACTGTATAACCGTAAGGGATTTGATTTTTAGGTCATACCTGAATGGTCTAGTGGTTTTCCCCACTTCAATTTAAGTCTGAATTTTGCAGTAAGGAGTTCATAATCTGAGCCACAGTCAGCTCCTGGTCTTGCTGACTGTATAGAGCTGCTCCATCTTCTACTGCAAAGAATATAATCAGGTTTCGGTATTGACCCATCTGGTGATGTCCATGTGTAGAGTCTTCTCTTGTGTTGTTGTAAGAGGGTGTTTGCTACAACCAGTGCATTCTCCTGGGAAAACTTGTTAACCTTTGCTCTGCTTTATTTTGTTCTCTAAGGCCAAACTTGCCTGTTACCCCAGGTATCTCTTGACTTCCTACTTTTGCATTCCAGTCCCATATGATGAAAAGGACATTTTTTTTTTCTGTTAGTTCTAGAAGATCTTGAGGTCATCATCAGTTCAGTCGCTCAATTGTGTCTGACTCTGCGACCCTATGAATCGCAGCACGCCAGGCCTTCCTGTCCATCACCAACTCCCAGAGTTCACCCACACTCATGTGCATCAAGTTGGTGATGACATCCAGCCATCTCATCCTGTCGGCCCCTTCTCCTCCTGCCCCCAATCCCTCCCAGCATCAGGGTCTTTTCCAATGAATCAACTCTTCACATGAGGTGGCCAAAGTATTGGAGTTTCAGCCTCAGCATCAGTCCTTCCAGTGAAGACCCAGGACTGGTCTCCTTTAGGATGGACTGGTTAGATCTCCTTGCAGTCCAAGGGACTCTCAAGAGTCTTCTCCAACACCACAGTTCAAAAGCATCAATTCTTCAACGCTCAGCTTTCGTTACAGTCCAACTCTCACATCCATACATGACCACTGGAAAAACCATAGCCTTGACTAGACGAACCTTTGTTGGCAAAGTAATATCTCTGCTTTTGAATGTGCTATCTAGGTTGGTCATAACTTTTTTTCCAAGGAGTAAGTGTCTTTTAATTTCATGGCTGCAGTCACCATCTGCAGTGATTTTGGAGCCCCCCAAAATAAAGTCTGACACCGTTTCCACTGTTTCCCCATCTATTTCCCATGAAGTGATGGGACCGGATGCCATGATCTTCCTTTTCTGAATGTTGAGCTTTAAGCCAACTTTTTCGCTCTCTTTCACTTTCATCAAGTGCCATTAGTTCCTCTTTCTGCCATAAGGGTGAGGTCATCATTGAACCACTCAATTTCAGCTTCTTTGGCATTAGTGGTTTGGGCATAGACTTGGATTACTGTGATACCGAATGGTTTGCCTAAAGGTTTTATTTAACTTTTTATTTTATATTGGAATGTATGCTGTTACCAATGTTGTGTTAATTTCAGTGGACAGCAACGGAACTCAGCCTTTTGTATGCATGTATCCATTCTCCCTCATCCAGGCTAACTTTAGGCTTTGTTTTAAACAATTATTTCTCGTGTGTGTGTGTGTGTGTGTGTGTGTGTGTGTGTGT
>SJYW01022695.1:84697-95042 GCA_006410735.1 Raphicerus campestris | reverse complement strand
CCTTGCAGTCCAAGGGACTCTCAAGAGTCTTCTCCAACACCACAGTTCAAAAGCATCAATTCTTCAGTGTTCAGCTTTCTTTATGGTCCAACTCAAATCCATACATGACCACTGAAAAAGCCATAGCCTTGACTAGACGGACCTTTGTTAGCAAAGTAATGTCTGCTTTTTAATATGCTGTCTAGGCTGGTCATAGCTTTTCTTCCAAGGAGCAAGCGTCTTTTGATTTCACGGCTGCACTCACCATCGCAGTGATTTTGGAGCCCAAGAAAATAGTCTCTCAATGTTTCAACTGTTTTCCACATCTATTTGCCATGAAGTGATGGGACCAGATGCCATGATCTTCATTTTTTGAACATTGAATTTTTAGCCAGCTTTTTCACTTTCCTCTTTCACCTTCATAAAGAGAGGCTCTTTAGTTCTTTGCTTTCTGTCATAAGGGTGGTGTCATCTGCATATCTGAGGTTATTGATATTTCTCCCAGCAATCTTGATTCCAGCTTATGCTTCATCCAGCCTGGCATTTTGTATGATGTACTCTGCATATAAATTAAACAGTGACAATATACAGCCTTTCCCAATTTGGACCAGTCTACTGTTCCATGTCTGGTTCTTTTGCTTCTTGACCTGCATACATATTTCTCAGGAGACAAGTCAGGTGGTCTGGTATTCCTGTCTCTTTAAGAATTTCCCACGGTTGTGATCCACACAGTCAAAGGCTTTGATGTAGTCAGTAAGGCAGAAATAGATGTTTTTCTGGAACTCTTGCTTTTTTGATGATCCAGTTAATGTTGGCAATTTGATCTCTGGTTCCTCTGCCTTTTCTAAAACCAGCTTGAACATCTGCAAGTTCTTGGTTCATGCACTGTTGAAGCCTGGTTTGGAGAATTTTGCTAGCGTGTGAAATGAGTGCACTTGTGCAGTAAGTAGTTTGAGCATTCTTTGGCATTGCCTTTCTTAGGGATTGGAATGAAAACTGACATTTTCTGGTCTTGTGACCACTGCTGAGTTTTCCAATTTTTCTGGCATATTGAGTGCAGCACTTTCACAGCATCATCTTTTAGAATTTGAAATAGGTCAGCTAGAATTCCATCACCTCCACTAGGTTTGTTTGTAGTGATGCTTCCTAGGGCCCACTTCACACTCTAGGATGTCTGGCTCTAGGTAAGTGGTCACACTATTTTGGTCATTTGAGTCATGAAGGTCTTTTTTGTTCTTTTGTGTATTCTTGCCACCTCTTAATACCTTCTGCTTCTGTTAGGTCCATACCATTTCTATCTTTTATTGTGCCCATCTTTGTATGAAATGTTCCCTTGGTATCTCTGATTTTCTTGAAGAGATCTCTAGTCTTTCCCATTTTCTTGTTTTCCTGTTTCTTTGCACTGATCACTGAGGAGGGGCTTCCCTGATCGCTCGGTTGGTAAAGCATCTACATGCAATGCAGGAGACCCCAGTTCGATTCCTGGGTTGGGAAGATCCCCTGGAGAAGGGAAAGGCTATCCACTCCAGTGTTCTGGCCTAGAGAATTCCATGGACTGTATAGTCCAAGGGGTTGCAGAGAGTCAGACACGACTGAGTGAGAGACACTGAGGAGAGCTTTCTGATTTCTCCTTGCTGTTCTTTGGAACTCTTCCTTCAGATGGGTATATCTTTCCTTTCTCCTCTGCCTTTAGCTTCCCTTCTATTCTCAGCAATTTGTAAATCCTCCTCAGACAACCATTTTGATTTTGCATTTCTTTTTCTTGGGAACGGGCTCCTGTACAATGTCACAAACCTCTGTTCATGGTTCTTCAGGCACTCTGTCAGATCTAATCCCTTGAATCTGTTTTCACTTGCACTGTATAACCGTAAGGGATTTGATTTTTAGGTCATACCTGAATGGTCTAGTGGTTTTCCCCACTTCAATTTAAGTCTGAATTTTGCAGTAAGGAGTTCATAATCTGAGCCACAGTCAGCTCCTGGTCTTGCTGACTGTATAGAGCTGCTCCATCTTCTACTGCAAAGAATATAATCAGGTTTCGGTATTGACCCATCTGGTGATGTCCATGTGTAGAGTCTTCTCTTGTGTTGTTGTAAGAGGGTGTTTGCTACAACCAGTGCATTCTCCTGGGAAAACTTGTTAACCTTTGCTCTGCTTTATTTTGTTCTCTAAGGCCAAACTTGCCTGTTACCCCAGGTATCTCTTGACTTCCTACTTTTGCATTCCAGTCCCATATGATGAAAAGGACATTTTTTTTTTCTGTTAGTTCTAGAAGATCTTGAGGTCATCATCAGTTCAGTCGCTCAATTGTGTCTGACTCTGCGACCCTATGAATCGCAGCACGCCAGGCCTTCCTGTCCATCACCAACTCCCAGAGTTCACCCACACTCATGTGCATCAAGTTGGTGATGACATCCAGCCATCTCATCCTGTCGGCCCCTTCTCCTCCTGCCCCCAATCCCTCCCAGCATCAGGGTCTTTTCCAATGAATCAACTCTTCACATGAGGTGGCCAAAGTATTGGAGTTTCAGCCTCAGCATCAGTCCTTCCAGTGAAGACCCAGGACTGGTCTCCTTTAGGATGGACTGGTTAGATCTCCTTGCAGTCCAAGGGACTCTCAAGAGTCTTCTCCAACACCACAGTTCAAAAGCATCAATTCTTCAACGCTCAGCTTTCGTTACAGTCCAACTCTCACATCCATACATGACCACTGGAAAAACCATAGCCTTGACTAGACGAACCTTTGTTGGCAAAGTAATATCTCTGCTTTTGAATGTGCTATCTAGGTTGGTCATAACTTTTTTTCCAAGGAGTAAGTGTCTTTTAATTTCATGGCTGCAGTCACCATCTGCAGTGATTTTGGAGCCCCCCAAAATAAAGTCTGACACCGTTTCCACTGTTTCCCCATCTATTTCCCATGAAGTGATGGGACCGGATGCCATGATCTTCCTTTTCTGAATGTTGAGCTTTAAGCCAACTTTTTCGCTCTCCTCTTTCACTTTCATCAAGTGCCATTAGTTCCTCTTTCTGCCATAAGGGTGAGGTCATCATTGAACCACTCAATTTCAGCTTCTTTGGCATTAGTGGTTTGGGCATAGACTTGGATTACTGTGATACCGAATGGTTTGCCTAAAGGTTTTATTTAACTTTTTATTTTATATTGGAATGTATGCTGTTACCAATGTTGTGTTAATTTCAGTGGACAGCAACGGAACTCAGCCTTTTGTATGCATGTATCCATTCTCCCTCATCCAGGCTAACTTTAGGCTTTGTTTTAAACAATTATTTCTCGTGTGTGTGTGTGTGTGTGTGTGTGTGTGTGTGTGTTAGTTGCTCAGTTGTGTCTGACTCTTTGTGAGCTCCTAGACTGTAGCCCATCAGGCTCCTCTATCCTTGATGGATTCTCTAGGCAGGAATACTGGAGTGAGTTGCCATTCCTTTCTCCAGGGAATCTTGCCAACCCAGGGATTGAACACCAGCCGCTTACATTGCAGGCAGAATCTTACCATCTGAGCCACCAGGGAAGCCCATTTCTCTTTTAGGGGACCTATATATACAACACGTGTACATGTATACACACACATGTATAGTGTGTGTGCCATTTTATACACAGTCTTAACATTGACCCGTTGAAGAATTTGAAACGTATTTTTTACAAAACACCCGCTCTGCATTATATATTAAACAGTCTGTATGGTCCTGCTGTGAGATGAAGCTGGTTCTCTTCTGTGCTTCTTGTGAGGTGAGCTGAGCTTCATTAAAAGAGCAATAGGCATGCACATTCTTAATCAAGTAGGTGCAGCTGAGAGCACCTTCCAAATGGAAGTTGTCCTCAGAATGGATGGGTTTTTTTGGGAACGAAAAGAACCATTCAGCTCCATTCAGCTCTAGAGTGTGACCCTGACCCCGCTTCAGTGCAGGCAGTTTCCAGATGAAGGAGCCACAGTGCTTGCTGGGAGCGTGGAGAGCCTGGGAACCTTGAGGCAGCCAGGCGGATGGTGTTCGTTTTGCAGGTGTCGAATGCCCTGAGTGTGATGGACCCACACAGCTTTTGGTGGTATTGGTTCTGGACAGGGAACCTGGAGCCTCTGTGAGAATAGTTTCCCTCCAAGGATTCATTGGTGGCAATGTCTTGCAGCTAAAATAACAATGTTATGGGTTCAGTGTGTGGGAGACAGCGCACAGATGTTGGGAAGCGAGAGAAGCGGGCTCTTCCCTAACTGCAGCCTAACAGCTGCCCTCGCTTCCTGTTTCATTGGTGGCAAAGTGACGTCCTGGGGATGGGACACCACAGTTCTAATACTTAGTCCAGCTGGTCTTAAGCAGAGACCTCATTTCTTAAAGATTGTTTACCTGTCCCTCTAAATCTACCGAGTGCGAGTTAGTTTACCTTGATAGGAGATACGTTTTTCCTTTGAAGGGGCTCCTTTAACATGAAAATTAGCCCTAAAGGTCAGTAGGTCACCATTAGGTTTGGGCCTATTGAAAAGACCCTGATGCTAAGAAAGACTGAGGGCAGGAGAAGAAGGGGAGACAGAGGATGAGATGGTTGGATGGCATCATCAACACAATGGACATGAGTTTGAACAAACTCCAAGAGACGGTGAAGGACAGAGAAGCCTGGAGTGCTGCAGTCCATGGGGTCGAAGGGTTGGACACAACTTAGCGGCTGAATAGCAGCCACAGAGTAACAAGGACTTAAACGAGATGATGTCTCGAGTGAGATCTGGAGGGTCCTTCCAAGGCTGCTCTAGCTCAGGGACCCAGGTTCCTTCTGATTCACCATCCTGATTGTGGCTTCCTTTCTCAAGGTCATTTGTGCTCCAAGGTGGCCTCTGGAGCCCCACCCCATCATGCCCGCCTTGCAGGCAGGAGGGAGTGGGTGAGGCAGACGGGTGCAACCCCCTGCCCGGGCATCCCCCTGGAGGCGCTCTTTTGGGAACACTGCCAAGTCTTTGTCAACTGGAATGAAGATGCCTAACTTTTGCCTAAGTTCAGCTTTTTTCTTTTTAATTGAAAAAGATGTACGGAGACTTTGAAGTGGACTCCAGTCTCCGTCTGGGCTGGGAAGCCCCGCAAGCTTGGTGCTGACAGAGCCAGTGTCCACTAAGCGTCATCCTCCTGGCTCACAGGGGCCGTCTTCCTGCTGTGTCCTCACGTGGCAGAGAGAGATCTCATGTCTGTCTCTCTATCCCACCTTTCTATCTCTTAAAAATCATCTTTTTACCCCAACACAAGGATCCCACCTTCATGACCTAATCTAATCACCTCCCCAAAGATCCCACCTCTGAATTCCATCACACTGGGATTAGGGCTTCCAGCATGTAAATCTGAGAAGACACAAACATTGTCCTAACAACTAATGTAACAAACTCCTGCCATTTTACCAATTATTTTTTAATCTCATATTTTCTTTTCCCCTTAGAATATTTTTAAACAAATCCTGGCTATATTGAGTCACTCATAACGTGTTTCAGTGCATATTGTAACATACCTTTAAAAAAGCTCATGCCAATACCACGTTAATGGTATGAGTAATTCTTAATATCTAAACACAGTCCGTATATTATTTTTTTCAGATTATCTCAGAAGTGTCTTTTTATGAAAGTTTGAGTCAAAATCAAAATGAGGTTCATGGATCACATTTGGTTGCTAAGTTTTAAGTCTCTTTTAGTCTAACCAGCTTCCTATCAGAAAAAAATTGAAAAAACAAGATCATTTACCCACAGAACATCCCATAATATGGATCCAGCAAGGAGCATACTTATGGTGTCAATCTGTTAATCTCCCCCACAGTTTCTGTAAACTGGTAGGTCTAGAAACTTAACTAGCTTCAGATTCTCCTCTCCCCCTCAAGAATAGGTAATTGGCATTCATCCTGTGGTATCACAGGCTGCACTGTCTGGTTGTCCCATTTTTAGTTTTGTCAGATTTCATCAGTTAATCCTGTTGCTATGATCCATTATAAAAGTTCTATTAGTCTTTCATGTAGCAGTTTTAACTTTCATTGATGATCATTGCTTAGGTCTATTATTTCATCAGTTGTCGAAATAAAGTGATTCTTTTTGAGGAGAAGGGAGAGTTTTTATTCTGAATAATTTCAGGCTTAAAACTTGTAAGAACAGTAGAAAGAACTCCCACATATCTTTCATCCAGATTCTCTAGTTGCAACATTTACCCATACCTCTAGAGCTACCCCTCAGTAATGACTCTCGGGAACTGTATTTTACAAATCATTTGAAAGCAAACTTGTAGACGTTATGTCGTTTACCCCTAAACATTTCAGACTGTGTTTCCTTGAAACAAGGACATTTTGTTACATAACCACAATACAATGATGAAAATTAGGAAATAGAGTACTTGATACTGTTAATATCAAGAATCCCTTCGTATTTCACCAATTGCTCCACTAATGTATTCTGTAAGGAAAAATATGAAAAGGTCAGGATGCCATCGTGGTTGGTTTTTGTGTTTAGATGTCCTGTTTCTTGGTGGTGGTTTAGTAGCTAAGTCATGTCTGACTTGCGACCCCATGGACTGTAGCCCACCAGGCTCCTCTGTCCACGGGACTTCATTTCTTGAGTCTCCTCTAATCTGGTACAGTTTCTCTTTCATACCTTGGAATTTTTAAAGGGACAATTATTTTGTAGAATGCACTTAAATTTCATTTGGTACTTTCTCATGGTTTAATTCATATTATGCAATTGGGCAGTATTACAACAGAAATGATATTATGTCTGTCCTTGATGTATCATATCAGGAGGTACCTGATTACTTGTGATGGTAACTTTAAGTACTTAAAGATATCTGCCAGGTTTCTCCACTGTAATGATTTTTCTCTTTATGAGAGATACTTCGAGCCTAAATATCCAGTTCTCATCAATCTTTGATGCACTATTTTTAGCAGTCATTGGTGATTCTTGGCTTGAACAACTAGTGCTTGCCAAGCTTTCTTATAATTTATTAGCATTGGACATGAATTTGAGTAAACTCTGGGAGTTGGTGATGGACAGGGAGGCCTGGTGTGCTGCAGTCCATGGGATCGCAAAGAGTTGGACGCAACTGAGGGACTGAACTGGTTAACATTCTACTGTAAGGAAGAGCTTTACACACACACACATGCACACACTGTAGGGTATAATCTGACACTATTTCTTGTGCACAAGTCGCCCATTTGGAACCCCTCCAAGTTGACTTTTGTGTCCTTTTGCCATATCCCTATTATCCTTTGAGCACTTTCTTACTTTGGCATGAGATATTCTAGGCTCCACACTTAACGTCTCTAGATTTGGAACTAGCCGTTTCTCTAAGGAGCCTGCTGCTTCTGCAGAGGAGGCCTGAGGACTTGTGGGTGGAAGATTCTCCAATCTGAGTCTATCCCATACCCCCATTCCAGATCTCAAGGGCTCACTCGCTCCCAATCAGTACCATGAATTTCACCCGATAAAAAAGGACACAGTTGTGAATTCAGGATTGTGATACTGCAAGCCACACAAATTCAGGGCCTGGTCTGCTGCCAATAAAGCTCTGTATCTATAAGAAATAAGAGAGTTTTTTTTAAAAGATTGTCATAGAAGTGCTCCAGGTCTTTGATCATGCCTCGACCTTCAAATTGAAAGCCAAGAGCTTTTCTTTAAGCACCCAAGGCAGTAAAAAGTAGCCAGTTCACTTCATTATCCTCTAGATCATCATCACTAAAGAGCAGCTACCTGATCCTTCAAGCCTTGTCTTGAATAGGTGCTTCATGCTAAACAGCCCCAGGTCTTAATATAGGGTATGCCATGTGTTATCAGATCTCGGTTTCCACTGGCAGTGAGCTCAAGCTCAAACAGGGTGGCAAGTCAAATTGGGAAGCATATCTTTAAGGGTCAGTTTCTGGGGAACCATTCCAAGTGCCAAGCACTGCACTGGTCAAAGTCTGACTAGGACACAGTTCACTGTAGGTATTTCAAACAGAAGAGACTCAGTAGAGGAATTTGTCACAAAGATGTTGAAAGGACTGAAGGAACGAAAAAGGGAAGGGAAGGCAACCCAAATGAGTAACTCAGCTCAGAAACCGACACCCGCCCCGGCTGGAGGAGCAGAGAGAATGATCACAGCCCAGAGCACTGCCCACCAAGGGCCTGGATGCAGCCGCCTGACAAGGATCCCGGAGCCAGCGCTTCCAGGCTTCCGAGGCTGTCCCTGCAGTCCTCAGCACCTGTGTGTTACTGACGTTTCTGCAGCCAGTGCTGCTGCCGCCAGAGACGCTCTGAGAAATCTGAATCAGAAAGACAGTCACTTCTCCGCTCCCATCTTTCGTCTCCTACCAGTGCCTCCACCAGAGCTGCTCACAGGGAGTCAGCTGGCGAGACTCTCTCAGGAGTGTGACCTGGGGACCTGGCTCTGCTATAAGCCATAGAAAGGGGAGGTCAGGAGACAGAGCGCATGAGCAGCACAAATGAGTGAGCAAGTGAGACGGTGGTGGTGGTTTAGTCGGTAAGTCATGTTTGACTCTTGCGGCCCCATGGACCGTAGCCCTCCAGGCTCCTTTGTCCACAGAATTCTCCAGGCAAGAATACTGAAGTGTGCTGCCAAGTGAGAACAAGTGACAGGTTGATATTAATTCTATCCCAGAAATCTCAGCTCACTGAATTTCAATATTAAGTTCTACTAGTCGTGTGCTGGACATGGTAGTACTAGATTCTATCGCTCAGTCACTTCAGTCATGTCTGACTCTTTCTGGCCCCATGGACTGTAGCCCTCCAGGCTCCTTTGTCCATGGGATTCTCCAGGCAAGAATACTGGAGTGGGTTGCCATTTCTTCCTCCAGGGGATCTTCCTAACCCAGGGATCGAACCAGTGTCTCCTATGTCTCCTGCACTGGCAGGCAGGTTCTTTACCACTAGCGCCACCTGGGAGCCTCACTAGGTTCTATTAGGTTGGTGCAAAAGGAATTGCTGTTTCGGGTCCTGGATTTTAAATTATTATAACTAGGTTCAAACTTTATTAATCAAAATAGGAACCATTACAATCAACATAGTTTGGCCAACGAGAAATAAATTTGTTTACTCCTATAGTAAAAAAAAATCCATGCTTCGGGATTCAGTGAACTCTTAGAAAGCATTTTTTATGTCCTGCTGGTTGTGGAAGCATTTTCCCTGCAAAAAGTTGTTCAGGTGCTGGAAGAAGTGGTGGTCAGTTGGCGAGAGGTCAGGTGAATATGGCAGATGAGGTAAAACTCTGCAGCCCAGTTCATTCAGCTTTTGAAATGTTGGTTGTGCGACGTGCCGCCAGGCGTTGCCACAAAGAATTGGGCTCTTTCGGTTGATCAGTGCCAGCTGCAGGCGTTGCAGTTTTTGGTGCATGTCATCCCTTTGCTGAGCATGCTTCTCAGATGCAATGGTTTCACCAGGATTTTCACCAGGATTCAGAAAGCTGTAGTGGGTCAGACCAGCCGCAGGCCACCGAGCAGTGACCATGACGCTTTTTCTGATCAAAGTCTGGCTTGGGGAAGCTCTTTGGAGCTTCTTGGTCTGACCACTGAGCTGCTTGCCACTGCTTGTTGTATAAAATCATTGCACATCACAACCCAATCAAAAAATGGTTCATTGTGTAGAAGGCGGCACTTCAAACGATTTTTTTTGATTCGTGGTTGGCTTATGAGGCACCCGTATATTGAGCCTTTTCACCTTTCCAATTTGCTTCAAATGCTGAACGACCATAGAATGTTCAAGGTTGAACTCTTCAGCACCTTCTCGTGAAGGTGTAAGAGGACCAGCTTCCGATGATTGCTCTCAGTTGGTGTCAACTTCTGATGGCCAGCCACTAGGCTGCTCATCTTCAAGGGTCTCATCTCCTTTGCAAAGCTTCTTGAACTACCACTGTACTGTGCATTCATTAGCAGTTCCTGGGCCAAGCGTGTTTCTGATGTTGGGAGTTGTCTCTGCTGCTTTGTGACTCATTTTGAACGAGAATAAGAAAATTGCTTGAATTTGCTTTTTGCCTAACATCATTTCCATAGTCTAAAATACAAATAAAATAAACAACATGTAATAATTCATTAGCAAAAAACATAAAGCAAGAAATTTGTATTAAAATGATATAGAACATAACCTCATTTATTTAAGAATGTATTCCCATATCAGATGGCAAATTTCAACAATGCAAAACTGCAATTACTTTTGCACCAATGCATGTTCTAACCAGTCCTTGCTATCTGGGACTTAAGAATCGCAGAGAAGGGACAGACAGTCAATGGACACTTCATTTAAAGGCACTATTACATATGTCTGACAAAGAACTTTAATCCGGGTGCACACGCAAAAAAAAAAAAAAAACCCTAAAAATAAATTCAAAGTGATAGGCCTCCCTAATAAATATATCA